>VXBC01010032.1:119287-184412 GCA_013399945.1 Ploceus nigricollis | reverse complement strand
AAAAAAAAAAAAAAGAGCTTATACAGGAATACACTACACTTTCATTAGCAGCTGAACAGTCTAAACCCTGAAAAGCATGGAAGCTTTGTAGGTATTTTCTTCCTTTCATGTATCCCATGGTCCAGGCTGAGCATCCAGCTGATCACTGCAGTCATGATTTGCAGTCTTTAGGAGGTTTGAGGTACCTTGCACTCTCCTTGACCTCTACAGAGCCAGATCCAGGTTTATAGACAACCACTGTGCAGTTCTGAACATCTGTTTCTCAAGTTCCATTGTGATTCAGCATCCAGTTTCTTGAATTCTGAGTGAATACACCAAGGAAACCGCCACCTCACAGGTGGTTTGGTTGATGACTTTGTTTGTTTTATGGGAAGATTGTTTGTTAGACTTTGGTTTTTAATTTGTTTTTGGGTTGGTTTGAATTTGGGAGGGGGGGTTTCGCTTGTTTATTTGCTTGAGTTTTTTAGGGTTGGTTTTTTTTTTTTGTCCAGTGTCTAGGAAGTAGATACACAAAGGCAATGGAAATGAGATGGAGTTTTGTTCAGTTTCATTAAGGTATCTCACTTCCAAGAGAAGGAATATCACTCTCACTAGGCAGAACGGATGACAATGAAAGGTATAGAAATGTATTCAGAGCACTTACATAGAACCTGCACATTCTTCTGCAGCTAAAATTCTTTGAATTCTTTGCAGTTTTAGTAAAATGCAAAGGAACTGATAGACTGCTTTCTTTAGATCTAATTGTATTGGCTACCAGAAGATTATCTCTTGTGAAAAGTAAAGATTTCACAGTAGCTGGTCTGTTTTTTACATTTTATTTATTTTGTTTGCTTGTTTATTTCAATACAATGACAGAAATTCGTTGTCTAGAGAATGCAAAATTAATTTTCTAACAAGTGACAAGTAAATACATGGAGAAAAGCAGATCTCCATTCATTAGAAAGACCATAGACCGTACTGCACCACAGTAGTCAGCTGTGCCAGTAATTTTGACATTCCTTTGCAAATTAGCCAGGCTTTGTGAGTACAGGTCTACTTTACTGCACAGGGGGGCTTTCAGCTCTTGGAATCTGGTAGGGGTTCAAGATCAAAGTGTTGCTTTGAACCCAATTGCTAGCCATGCAAAATAAACACAATTTACCTTGCAATAAAAAGCATCAGTGAGGGAGAAAAGAAAAGAAAAAGAAAAGAAAAGAACATTTTTGAAAAACCTTCAAATGCAAATTCAATACTTACACTATTGCTACTAAATTAGAATAAGGAGAAAATTACTAAAATATTGTAAAAAAATGATCTATAGGTAAAAGTCTTCTACAAAGAAGGAGAAGTGAGTTTGTTTTTTTCCTGATCACAATTGCAGACAATGCTTTAAAGCACAGAGAGCATCCTGATGTTGCCATAAAAAGTTCCATGGCTAATTATTTGCCAGTACAACTGTTCACTTCCTGTGGTGGATTTATGCTAAATCCTGTTATTAGTCTTGCTCTGCAATTGCCATTGTCTGTGACTGGAAGCAAGGCTCAAAGGCTACAGTCAGCCTTTTATTGCAAAACATGTGAATGGAGATTTGACCCAATGTTCGACTACTTCCCCTTTTGGTTTTATGTAAGCTGCTGAGCCTTTCCCTATAAATCAAAATGTTGAAATGAACTTTTACTCTTGTTCTTCTCTTGCAACCCTGTTGAGTTTGGGGTTTTGGTTTGGGTGTGGGTTTTTTGGTTTTTGGATTTTTTTGTTTGGTTGTTTATTTTTTTCAAAAGTCATCTTTCTTTCATTTTTAGCTTTTCTTTTGTTTTCTTTTATCTTTTAAAAATAAAGTTAGAATTGTTTAATTGCAATCCATCACCAAGGTTTCCTACATCATGGGAAACAAAACAAATGCTTCAAATCTTGAGAACAATGCAATTCTTGAATCCTTTTGAATTTAAAAAATAAGCAAAGACCCTCGCTTATAAGTATACATTGTTTAAAGCATAATTTAAAAAATAGTTTACTGTACAAATGAAAAACTCCCTCTCATAATACTGGCTATGTATTTCTCTGCAGTATTTTATACTGTATGTGTTCAGCAAAAATTTGGCATACTTTTTTTATTGGGCAATAAAAGCTTGCTAATGTAAATATATAGAGATGCAGGGATGAAAACTAGCTGTAAGACTGAAACATATCTGAGACATTCAGTCATTAGAGATGCAGGACCTAGTTCCACAGTCATCACTCAGAATAAAATTCTCATTAAACTGATAGAGCCAAGCACTCAGTAAAGGCAAAAGTAGATTCACTTGAGTAATTATGTCCAAGGTACCTGTTTTTGTTGGCACTTGAGTTACATACCTGTTGTTATTTTTCATTTAAATTTAAATTAAATTATTTAAATTAAATAATCCCTTGGAACTTAAACTTCTATTGAAATATTATTTGCAACCTTTTTTCTCCTCATTGTGATATAAATTGGAAAACTTGCACTTAAATAACTGTGGTTGAAATCCTTTTTTCTCTAGTTATATTCATGGAGATTTTCCGCTGACTGCAAGAAAAGTAAATCCAAACTTGTAAACAACTGAAATAGAGGCAGATTCAGGGAATTGTCATACTACACATACATACACATTTCTAAAGAAGTAAAGGAAATATTCCAATGATATCAAGAATACTTTTTACTGATTTGATAACCAATTGCTAACAAATAAGATAATAGTTTGTGGAGCTTTAAAAAAAAAAGCTAGTCAGAGTTCTCCTGAGGAAAAACATTAATAGCCAGCGGCTATTATGCCAACATGGATAAAGTGGCAGGCTGTGAGCACTTCCCTCCAACTCATTTCCCCTACCAAAATAGCTTCTTTCTTTCAGAACCAAAGTCTGAAGTGCCTTGTCCATGTTCTTACAGAATGCAGCACCTTTATGAAGGCTGTGGGATGGATTTATCTGTATTTGTTCACCTAGATGACCACTACGTGTGCCTCTGACAGGGGACTAGTTCACATTCACCCTCCAAACTCAAAACACCCCAGGAGATGAGAGTTCAAATCACTAAGGCAGTGTTCATGAGGAGTTTATTAATAGTTGGCTACTACTCGGATTAACAGTTAATTTGTCATGTTAATCCACTCATGCATCCTGTTGAGCCAAATCCTGTCTTCCCTGACTCAAGCCTAAGGAGCTGGGTTTTGCTCAGGAGCATGCCTCAGGCAGCAGGAGGGTTTGATTGCTTTTTTTTTTCCCCTCTTTGCCACAAAGAAGTATTGAAAATGCCGTGTCTATTGCCACCACTATAATATCCCCACTAACTTTCCTCCCAGCAGAAAGAGGAGCAGGACTTTGCCATTTCTTTTTTTGTGATTTTAATTTGTTTAAGTTCTTATTATTTTCTTTTTTGTTTTCCTTGCTTTGACTTCTGTTTTCTTTCTAAAGCATCTTTTACAGATTTTTTTTCAGTTATTTGTTAAGAAGAAATGTCTAAAATCAATTATATTGTGTAAACTGCTGATCTAATTTGAGGAGAATGTATTTAAGGAGAATGTTTTACATATGACCTTTCTGAGAAAGTCACAATTTCTTCATGTAATCTGAAACGCCCATCATAATTTCTATAGACTTTGTTGACATCTCCTGCTGAGCGTAGAGCTGATCAGCTCCTGACTTCCTGGGAAAGAGCCCCGCTAACAAGGCTGCCCCTATTCCTTCACATTAGCCAATGTTTCTGCCTTCTGGGCTGAAACCTCCTTGCACTGAAGACAGCAGCAACTGGCTCTGTTGCTGTCAGTGCGTTGAGGATCAGTGTGCCTTTGTCTGTGGGAAGCTCACAAAGAGTTTGTACTTCCTCAGTCCAAAAGCAATCTGACCATTTGGTAAATCTGGCAAATCAGACAAATTTGTTTTGCTACCATGTCCACAAAACTCCACATTTACTTACACAAAATATTAGTTTGCATATTTTATGTAAAAGGAGGATGTCAATTCTTTGTGGAAAGTGACGTTTAGTTCCTAATTAACAATCTATGTCCTGTTATTGTAATCAACTTATTAAATGCACAGTGAGCTGAATTTTAGTGTGTGCAGAGAGTGAGGAAAAGAAACCATTCCCAAGTCAATTAATTCTACATGGTTTATTCCTTCCTGGATTTAGAGTTTTGTTTTGTGAGTTTAATGTAACTATTTACAATGCTGTTAAAAATAAAATGAGTTGTGATTTAGCATGAAATTATTCTTAAAGTTCATCATGTTTTCACCAGTAACAAGACCACATTTAATAAAAGCTATTAACAATCAACATTTGCCCATAGTTAGTGCACAGTAGGTATCTCCAAATATTTTTAAAGAAGTGCTATGTAGCACCAAGTGGTAATTGTTGACAAATGTTAGTTTTTATAGAAAACTTGGAAGATGGAATTTACAATAGATGTATAGAAAATATACATTTAAATTAACATTGATTATGGTTTTTATGAAAGGAAACATTATTTTTTAGAATTCTTTTTTTTTCCTCTATGTATTTTAAAATTTTGTTGAGCAAAAAACAACTATATATTGCAGCTCATTTTGTATGGGGCTGTTTTTGGACAAACTCCCCTGTTTTTTAAAAAAAACCAAAAACAAAAAAAACCCTCTATAAAACCCACAAAACTAACAGAATATGTAACATGACTAATTTTATTTTGGAAATTACAAATTACAAATGAAAAATTATATAGATCTTCCTGTTGCATCTTGTCAGGCAGAAGAGAACAGAATCTACCAATAACATCTATGCAGGAAAGGTGATGGAATCAATTCTCATTCAGTGGAGGGCAATGCTCAGAATGAGATTTTCACTCCTAAAGACCAGGATATTTGCCATGCTGCTATGTACCCTGATGTGAAAAAGAAAGCTAAAAATAAATGGGCTGCCCCACACTGTGCAGTTCTACGTTTTGCAAGGGACTATTTGTTTCTCTCAGAGGAGAAGGCTATCAGGTCTAAGCTACCTATATGGAAAGGTGGCCCTATTAAGAAAACAAGAGTCAATCAGACCAGATAGCTGCTCTGGGCACTGTTGAGACAAGATTTCAGGCACTTCTCAAAACAGAGACTGGTCTGTAGGGAACATGCTTGAAAAAGAAGTAAAAATTGCTCAAGTTAGTACTGAAGGTGGGACAGATTCGCTGCTGAAGTGAATCATCCTTACAGTGTTTTTAGCTCAAAAAAAAATCAAGTGCTAGAGATGGCAAAACAAAATATTCCCTAAATAATATGTTTTTCTTTTCTGAAAGAGTAAGGAGCATAAGAAAACATTTTGCAACAATATTGAAGTTAAATCACGATCCAGCTGACATTAAATTTGAGACTTCGAAATGGTTAGAGTGATTTCATGTACTTGATGAAATTAGTACTGCGGTAAGAGATCACAGTAGAATTTTACTACAGAAAGACCAACAACAGCAGTTGAAATACTTGCATTTTATAGGGATCTTGTCAAAGCAAAAGAAACTTTAAAAGAAACAGAAAATATATACAGAAATTATTAGCATTTGGAAGGACCATATTTTCCACAAATTTAGTCATTGTTGTATAAGACTATTTCCATCTATAGAACAGTTTGCACTGTATTTGCAGGGTATCTCCTGTATCACTTTGCTAGACTATGTCCCACAACCCTTACAATCCAGTTCTTGGTATAGCTTCATAACTTCTATGATGCTGCAGGTGTAAAAAATCAAAGGCCTGCATCTCTTCATTGTTCCCTTTCAAGTTCATGTTGCCATCAGCCTGCCAGGCTGATGGGTCTTAGCCTGAAATTTAAATTACTGACGTGCAGACATCCTTATCCTGACACCTAAAAGTCTTGGTCTCCCTTTTGGTTCATTGGAAAAAGAAGGTTCTTCTAAGGTATGATTCGTCTTATCCCAAAGCAGGTATCTAAAATAAGTCAGATGAACTACATCTTAAAACTGCTTGTTTCTGCCTGCTTACTATAAGGGGAGCCTGTTGCAGATAAATTCAGATGTACACAAGTCAATATTTGCTTCAGTGAATGCCACTCTTGAGAAAATATGTTAAATATACAGATACCATGTTTTCAAAAACATAGGGGTTTCAATAACTGCCATTGTTTTCCATATTTCATTGGGAAGTATTAAAAACTCCTTTACATTGTAAGATACGTTTACAGTCTATAGTACAAGCGCACATGAGTAGGTTCTGTTGTGTTCCAAGCTGTAAAAAGCCACATGAAAAAAGCAGCATATTGCCAAACCCCAACTAATATACCCTGGAAAGGTTTCCTAATTTAATTCCCAAGCTGTATGAATTCTGCTAAAAAGTGAAAGAAATACACTGTATGTACTTGAAAATCAGGATGGCATTTGGTAGTATCTTTCTATTTCTATTTTGCAACAATGTTCTCATTCTTAGTAGCTCAATTAGGATACTTACATTGTTTCATAATTGATTTAATGAGGAAGATAATTTAAATGCAATATGTTGAGACAAATAATTAACTACTGTGGGTTTTCTTGGAACAATGATTAATGATGCTGTCCTAGATCCACACGCATGTTCACAATGATGCATTCATAGGGATGTGACAGGTGATAATAAATATGTTAACATTCTACTATTGTACTCCAGTATGATCCAAACAGGATTTCCTCTTATTATGTTGTTTACAGTAAACTTTACTACAAGGCTGAAATAGGAAAGACTGCTCCAGTGACTTGTAGACTGCTGTAATTTTTGCTGTCTTGAAACCCATAATTTTATAAATTTCATCTTCCACCAAAATGAGCTTTGAGCTAATGTAGTTTAAGAAGACTAAAGGGAGATTTGCCCTGAAAGTCTTTAGCCTCATGAATGGCACAATATGCATTTTTTTATACTAACTTTTGGTGCATTTAGTGCACCTTGTCGCACAACACACATAATAACCAATACTGTACTCAGTGGAGCCTCTTCCTGTCTTGTGCATAAAGCCTAAAGTGTTTTCAAGCTTTGTGTGAGAGATTTGGAATTACAAGAGAGCCATGATGTTATCTCGGTTGGATCAGGGGCTCTCACTTGTTAAGGATAAACTCAAATTCATTTGAGAATGACACGGTGATCCAACACTAATAAAATCCTCCAAAAAATTACTGGGAGTTTTCTTGTTTCAGAGCTGCATAAGCAGATCCAGGACAAAGTTTCCAGGCTAAATGCTGATTTGTATGGAAGGAGATGGGACATGAGGGTGGTTGTGTTGGCTAGAGAGGACAAAAAGTATGAAGAATAAAATACAGATATAGAAGCATCTATTTAATGTCCAGTTGCCATTAATAGGTGGATGAGTCTGTTGTTTGGTAAGTAATTACACTGATTAACAAAATGTGAGGTTTGTGAAGCTGCTAACTGTTGATAATTTTCCTTAGAATACAAAAGAGAACATCTCAAAAATGTTTTGGTTAATTAGTGTGTGATGATTTTTCTGGCTCTGTGGAGTCTTGGTTGTCACAATGAAATTAATTTATCTTTTCCATTTATTAACATAGCTACACATTATTTAATTATATATGCTCACAAAAATTTGGTGCATATCTCTGAGCAAGCTCAAGGCCCAGATTTTGAAAGAATGCTTGATGCCCATATGAATGCAGTTGAATTGTATAATAATGCCTATATACTTTAAAGACGTGCACTGTAGCCAAAACATGTCTGCTTGCATTCCTCATTTCACTTAAGTGGCTTTTCTCATGAAAAGGTTTTGTTTGTATTCTTGCAGTGGGTAAAAAAAGGAGCTGCATGCTAAAAAAAAGCCCCTAAAACACAGTGGAAAAGGTCCTGAAAAGACCTCTGACACCTGTTTTAGTTCAGATATTAAACTAATGTTTAAAATACTTAACAAGCCTCTAGAATTTAACATCACCAGTTTACAGCTCAGGAGCTTGTGATTCTGAGGAGTGAAGCCTCTTTGCACAAGCAAGGAAACACTAAAAAAGTAATTGCACAGAGTAACCATTTAAAGAACAAATGTACAAAAGTGACATTTTATCTCTTCATTCAGGAATTCTGTAGAGTCAAACTGAAGCAATATGGTCCACCACAATTTACTTGGTTTATTTACTCATTACTGTAAAATTCCTGGTGCAGTTCTCATTGGATTTCCTCAGGAATGTAGAGTTCAAATATACTAGAAAAGAACAAACGTAGTCTTAAGGAACTTCAGTCAGTTTGCTCAAGATTTTTAAAAGCAACTTTAGTCAGTTGATTTTTTTCTGCAACTCTAAAACCTGTTGATTTCAGCTTAACTCTGTTAAATTTTTGCATTCCTCTGCAATCTCACAAACACATCACAATCACTGTAAATGTTTTCACATTGAAATTAAAGATGTAAATGAAGTGCTTCGGTTTCTGTCTGGTTTTAGTTACAATGTCTGTTTGTTGACATCTCACATGAAGGCCTGCTGTGTCTCTGGCTCTGTCTACTTCATTTCCCCTCTAATTAGGCTTTGCCCTCAATTAAGTTAATGATGCAACTTTTCCTATAGATCATTTGCCCCTTCAATCAATTAGTGGAATATGAAGGGTGCATCCCTCTTTGGCTTTGGATTTGCTTGCCTCAGGGCAGAGTGTTCAGTTCACAGAAGTACTTAGGCAAAGCAAGCTGTTTGCTCTGAAATATATAACCTGACTAAATTAGGGCTCACAGAAGTATGATCTTGATTAAAACAGAGGAACCAACCAACCAAAAAAATCCCCAAACCCCAAAACTAGACAAACCTCAATTATTTATGACAGTATTTAAATAGTTACAGCAATCTGGACCACCAGAGAAATTATAGAAATTCTTCAGACACTAAATGGCAAACATTTTTGAGTGCATGCTTTCATGGCTAAAAGAAAAGCAAGACTAAGCAGTGGCTCCCCACATGCTCTTTCTGCTAAATCCCTGCCTTCCTTAGGTTCCATCACTGAGTCTTTTGATGAGATCCTCCCTTTCTTGAGTATTTTTTGGCCTCCTGCTCAGTGAAACAACTCAGCTGGCAAAACTTATCAGCAGAAAGTAGTCCTCAATGTCCTGTGCTACCACCTGCTGCTCTCCTGTGAGCTTGGTTCATGACCACATTCCACTGGATTTCCCATGGTCAAAATCAGTCCACCTCTGGTATGGTGTAGTTGCATCTTGCTATCCTAACACCGTCATGGGCTCGTTGCTCCTGCTTGCTCTTTTAGCTTCACATTCAGGGCACTTCCAAATGCAGCCCATCTCATGTTTTTCCTTATAGATCCTTATTTTTTAAGTCCCACCAAAATATATTTGTCTCTACATTGGTTAGCTTCACATCATTACGCTTCATTTCCTCGCTTTCCTACCTCATTTATCCTCTTTTCTTGTTTCTTTTGTTTTTGGGTTTTTTTTGTGTGGTTTTTTTTTGTTTGTTTGTTTGGGTTTTTTTGTTTTTTGGGGTTTTTTTTTGTCTAAAACACTACTATGAAGTAGTTGTACATATTATTCAATCATACTTACAATTTCTGCAATATATTCTGTCTGTTATGGTATTTCTAAATTTTCTTTTTCCTCCTGAGGAAGCAAAATAAGCCCTGCATCCCCTCCTTTGATGTCTATATGCCATATATCAGCTCTCATTTCTTCTTATTTCCAGTCTGTTTGCTTCACAGACTTAGCTTTGGTGATAAAAGAAGGTGTGATTTTTACCTTCAGGTAACTAACAAGCAGGAGCTGTCCTGAGGTGAAAACAAAGTAAAGATCAAAGCCTGTTAGTTTTACCACAAGGTAAACTTGCTGAGGTCAGCCATACACTTTGGCCAGGAGCTGACCTCAGCAAGTTTACCTGATGGTAAAATGACAGAGATTGCTCTTTGCTGTGTTTTCATACAGGAATCTACTCTGCCTTTTAATTATTAAATTTGGGGTAAAAAATATTCCCTCTTTTAATTAAGCAAAGAAAACCCTTCTTCTCTTTTTCACTTTTTCTTAGTCATATCTCTTAAACTGCATATGACATAGTTCTCTTTACTCATAAAGAATATTTAATTATAAATAACCCTCTTTCTAAAACCAGATAACTCCTAACTAGCCCTGGCTTTTTTTTCCTCAGTTGCTGACTCCAGTTTGTTTGATTCATTGTCAGGTTTAGAAGACAATCTTTGGGTGAAGTGATCTGCCTTGGTCTGTGCTTGTTCACAACTATGCACACAATCCCCCTCATACACAAATGAACCTTAGGACAACGGAGAAAAGAAGTCCTTGCTTAATGGCCTCCCTTTTAGCACTAGCTAAAAATAGGATGTTAACATTGTCTAATGCCTGTTATGAATTATTTTTCTTTAAAAAAGAACTCAATAACTCGTAGTGGGAATGTGCACTGAAGAATCTTGAAATATGAAGATTGTAGAGGCCACAAAGGCAGCTCTAGCAAGGCAAAGCCAGCAGCAAACAGGGAAGATTCTTACCTTGCAGATGCAGGAAAAGCTTCCTGAGTCTTAATTTAGCCATGGTAAATTCAACCTATGTATCAGGATATGCTAGCATCAAGCCTAGCAGCGCAGCACACCAGAGCAGGAAGTTTTCTTCACCTGCCCAACAGCCCTTGGCAAGAAGCTTCATCAGCTAGAAAGCATCAGGATTTCCACTGGACAGAAATATTTTATACTGACAGATGGCAGAGTCATTTTTATGTTTGATTGTATAGCCTGAAGAAGAAAAGAAGGAAAAAAAAAAAAAAAGAAGAAAAAGCCTTGGACTGTATTTTAGAACAGAAAATCAAAAGAAGCAGTTTTACAGTATTCTTATTGTCCAGCTTCCCTCAAACCTTTATACCTGCCCTGGACATAAATGTGTCCATCTTCAAAACTGCGCATTGTGTAAGTGGCTCACTTTGCCTTTCAGCACTCAAGTGACATTCTGACCCTACAGAATTACCTGATGGAAATTGGCAAATCTAAATTATACCCATTTTACTAAGCGGGGGGGGGAATAAAAATAGGTCACAAAAGACAGCTTGTCTGAGACCACAGAGCAGGTTGCTTTAAGCATGGGCATGAGCCCAGAACTACTTGTTGCCTCTCTGTATCCAGTCCCCTGCGCAACATATACCTTAGGATCCTTTATGGTTTCAGTTGAAAGGGACCTTAAAGACCGTCCAGTTCCAAGCCTTCCACAGCTTGTGAGAGCTTCAACTGACTTCAGTTTAGAAATGCAATAGAACTGGGGTTTGGGTTTTTTTATTTGGCTTTGTTTTTTTGGTTTTTGGTGGAGGTTGTTTTTTTTGTTGTTGTTGTTTTTTGGTGTTTGTTGTTGTTTGTTGTTTTGTTTTGGGTTGGTTTTCTTTTTTGTGAAATATATTGTAAGCATTCTTGAGTGTTTGTATTTACCCTTTCAAGTTGTCCATAGCATGATGTCTCACTCCTCTAAACTGCTTGGTTGTATTCACTTGCCACCTTTGCAGCACATATTTCAGTACACTCCTAAGTATACACAAAGTTCACTTTGATATAGCACATCATTCTTCCAGTGGTAAGAGTGTTATCACCCTGTTGGTTTAAATATAATTTGCATATAAAGAGACAAGCAAAAGAAGTTTTACCAGATAAATAGGCAAAAAGTCATTTATTTATTTAATATACATAGTTAAATAAGGTCATTTTTATAAAGCAAGTGTGTCTTTAAATTATACTAAACATAAAGTATTTGTTCATGATATAGCCTTACAAAGAAAGACAAGGGCATGTTCTTAACACTTACGCACTGCCCACAAATTTCTTAAGGGAAATTGAATAAAATGCAGGGCAGCATATAACAACTGAATGCCTTGAATCAGCGATTCAAGAGGAACCAGTATCATGCAGCATGTATTTGAACATGTATTTGACATACCATGTCTGTGGAAACACAGCATTTTGATGAACAGGTGTTTACTACCTCAGCCGTCAGCTGTCTTAACGAGTTGGGTAAGCAATAAAGATAATGCAATCACAGTAACTGTTAAACATTTAAAGCAACAGGGTCAGAATGTCAAAGGATAGGATTCATGCCAACCAAAATAAGGAATCGTCTTAGCTGGATCTTTTTAGGCTCTTTATGTCTGCAAAGGGAAGTGAGAGACATTTCCAAAGGGCAGATCATGCCTTTGTAAGACCAATGACTAAGAGTAGTGGAAAGAATTGCCCAGAAGTTTTTGCCTTAATTGATTACTGAGGGCTCCTGAGAGACTAGACCAAAATCCTTCTTTCCACATGCAGAAAAGAAAGAAATCCTTCTTTTTTTCAGCAGCAGAAATTCAGCTCTGATCCTGCAAGTGCTAAACACATAGACAAATTTAAGCACTTGGCTAATCCTAGCAAAGTGCAGGATCCTCTTGGAGCATTTACTGTCAAACATGTATGACTGATTGTACATTTAGAGACTAAATTAAGCCTTCATCAACAAGTTCTGAAGTCTGGCTTGCCACACCTATCTAGCAACTCATCATGTCTGTGATTTTCTAATTTTATGATGTAAAATGTAACTGGAAAAGTATAACTGAAAAAAAATTATAATCAGTTGCATAGACACAATGTTTTTAATTTCTAATAACATAGAAACCTTTGGTCTGAGTAAGAATTTGTTTGAAATAACTTGACAACTGGATTTATTTTTTATCTAATCTACTCTGGAAAAACAATAAATTTGAGTTCCCTCAAGCACACACTTGAATGTAAATTTTGTTTATAATATGATATAGCTCTCTTCAGAAAACAACTATATGGGCACAATGGGAAGGACCAAAAGTAATCCTTTGCATTAGTTATGTTGCATAAAAAGAAAAAAGCAATCTGTAACGTGGTGAATGTTCAACCAGGTACACAATGGTCAACCCAGCTTCCCAGCTGCTCCTATCAGTGCTGTGATGTAGGGAATTATGTGTCAGTGACAGAGCATATGCTTCTTGGAGGCGTAAATTTTATCGATTATTCTTGATGAAATTTTTATGTCATTGCATTGCACTGGTTTTAACTTACATCAAGAAATCAAAAATTTGTTGAGTTACAGATATCAGACGTAAATGGCAAGAAAATTCCACTAACAAAATTAAATGAGAAGTAATATTGAAAGGTTTAAAAAAAAAACCTATTTTAGCAATTTTCATATTTCTTAATATTTGAATGTTTCCTTCCTCTTACAGAAAGGAAACAGAAAGAAGAAAGGGTATGTATAAAGAAAAGAAAGTGTATAAATAGTGAGGAAAACCTCCACCATACGACTGTCTGTAAGAAAGCTTTTGTAAATGAGAGAAAAAAAAGTGCATTTCCTCCCTCAAGATAACCAAATGATCTGACATGAAAAATTAATAAATAAATAAACAACAAGAACCTGTTTTGATTAAGCAAAATTTGAAAGTTTTAATGATTCAAATAAATTCAAAACATTTGATGAGTAAGGAATGTGATAGCTGGTCTCTTGTCCCAGGACAAAGGCCCTAAGGTTGAAATAGCTTTCCTTCTCCTGAGCTATTTTCTCATCTGTGAAAGGAATATTTCATTTCAACTACATTGCTTTGTTTTATTCTCCCAATAATTATAAGATCCCCTCTGTTTTTCCCTTTGCCTTCCTATTCAAGAGGAGAGATGTGCTTTCTCGCTTAGCTAGACAAGTCAGAGTTCTCTACCTGTTTCTCTTCTTTCCTAACATCTCAAAGAGTGCTCATGAAAAAAAAAAAAGGAATAATCACTTTCCTGTGGAACAGGGAGTTGAAAGAAAGAAGAGAAGGAGCTTTTGAAAATTGAGCTGTAATATATTTGAGATTATTTCTTCATCTTCTGTTGCTTTATCTATGGAGAACTAACTCTTTGTCTATCATTTAGGTCAATGAAACATTCTTTCCAGAGTCTGAGATGTATTCTGTGCTGTCTGGATATGGGACCCTGAGCACTGAACACCTGCATCACTGGTGAAGAAGGCTATCACTGTGCTTTTTGCTGCCATGTGCTACACCACACATCAGAAAGCCTAGGACTTGTCAGTGACATCCTTCACCTTCCCCAGGTAGATTCCACTGAGGAAAATGTGCAGAGGTGACAGAGTGTACAGATCACAATAGTTAGGAAAGATTCTTTGTAGAAGAACAGATAACTTGTAATGGGTGTCTGGAAACCATAATGAATGCAAAAAGAAACAAAAGTCAAGACAGTGACTTTGATGTTACAAAGAGGTAATGTTTGTGATTTGGGTTTTTCCCTTTTTTTTAAAAAATATTTTCTTCTTCCCACCATATCCACATGTGTCTTTTCTGGATTTTGTTTCAGTCAGCTATTTGGCACCTATCTGCACATTTCAGCAACATACGGTACTGTATTCCTTTCTGCAGCCTTGCTCTGTGGGGCTGATGCCCAAGTTTTGAACTGTCTAAGGACTCCTGTGTCAGTAATTCTGGACTAATGCCTAGGATGCAGGCAGCAGGCTACACTTTTCCTTATGTCCCCAAACACTGGAATGGCATTATTTTAAATGGAAAATAATAACTATTTTCCAACAGCTGCAAGTAGACAGAAAAAAACTATTTTCTTCCCTATGTTTGAACTTTAAGAAAGGACTGGTTGCAATGGGGCAAAAGTGAGGAAAAATTGGAACAGCCTCAGTGCCCAGAGCCTCAGTGAGGCACTTGTCCCCAAACACTGAAAATAGTGCTTTCAAAAAGTTTGCTGTTCCAACTAACATAACCCTTAGCCACCACACTTCCTTTTTAAAAATATTGAAAAGTTTGTAGGCTTGCACAGGAATTATTCACTTTTTTCAGGCTGTCTGGCTGAGAAGAAAGGACAGTTCCCTTGAACAGTGGTCATTGAGTTTATGAATTATCTGTGGGCAGATTCAAAATAATAATTTTATATAGCTATTTAAGAGAGCAAAGACCACTTACAAGGGAAAAATAGTATTCATTTAGAAGTTTTTACTGTCAAGCTTATTCAAAGTGCTTTATTTAGTATTGGCCAGATACATTCATTCTGAAACATTCATAAAGATTTTTGTCATGAACCAGAAAAAAATGGAGGGGGTTTCTTTTTATTATTGTTGGGTTTCTATGATTCCAGTTCTACTTACACAATTTTTGTTGCATATCGGAAAGGCATAATGATGCTTCAACGTAAGAATAACAGTAAAAGAACTTTTTGAACAGTTTTGTTTCACCTCCAGATCTCTCTACTCTTACCAAAATGTCACCAGGAAAGACTAAACACACAGCTTTGAAGAAAATACATGCAAACTTGATAGTGGGATTGAAAGAAGGAATCAGCCACAAACTATATGGAGAATATTGAAATCTTTTAGGCACTTGTTGAAGGAAACTATTTTACTTAAGTTTGTACAGAACTACAAAAGAGAAAACAATGCCAATATAAATATAATCTTAAGTATTGTTCATTATATTTTCAGGACAGTTGAGGTATCTCTTTGAGGCAAAGCATACATTTAGTTCAGGAAGAGTCATGATGGTAACCTTTGATCTTTATTTCCTACAGTTAATACCATAATAATTCCTTTTACCTCATCATGTACATACACATTCCTAAGACTTAAAGCCAGTGGTTGTGCAAGAAGTCATTTGTAGTTGAAATGAAGTACTTGGATGATAAATCAAGAGGTTTTATACAATACGAACTTGTGATTAATCATTTTAATGCTGTTTTGCTCTCTCCAGTACTGCACCAACTCCAGTTCACACCAGCATATAAAAGACAATGTATGAACTATTGTCTGCTCATTTATTTAAATAAATTGCAACCTTTTGGGTACAGAAGGCCATTTCTTGTGTGTCTGTGTGGCACTAAGCACAATCTGAGTATTGTGGTAGTAAGTAAATGGAAATAAACAAAAGTGAAATGAAAGAAAGATTGACCAGTTTTAGTTGGAAAAAACCCCAAATTTTCCCTAAACTGGAAAATTACAAGTGGGATCAACCTCATCTAACTTTCATCCTATCTTAAAATAATTATATCTAAAATAGGTCAGCAGAATCATTGTCTGGGAATGTTTCCTTGTTGACAATAAAAGGAGCCTAAAATGGAGACATTGGATGCAGACATCAATATTATAGATAAGGAAATGTTTCCTAACCTAAATTATTCTCTACAGACCACATAGGAGTTTTAATGTTATGATGCTGAAATTAAAATAGTTTCTTCAGGGCACTTGTGGTCCATAAAGCTTGATTACCAGAAATGCCAAATGTTCACAATTCCTGCATATTTCAGAATTTAACTCAGTCTCATTAGGGCCCTTTTTAAATGAGATGTACACACCTGCTCAAGGGCAGCCTGAAGCCCAAGACTGTAACCAGGAGTGGTTTGGCTACAGTGACAGCTGTTTGTTGCAACACTGATCAGGAAGAGGAAAGGGACGTGGAAAGGGGCTGTGTAACCACCTGGCCACCTTGCCATCATCAGACATGGACAATTCTTCAACATTATAGCCGCACAGTGCAGCTACAATGGGGTCTTTCCTCTCCTTCTACTCTTCCCACTTTCCTCCCAGCTGGTGAATTTTCCCCCTGCACAGGTCAGTATCAGTAATCCTGTTTACAACAGTGGGTTTTAGATAGTTTCCATCATTACTCATTTAAATAGGTTCAAAACTACAGAGGGAAGTAAAATTAAACATATCTATAGACAGGGTTGTCTCTCGAATGTATTCACTCTTATGAAAAAGGGTAAGCACACAGAAATAGTCCTTAGAACATGAGAAAGATAATCACAGTTCAGGCACATAGTTGTGCCTCTGTTGCACTTTGATAACTTATTATAGTCAATAAAGCCATTTTGCCTTTCTGTGAATACAAGCCTGATGTTTATCTGTGAATTATCCTTCCAGAATATCCTTCCAGAATAAGAATGCAATTGAAATCAATGTAATGCCTTATTAATAACACAGAAAGTTGTCCAGCAGCCAAAATAGTCTCAGTGAGTCCATGTACTGCATGTATATATAGAGAGAGACATATGTAGATACACATACTCGCCTATTACTCTTATCATATTTGTTCCTGTTAAAAAATTTATGAGTCAGTACAGGAACAAATAGACAAGCAGAAGAGATCAATCAAATAAAAAAATGAAATGTGTTTCTTGTACAGCTAACCATGCACAGTTAGAAATTACACATATTTCTCAGAAAGGGCCATACACAATTCATGTCATACACAGCACTGACATCTATGCAAGTTTTGAACAAAAAATAGGAGTAGATGACAACTACTATGAAGCACATTTGTTCTTGATTATATTTGCAGTACCATTTTGATTCAATCCTGAAAATAAACTAAATGTAAAGAATTGTTTTGACTAAATATGGACCAAAGGTTGAATCTTGCAAACTTTCACAGCAGAATAGTGCTACTGATAGGCATCTGATCCTGGTTAACTCGAAGTGCAAGGCAAGCTCCATGCCCACAGGAGTTTCTTTAGGAGTAGGTTTAGGCATCCTAAATTTAAATTAAAAGTGAAAAGGTACTTTGGAAAAATTCTTCCCCTGATGTATTTCTTTCTCATGTCAAAGTAATGTTAAATCCAGGACTAATTTGTTGTGATATTATGCTGTAATATTTCCCTTGGCCTGTGTCCCTTTTTATTTAATTAAATGTCATCAAAGATTTCATTGTCAGACTAAAACATTTGTATTCTATTTTTTTTATATCTTAATGGAGTCAGTGAAGAAATAAAAAGTGGAAGTGCCATAAGGAGTGCTTTCTTCTAAACAATTTATGACTGTGGACTGTCTGTAGGTAATTTAATATACTCTTTGCCTTTCTTGGTATATTGTGTACTAAAAGATCACCAAGATTAATTTAGATTCAAATGAAATATTGGATCCAAAACCATTTTTGTTGTTCTATTTCCATGCCTTGCATTATATGATTACCTTGTGCATTACTGATTTGCATGTAGGTCAACCTATTTCAAATGAACTGCACTGTCTTAATGCAGGCTGAAAGGGAGGAGGCTTTCACTTAGCTGCCCTGCTGGTTTTCTTTTATCCTCTCCAGGATTCACAGGAGATATGCATTTGCAGCTAGAACAAGCTTTGCAGAGATACAGCATAAAGCAAACAGCATGTGCTTCCCCACATAGCCCTGCTGGCATGTTTTTACTCAGGGGTAACATTACCAGCATTGAGGAGATCATTGTTTTACTCCTGGAGCTGTCTGTTGGGACCATTGGAATGAGTGCCAAGTAACATCCACTGTCCCACACACACACCTTTCCACTGAGATCAGTGTGTCCCCACCTCATTCCATCACTTCATAAACCCAGGCTTACAAGATTAATATTCTGTATTTGAACTGGCTACCAAGGACTAAAATGGTTTTTTGTTACCATTACTGATCTCACAGGTAATACTGCATGTTGGAAAAGGGCTTTAAATTGGCCATTTGGGTACCATGGCAGGAAGAGTTTTAGCTGTTCCATGCAGCTGTGACAAGACAATAATCTAGGGCATTTAATAGGGTTACTGTGTCCTTGTGATAAAAAGACTTACAAGTATTGAGGAAAACAGGGAAAATTTGCCTTCACAAATCTAGTACTACTCTTAATCCATGTTCCTGTTGATGAGATCAGATGCCTTCACATGAGCTGTTCTTAACTGAAGTGAGTGCAGCAAAAATGGGGAGGTTGTTGGGAGTAACAAGAAAAAAACATGCAATGTCATTTGTACTTGGGGACAAACAAGGTAAGATCAACTGGTTCCCAAGGAATAAAATGTTCATGGTTCCCCTTCCCTGCACTCCTTTCTATTGTCATCTCACAGGCTTCATTGCCTCATTTTCAAGTCAGCTACCTGCAGCTCACTTGCTAAAGAAAACAATTGACTTGCTTGGTGATGGGTAAGGAAGAAAACCATGAGATTGGCAGTCATGGCAACCTCAGGTAGGGTAAAGGAGTAGATATGGAGGCTGAGAATGAGAAGTAGAATGAGAAAGAGGCAGTACTGACCACAAAGAAAACTGTAAAATCAGCAAGGAAGAGTGTTGGTATGCTTTATTTTCTAAAATGAAAAGCAAAAAGAAAGATAAGTAAAAATATTTAAATGTTATCAGACAGATTAGATGTCAGTGGCATAGGTGAATGCTGGCCTAGCATTTATGTTTTGAATATCTGTGGATTCAATTTTCCCTTTTTTAACAGATCTTGAAATCATCTACAATGAGAAATAAATTCACATGAATATTGCTTAGAGACTCAACATTCAGAAAATATGAAAATGAACTAAAGTACAGACTGTTGTTTTATTTTGCATTAGATGTTCAATGTCCCTTTCAATGACAGAACATGAAGTGACATTAAATCTAATGTGAGAAATATCAAAATTTATCCACCTCTTAACAACAGATTTCAAGACATTAAGGTTTTTGTAAACACTAAAGGAGTCAGACAGGCCTATACTTTGTTGTATCTGTCACATGTGCACAGTCTCATGGACTGTTTACTTGAGCAAATGTACATATGTGCATAAGCATTTAGAGAACAGAAGCCATTACCAATCAAAGTTTCCAGCAAGAGGATTTTTATACTTCTGGAGAAACTAACTTGAACACAACAGCACACTTTGATGTTTGGTTCAGACAGACGAGTGATTCAGAGCATCTTTTATTTATTTATTTTCCTCCTGGTATTCAGTAAATATAGCTGGGCAATTAGCAACAGTTAAATAGCTGCAACATTACCAGCACTGAATAATTTACTAATTGGCAGAACAGTTCCCATCTCTTCCATTTGACCGGATATTTATTTTATGTCTGTTCTTGATATGCAATATTTACTCCTGATAAAATGGGGGAGGCAAGTGTATTTGCTTTTGCTAAATCAGGAGCAGCAAAATTTGTGGTTGAAGTTATGATTATTATGAATATGACATTGAAAGTGGAAATAGAAAAACACTTCCATACTTTTTTTATTTTGTCAAATATAAGATGTCATTTGTGCTCTGTACTTTTTAATCATGATTATTAGCTACTCAATGAAAAAAGATTAAAAGTTATAGGTCTCAAAAAGTTCTTCAAAGACTTTTTATCCATCTGTTAACTTTTATTGTAGCTTTTCTGCTTAGGTAATTTAAAACATTTTGGAACGTTTTCCTCTTACCGTTTTTTCTCTTAAAGATAATAATTTAAAACTGAAATTCAAAGAAAGGCCTAAAATGATGAGCTCTTTGTAAGAATAATTTGTATTTGTAGTACAGCTTCTCCTGTTTTTGTAACATGGGCAACATATATTCTGCTCATGTGGTTTTCAAAGAGGAAACTTTTGTTTTCCTCATTTGGTATGAAAACAATATCAAAGTGAACATGGTTTGCTCTCAATTTCTTTGCACTATCTGATCTTTGTAAGTAACCTATAAAGACTTAAGCCATAGGACATGCAGGATACTCAAGTTACAAGTGCCCCAGGGTCTTAAGAGATTTTGTCTGTGTCCTAGAGTTGAAACAGGGAACATGTGAAGTTTAGTGATTTAAGTCTTTCAATTCTGGCATTTTAAAGGTAGCAGTGTCATTATGAGTAGGAACAACATTTTATCTGCCTTCTTACATTAAGATTTATTTGCCATCATTATCTAGGTCTTCAATTGCTGGGCACACTGATAATATCCCAAATAGAAAGAATTCCAAGTAATTCAATGCCTGATGCAGTCCTATCCAAATAAATGGATCTCTCTTCTTTTTTAACATTAAAATATGATGCAAACAATCAGGAACAATTTTAAAATATTTTTTAAAATTAAATAAAAAATAATTCAGTGGTGATAGAAAGCTGTTTGAGAAAAGCAGCAAGCAAAACTTTAAAATAATACCTGAGAAGTATGTTTATTGGTTTTGATGGAAAAAAAGCAGAAGTTTGATTGTTTCTTCAGTTGTAGATGTGTATACCTGAGAGGCTTGAAAATGTAAGTCACAGAGAGAAGCTCAGCTGGTACAAATCAGCAAGGTTATTGAAGCTGGTGCAATGATAGGAGGGTTTCACCTCCTCAGCATCTGGTCCTCCTACAAAGTGAACAGCTGATGATTCAGAAGGTACACAACATTTGTACAAGCAAGGGAGACACCTTCTGTGTGCATCTTGTTAAAAGTTTGTGGCTTTGATTAAAGTGAATTCAATGTCTGCCTGACAGGCATGATTGACAGAACAGGAAACTGATGTCTTCCATTAGGCCCAGAGTAGATAAAAGTAAAGGCAGGAAGATGCAGCTCCCCCCACTCAGGAAGCATTTCCTTTAGGACAGAACAAGTCATTAACTTTCAAAGGTTTTCATTCCTGATGATGAGAATGCCAAACATCAGACCAGTCATACATTAATGTATGCTTATCCCAGTGTGCTTTTTTTGTTGCTTATGTTGGTAGGGGATGCTTAAAAAAAGAGGCAAGGAATGCAGGTAGAAAGAAAGCCTTATGCCCTTCCTGGCCTCTGGCAACAAGCATTTTACAGACTTTCTTTGCTAGACACAGCATCTATGCTGTCAATAATGTATGGGACTATCCCACTGTCCATCTTGTAAACTAGTGAATTTAGGATATTTCAGAGCTTAAACAAACACAACTGAATGAACCATGACTTTATAGCATATAAATGACTCAGCTTTTTTAGCATGGTTTTATTTCCTGATAACTGTTACTCAGTTCCGAACCCAGTAGGGTCAGTGGGGTCTCCTGCAAAGCCTATTCTTGCCAGCAATCTGGGTATCTAGGAGATTTGGGGACATAGAAGTTCTCAATAAATAGAAAGTTTATTGGTCTCCACATGAGGAGAAGATCAAGCTGTGCCTGGTTTCTTAGATCTAGCTTTCTAGAGCACATACAAGATACAAGAGGTAAGCCAAACTGCTCTGAAAATTTTGGTGTATTTACCAAAAGAAAGTGTAAGAAAGAGAAGATTTTTCATTTTGAAATGCTGTTTACCTTTATATCTGGATTTTTATGCATAACAATAATTCTGCGATCACTTAGGAGAAAAATGCAAAACCCTGTTAACAATAATAAAAGCCTGCTATTACTTCTTTAGCATTTAGAACCTAATTTTAATCAGGTGTTTTCTACATAGGGTTTTGGGTTTTTTTTCACACACCTAGTAAGTTAAAGGATAACACGTGCCATTCTAAGAAGGCACCATGAATGTGAAAGCTAATAGATTTTAAAAAGGACATTCAAACAATCACTTTATTTGCTATTTTCTGCTGAGTCTTTCAGCCAATTTTTGTGTGTTTACTATTGCTTTCATCTGGAGTGTTCTCCACGGTTTTTTTCCCTTTCTTTGTTATCATATGTAGCACTAGCACAAACAACCACAGCAAAGCAGCAAGGACTTTTGCCCATGAAATACAGTCCAAGTTAGACAGAGTATCATAAATAAATAGAGCAGGACCAGTAACTGAGGAACTGAGGAAATCAACGACAGAAAAGGGAAAACAGCCCTTTTCTTCTTGCATGTACACTGTAAATATTTATTTTGGTCTTTTTTTCCCTTGATACAATCACAGGTGTGAGGAGAAGTGGTTGGTGCCAACCTAGAGCATATTGACAGAAAGGTAGCTGCTGAAAGTGGGGCTTTAAGGAGGGATCTTAAGGAGGCACGCCAACACTGAGACACATTTGAGTTACAATATTAACCACAGGAATTAAAGTAATGACTGTGTCATGGCAGTGGAAGCTGCACTGAAACCACTGGGCCAGGGAGAGAAGGTTTGTGCCACTGAACTGCCTGATGCCATGGACACACCATCACACTGCCCACCATCAGTGCCTTGCAGGAGGAAACAATGTAGGTACAAGGAGGGAAAAGCCTCCTCTGTGGCTCTTAATGATGACACCCAGAGGGGTAGGGGAAGAGAGAGACTGAAACAGAGGCGGATGGGTGATGGTTCAAAGCCTACCAATAGAATCCCTTTCACGGAAAGTGAAATTTGACTTCTGCCAGGGTGGTTGTAAATGAGCTCACTTTTGGACACATTTGGATGGTACTTCTCACCGCACACCAGAGGGTATTCCTGAGGGAAGGAAGGAGCTTAGCATGTCTGGCCTTGCACTTCTAGAATACTTGGATGTCTCAGACATGCCTGCATTTTTAGGAAGTTAATGTTAATAGCAATACAATGTTGCTAATACAGTATTACTCAAAAAAAACCTCAAACAAAAACAAACAAACAAACAAAAATCCATTAAAAAACCCCACCCACAAAAACCTCCACAGCTGAAAAAAAACCTTTGGAAGTTTTGTATTCTCAATACACATGAGGATTATAGAAGATATAAATTTAAGATATAGGTGTAAATGCCAAGACACGTATCTGGAAGACTGCAATGTATGGATGTAGGAAATTTTCCAAGGACTTCACATGTTGAAAATGGAGTGGGCAGGAAGAGTAAGTTAACTGTACTTGGTGTCTTCTGAAGAACATTTTATAAAATAAACATAATAAAAATATTGCTCCTACCACAGCATTAAATAAATAGCATTTCCAGCCGTATGAATTTTAAACTGATCACCAGCAAAGTGGGACATCACCGTTTATTTTTTATATGGTGGATGGCATGTCCTTTTTTATTTTCATGAAACACATACACCACCACCACATAAATATGTTCTTAAAACAGAAATGCTGTTCATGAACAGTATTCACCTGTTTCTCACAACACAATTTCTCAAGAAAAGAATGGAAACTGGAACTCTCCATATCCTAATTGTTTGATCTTTCTTGCTTGTTTCATAAACATATTTATATTATATATTGATACATAGTTCTAAATACAACTCATATACCACACAAATGTCAGGCTTCCTCTGTTTACTGTAATTATTTACTGTAATACCAGTGTAAGAAATAGATTCCCTTACAGTCATCAACTAATTTATGTTCTGACATTGGATTGTATCAATAAGGCTAGAAGAGCTTCTGCCTCTGCATTCTCCCTTTTAACAAATCCCAAATGACATCCCACATTATGCTTTTGCTTTTATAAACAATTAAATCATATGTTCATGTATATTTGTAGCTCTCTGTCAGAGGAAAATTTCTCACTGATGGAAGAATTTACCATCAGACTTGCTTCTAGTATTTCAGGCCCATTACTAATCCAACCAGTTACTGTGCACATAAACTATAACAGGCACCTGATTAAACCTTAGTCTCACTTATTTGTTATTTTTCCCCATTTCTTTTGCTTAGGATGTAAGACGTTCTCCTAAATGAACCTTGTTATTGTGCTTAATTGAAAACCAGCATAGGTGGATGTGATTGGAAATAATTTCACAGAATATAGACATCAGTATCTCAATCACCATAAATCCTAGTGTAGATGTAGTTAAGGTCTGAAGTAGTCTCTCTGTGCTCTCATTTATGTTCAGTGAAATAAAATAAGCACTTCTAGAGTATGATTCATCCCATTCTAAAATAGATGGTGAAAATAGGTCAAATGACTCTTCTCCTTAATGCACCTTTTTCTCTCTCTCCTCTGTAAAGGGAATCTTAGGTGACTACCTCACACAGATACCTGAATTCTGTGAATCCCAACTTGTCTAGCTTACCAGCGATGTTTATGGGCCAGAGTAAGGCTTATTTATTTAAATCTTGAAAATTCCAGAGATTCTTCAGGATGTCTAGGTACTAATATATGTGGGTGTCTCAGAATAATTTATTTATGATCTTCATATCATACCTTTGTTCCTTCGAGCGCACTCTGATTGCAGCTTTTCTGTTAAATCAGCTCTATGGAAAGTAAGGAAAGAAATAGACCAGTGGTGAATCTCCTATTGCATCTTAAACTGAGTATTTCAGAAGGGAATTCAGATAAAATTAAGCTGAGGTACAATCCTTTTCTTTTTTCTTTCACATGACAGTTGTACTACATTCCCCCAAACTCTGTGACCCATGAACTGTTTTGCACTTTCAGGGGCAAAGAATCAAGATCTTTGAAAATGTTGTGATGTGTTTTTACAACAATGCCAGTGAGTTTACACAAATGTTTTACATGGCTTTAGCAAAGGATTTGCTCTTTTAATAATGTTCAATGCTTGATTACTCCTGCCCTCCCAAACCACACCCTTAATTATATGTAAATATTAGAACCCTTGTCCAGCCAGGGGCTGATACTTGTATTTCATAGTGTGTTTTGCCCCAGCATGTCAGTGGGACAAGTCTAGGGAAAATGCCCTGTGTCTTTTGCAACAGATAAACCTGAATTCCTTTGCAAAACTGTGAGGTTCAGCCCATTCTTGTGTTCAGAAGGGAGGCCATCTGGAAGTGCTTTACAGTTTTCATTAACAGAGAGATTTATTGAACACAGTAATATAAAATGCAAATAAGTGAATCAGAGAAGCATTGTTCACATTGCATACATTGATTTTAAACTCAAACAACCGTATATTTTCATGCTTTACATCTGACTTTTCATATTTTTGCAGTGACAACACATCACTCTGTTTTGTGTGATGCATGAAGCTCCATATGATGGCCTGTGTGAAAGGCAAGGATTGGAATCCCTTGCAGGATGCCAAAGGAGGTGGAACTGGAACTGACTGTGGAGGGACAACACCATTGGACAAAGCTGTTTTTCAACTCACTCTACATGCAGTGGCTGATGGAATCCTTCTCTGGAATGCTTCTCAGAGAGAAGATCAGTGTATCTCAGGAGAAAAAGGGAAAACATATCATCCCTAGCAAAGAATTGCACACAACTCTGTAGGATATCCATGTTTTCAAGCCTGGCATTTGACAGGACTGACAATCACAGGATCATAGAATGGCTTGGGTTGGAAGGGACCTTAAAGATCATCTACTTCCAACCCCCCTGCCCTGGGCAGGGACACCTTCCACTAGACCAGGTTGCTCAGCTCTCCATCCAACCTGGCCTTGAGCACCTCTGGGGATGGGGCATCCATAACTTCTCTGAGAAACCTGTTCTGGTGCTTCACCACCCTCAGTCTAAACAATTTCTCCCTATTATCAAATGTAACCCTACTCTCTTTCACTTTGAAGCCATTCCCCCTTGTCCTGTAACTACATGCCCTTGTAAAAAGTCTCTCTTCATTTTTCCCATAGGCTCCATTCAGGTACTGAGAGGCTGCAATTAAGTCACCACGAGGCCTTTCCTTTTCCAGGCTGAACAATCCCAATTGTCTCAGCCTTTCCTCACAGGAGAGATGTTCCATCCCTCTGCTCATCTTGGGGACTCTTTTCTCAACTCATTCCAACAGGTCTATGTCCTTCCTATGCTGAGGACCCCAGAGCTGAATGGGGGTGGGGTCTCACAAGAGTAGATGGGATTATTCACCTCCACAGTAACTGCCCTGAAGAGGTTGTTGGAGGAATCTGCTAGGTTTAAGGAGCTGGACAGTTGGCACTTAGAACTTTTACCATTTTTGAAAAGGATTTTGTTTTTTTCTGTCACCTATGGATGGGAAGGACTTCAAACAACTTGAATGTCTATAAAGCTCTTTGCATCAACATCCTTGACAAAACAAATTTCTTGCTAGATCTTTTTACCTCATTATCTGACACTTTATCCAGCTATGATTGATAAGGACTGCGTTTTTTTTAATCTTGCCAAAATGATAAGTGATATGAGATCTCATTCACAAAACTGGGTGACCTAGTTTGAACCAAGAATTAACTCTTGTAGGGATAGATTGCCTCTAATACCCATGTTCCCTGGATCAGAAAGAGTCACTGCAATGTAAAAGGGCTTTGAAGATGCTTAAATTGGAAGTACAAATTTGGAGAAAAAATTGGGTGGGTTGAACTGTAGCCTGCAATTGACGTTTATACTGCTGTCTTTATAATTCTGTTAAAATTGTTAGAACTACATCAGCAAGAGACTGTATCTGCTTGGCTGTAATGCATACCTCAGATCTGGGAAAGCAAAACCATAGTGGTTTATATACATTTTCATTTGAAAGCTTTTTCCCTGCTGTAAGATTACGTGTCCAAATGATGTTAATGCTGTTTAAAAAGTAACACATGAATATAATTGAATTTCTCTTGATGTACAGTGTAATTATCTCAGAGATCAATAACTGAGCTAAAAGAAATATGTCTCCTATATTAGCACTATTGTATAGTTCATTATTTTGTCTATTGATCTATAGTAGATACGAACTTTGTTTCTCTTTTTAATTCTCTTGGACATTGTTATAATATTGCATACTCTGAAACACATTTTCTAAGACATAATTACCAGTGTCTCTTATCATTACCAACAGTAACTAGATGAAAATTTTTGTAATTATTTTTTACTCCATTAATTCTCAATCAAATCCTTCAGTTGCTTATGTGAGAGATTTTTCATTCCACTTGCACATATTGCATCAAATCTCTAGTGTCCTTCTTCACCTTATTCTGAATCCTTTGTATTTCAAAAGTGAGTACTATGAAGAAATAAAGCTGTGAAAGAGTCATAAGGATCAGACCAAAACTGACTTTCATTTTCTTTCACATTTGCTCATTTCTTCTGGGCAAAGAGAAATTTCTTCTGTCCTACAGTTAGGTTTCATGGAGTTCAACTCATAATATCAAGCCATTCTGATTTTGAGACTGTTTGTGGAAAACTAGAATGATTTTTCCTGTAATCTACCTAAAGTTACAAATGTCCAGCTTTTGGTATTTGATATATCCTTGCTGTGTTTCCTACAGCTGCTGTTGAAGCCAGGTTCAACACAACAAGGAGAAAGCCAGTATTTGTATTGTCCACATCCGCCCTATTTTGGATCCCATGTTTGGAGAGTTATAAACACAACGTCTTTGAGAGGCAGAGGTCAACTGAATGTGATACACTTAGGCTTGACCCAAATCAGGGCATAATAAGGCACTGCAAAGTGTAAGCCCGTTAGCCTGTTCTGTCTGTGACGTAAAGTAAATGCATTGCTCTGGAGGAGAAAAGTCTCTGCCTCTGAATTGGGTTACATTCAATTCCACATTCTTGTAGCATGCTGTCATTCCTAAGAAAAAAAAGTGTCACTCCAAGTTTGTGCTAAATTAGGGAGTGTCTGTCTGTGAACTCTCACCAAGCATAGTTTTAACCGGTGTCACCCCTGCCTGAACATCCTTTCCTTGTGATCACGCAGCACCAAGTGCCCAAACATAATTTTTCTGCAAATGTCTGAGATTTTTGTGTTGTGGGCCATGAGCAGATTGGATTGAGACCATGCATGAGTGTCTGGACCTGTAAGCTTGACATGGTAGATGTGTTCTTTAGCATTGCTTTTGTATATGGTAACATTCTGCATTTTACTTTCTGATTTAGCTTACAAGTGTAAGCTAAAGAAATGCAGAAAGGATCAATAAGAGATACTAAAGGATCTAACTACTGAAACTGAAATAAAGAAGAAAAGAAACTGACATAGCCACGTTTTTAAATGCAAACACAGTAGTTTATTTAGAGACAGACATGTATTTGTGTGCACCAAAATGGGTTAGAAAAAGAGAAGAGTGTGTGCCCCTTTCAATCGGATTTCAGTGGTACTGTCTGACCTTGTGCTTTGGCCACACATCTCCATAGTGACACTTTTTGTAGGAATATTTTGTGTATCTCGACTTGGTAAAGCCTTCTGTATTATACGTGGAGTCAGTTTTGTAGAGTTATACGCTGAATTTCTATTTAAGCCACCTAGCGACCTTTTGCTTACTGCTTTACAGGAGAAAAAGAAAATTTGTGTATTTCTATACTCATGACCCCTTTATTAGAATTTTTTTTAAATTTCCTTACAATGTCATTGTGAAAACTTGTCTAGCTCAAGAGAGGTTCAATTCATCTAATGCAAGCACAAAACAGATAATTTCAGCTGTCTGCTGGAGCAGACAGCATATTCCAAAAGGTAAGTGCTAAAATATCTAATATGGTTGAAGATAACCAGACTGAGAACCTGTCTGCTCCTACCTCAAACTCCCCAAGTGGGTACCTAAGCCTCAAAAATTAAAATCTTTCATTAGTGCTCAAAGCCACCCATTCCATTCTGTTGACCGTGTCCTTACACAGTACATATTATCTTTGGTGCTACTCCTTCATTAGTTACCTAAAGCAGAGACACAAAGTAGGTGTCCCATTAGATAGCTAGAGTGTCACCATGTACTTCTAGCCTGGGAATTCTGATATATTTTATGACTGGATTTTAATATAGACATTATATTGCACATATGCACAAATATTTTTTTTAATAATGCAGGCTGACGCTTGCAAATGAGCTGGTGAGTTTGGGCTGTACTTGGTCTTTGATGCACAATTCTGATGGACTTTAAAGGAGATGAACTTTCCCAGGGTGTATTTTCACTTCTATACTCAGACCTTTACAGGTTCTCAAGCTTAACACTGTGGTGCTAACACCCTCTGAAAGCAAAGGCCAAAATCATTGTCTTCTCTTGTCTGGTCTTGTTTCATATGAACATCTTAATCAATATTAATCATATTTTATTAAGGCAAAAGTAGGATTTTGTTTCTGTGTATATTATAGGGAATTGATGAGTTCATCATAAGTTACTAAACGTACAGAAACAGGCTTGTTCACTTATGTGTCATAAATACAATATTCTTTGTGAGCCCAGAGTTTTCTCCTTTCTCCAGTCAAGCTCTCCGTGTTTTTAAAAGTTTCTGCTGTTAATAATGATTATTATTAAGCAATGCAGAGCACATTAACTTGATGAGATGGTAACCTGGTACAGAATTTTTGACTTAGGATTCTGTAATATATTTTAACAAAAGATGTTTCCTGAAAATACTTACTTTAGCAAAGAATGTTTCCTGAAAGATTCCCTTAGCATGGAATCTTTTTGTAAATTCTCAGTATTTCTGTGTTGATATATCAATATTTTTGCTAACTTATTTTCTTACTCTATCATTAAAAAAAAGTATGCTCTCTATTTATTTCCCCCTTGGACTGATTGTTCCATATTTTTCTTCCTGAGAGAATGAATTTGCAATGTAGTTTAGTGAAGTCATTCTTTGTGTTCAGAAACAAAAATGCATTCTGCAGGAGAAACAGGACATTCCAAAGTGTCCTGTCCCTCAAGTGTTTGCAGAGATGCTGATTCCTAAGTACAAGCAGACAGGAAACAAAAATAGGTAGCTATTCATAGCATTAATTTATAAGATTTGTCTGTATCTCAAATGCATTTTTTCCTACCATCTAGATTAGATTCCTTAGCAGCCAATCTAAATGTCTAATTGAAGAGTAGCTTTCTGAAGAGTCTGTAACTGTCGCTTGGCTTCATCCTTCTCTGTTTGTTCCTAAGATTTCTTTCCTCTCTTGTTTTCCTTCTGAAACAACAATGCACTCTATTTTGGGGTTGCTAGTCATGATTCCAGGAATGGGAATCCAACTCTTGAGTACAACAGGCTTTACATAGTAACTTCTTGGCAGAAATTCAGAAATGCTTTGGCCAAAGGGAATTAAAAAAAGACCCAGAACAAGGGTAACTTGAAATGAAAGACATTCACAAAAAAAAAAAAAAGTGTGAAAAATCTCACAAAACCTCACATAAAAAATACCTTCAGCACATAAAAGACTGAAGAATTGAGATAAATTGTGATATTTGTTTTTCATGCTTAATGGAAAGCTTTTTGCTACTCTATCACCAAGTATCATGAATACTAAGACACTTCTCTTCTAAATGTGTATGTGTATATGGGAACGTTCTAACCCCAAGCTTGCCAAACATGAAGTCCTTCTGTTTGCTCTCTTTTTAAAATTAACTCTTGATGGAGGATTGGTTCCATTCAGCAAGGGAAGGAATTTAGGTTTTCCCTGAGTCTGGGGAATTAGCATAAGAATGGTCCTGGAAATGATGAACTGTCTGTAACACTACTCTGCTCACAAAGAAATGGTTCACAGTTCCAGGGTACCTGTCTGGATGCTGCTTATCTCTCTCCACCTGCCACCTATGCCCCCTGAAACACAGGAGAGATGTCTTTGGGGTCAGAGCCACAACAGGAGCTTTGAGATTTTGCACCTGAATATGTCCCTTTATATGTTTTCCCTCAAAAGTTCCTTTCCCTCTTTGTGGTTACTTCTGACTTCTCGTTTGCCCCACTAATCATGTCTTCCTCGTGAAATGACTGTCCCAGCTGGCAGGATGTAGACACCTAATACAGCCTTTCTCTCATACCTCAGAAGGCTGCAAAACGTAGGTGCTCTATTCAGTTCTGTTTTTAACAGTTCTTTTAGGATTTTAAAACCCATAAATTTCCATGTTATTTTGCTCTACTTTTCTGCTTTTATTGATATCTTGCCTCCCTCCATCCTCAAATCAGTTAAGAGAAAGGAGTGCACAGGTGACAATCAAATACACTTTTCCAAAGAAATGACACACCTAGTTATTGCCAAGGGGAACCACCTCTCTTCTTTCAACATTTATTTATCTATTGCTAAACACACCAAAGCATCTATCATATTTTAGACACAGTCTTTTTCAAGCTATTTAATAAATTGTACTGTGTACTTATGACTCCTTAACCAGAAAACCATACCTAATGGATAGATTTCAAGTTCCTGGCCCAAAACCCTTAATTAACTGTAAACCAAACATTCTTATTCTTCTTCAGAGGAGTATTATGTTAGCAGATTTGGAAGTTAGTTCTGAAGGGACCTGTTTTTACAGTACCACAGATCCTGAGGGGGGGAAGTAATTTTCTATTCCAAGAAAACATCTACCACTAGTACCACTGAGAAGAAGAACTCCAGTTGTTTGGGGTTTTTTTTAAGCCCTAATGACTAGTTTTTATTCCATAATCACAGAGAGCCCCTTTCACCTGACGATTTTTGTTCAGTCTTCAGCACAGTTCCTTTCCTGCTTCATCCTTCATCAGCTATGAGGTCATTAATTTTAAAAGGGAGATTCTCAGTAACCAACAGAGAATTTCAATGTAAATCAAAACTTCTCCAGCTGATAAGTTAATTTGTCAGTAAGGCAGCTCAGCAGCCCTTTTGTTTTGTATGGAATTTTCCAGACAGTCCTTTAGGCTGACTCCAGAGAAATCAGGATGGCCATTTACCATGGGCCTTCAGTCTTGATGGAGGTCCTCAAAGAAAATAGAGATGACATAATTTTCCTTGTGTTCCCAAGGTCTCTATACCTACAACTATCTCTGTTCTACTGTCAGCTGGGATATGTTTGATCATACTGCCAGTGTATGGATGCATGCCAAAAAATTGTGTACGGCCATTAAGGAACACTTGTTCTCTAGCTGAAAGGGCCCCTTTACACATGTCTGTCCTGAAAAAAAAAAAAAAACCAACTTGCACAAAAGCTTAATCTCCAAGATATGACAGCTAACAAACTCTTTACAATCCATATGGGGGAAGGGACAAGTGGGACAAGAAACCAAAGTACCTCAGATGTCCACTATATTTTCACATCAAAACAGCAATCAGATAAAAGCTTTGGAGCCAGCAATAGAACCAGGTTTTTATCAAACTAGGTGTAGATTAGCTGTGCTGAGGAAACTCCACAACACAATGTAGGATCTAGCATGTGGGGATTCTGTTAAAAATCATGTTCAGCCTGGCGGAGTTCAGCAAATTTAAATATGCTGAATTAGCATTAACTTCTCTGTCCAAAGAAATTTTACAGGCCAGATCATTGCCTCTCTTATGACCTCGGTTTGCCCTACGCAAATTGTTAGGTCAAGGAAAGGGAGAGGAGCAAGCACATACTTGCTTCGTCAGTGCTCTGCCTGCACATAGGCTGTGCTGGTTAGGGCAGCTGAGCTCCAGTATATGTTGGCCAGAGAAATCAAGAACATAATGTTTTCTCATTCCTCCAGGACTATGCAAAGCTTTGGTAAAGAGATGTGTTTCACCTGGCATGTGTGCTCCAGAAGCATGATTTTTTTAAAAAGTAAGCTCTAATACCCAGTGCATGTGGACAGGTGAAATAATGGCAAGTCACTCTTCTAGCTGAGACACTGTGTTATGACAGTTGTCCAGTACAGTGTTCTCCAGTGTTGCTTTACCATCCTTAGAAACAACTCTTGCTCTATTTCACATTGCTTTATATGCAGAAGGGACTAACAGGACTTGCCAGGAGGAAAAATGGATGGAGACAGAACTTCGGAAACCTTCTGCATGTTTGGGTTTTTCTTCTGAATTTCCAGTGAGAAGTAGAAGTAACTGCAGAATATGTTCCTGTGCACTTATTCCCAGGAAAGGTCACTGGTAATGGCAATACCCTTGGAACACCAGCAGTGGTTATTCTGCAAATGAGCATTGGTTCCTTTACTGCTGTGCTCTCTCTTTAGTTTTGATCATGGCATCTTCACAGCTATCCATTTTCATTCTCTTTTTCACCTTCAAAACAATTCAGTTCCCTTTTCCAGGTGACTTTTGAGGCCACCTCTTTGATTCTGATGAGCTATAAAAGTGACCACTACTCTGACTGCCCTGTCCCTACTTCCTCTTGGCCTGGACCATTGGGATCACAGCCAAAGCAGCCAAGGATTAATTACAAAGCTGTGCAAGAAAGAAGACCCTTCGTACTGGGATTATTGATGAAAACCCAAAATATTTTGACTGCTTATAGCACCAGGGCCTGATCCTGTCAGGAAGTCACATGCAGACCTCCCGTTAGCTCTATGCGTGTTCTACAGGCAGGCAGCTGGGGACAACCAGCCCCTTTCAGAAACATCTAACAGATCTGCACAGAACTATAAATGACGCATACTGACATGTGATTTTCCACATGTAACACAAACTCAGCCTTACTGCTGAAGCATTGCAGTAGTTGAAGGAATACGTTTCTCAGATCCTTTCCCAGACTTTTAGGATTCAGGGTAGTTAACTGGAAATGCAAAAGCCAGCCAAGTCGCTGGGTGGTTGCTCATATGGAATTCTGATGCATCAGTAAAGGAGAGAGAAGTCATCTTGTAGCACACTGTGTGCTATCAAAGGCGTGCTGGGCAGTAATGCTAATTGCATTACGCTGTGTTCAAATAAAAATGTTTGAAAGCAGTTCTGACAAGCTTTGTAAATATGTGCACAGAGCTTGTGTATGTGACTGTTGCAGTAAAGTGAAAATGTCTCTCAACAACAAAAAAAAGAAAAAAAAATGTCATTAGTACCTCATGGGACATTTTCCCTCCAGTTTGTAACCAATAATATCCTCCACTCACTTCCCCTGTAAGACATTTTCAAAGAGGTGGTTTCTTGATCATAAAACAAATCATGACACCAAAAAAACCCCAATCAGAACAAGACACGATTGCATATGCTGCATCTCAAGGCAAAGGATGAGACAATAAACAGCATGTAACAGATGTTATTCACGTTGCTTCATGCATTGTTGGAAGGCTCAGACACGTTCTGAGCATGGTGAAAGAGCCCATAGACACAGAGTAGGGTCACTAACAACATCTTTTATTTAGGAAGAGAGAAAAAAATTAATTGATTATTTATACATTCATAGACAAGGTCTTAACAAAAGTAATATTCTTGAATCTTTCCATTCCACTGCAGCTCTTACAATAAGATCTTTCAAGAATAAAGAAATTAGTGAAGATTTCAGAGCATTTAAAATTTCTGAACTAAGAAATATATATGCTAAATGTAGCATCTTATAAGGACTATCTGGATCTGTTCTAGCTTTGAGTCATGGAGTTTCAAGGGAATTTTTTATTATAGTTTTGGCTCCAGTGTACTAACACCATGTGGGTTTTTGCTTTAAGTTCTGGGTTTGAATGGACCAAGTACTTCAAAGCAAGACTCTAAATCAGGAAAATGCGGTGAGTTTCATATGCTTTCCACTCAAAACCATACCTTGGCCCAGATTCCTGTACAATGGAGCCCAGCCTCACTTGAAACTCAGCCCACATTTGTTGAAAGCATTTACAAATCCCATCAAAACTGGCCCAAGTTTCAAGTTTGTAATAAAATCCAAATTCAAAAGTCCTTCTTGGCTACAAATTACTCTCTATTCTAGTAATTCCTACTTGTTTCCATTAAAAGGAAAAAAAATGGTCTCATTCATGGTGATTTCTTCCTGTCACACTGACAAACCTAGAATAATTCCATTAACTCATCAAGGTTGTTTTAGATTTGCACCAGAATTGGTGTGAGCAGGTTGAGCAGAGGTCTGATTAAGACAAAAGTGGGAAGTTGGGTATACTCCAAGGCTAATTCCTAAAAGCAACCCATGCCTTTCTGTTGAAGTTAACAACATGCAACTGCAGCCTGTACGCTTCCTTGGGTATAAGCAAATATTTCTGGCTATGCCAGAAATGCATGGCACGTGAAGTGTCTCAGCATGGTGCCATGCCAAAAGGCAATATCCATCTTTCTGAACCCAGGCTGTGGCAGCTCCCTATGCTGCCTGCACCCTACACTCTCTCCTGCCCTTTCTGCCAACACCAACCTCTACACAACGACCAGGGGATCAGGCTTGAGGACTGTAATTTGTTTCCACCTGTGCCCACGCCTTGCAACCAAGCAAGACTTGAAGCAATAACATTGACTAAGAGGATGGTTCTGGAACATGCAGCTGGGGACACCAGCAAGGGTGGGAGAACTGGAGTCTGGATTTAGTCACTTAAGGCACTGTGAAACCATCCCTGGACTTGCAGAAATAGGATTGTGTAAGCACTATGCCTCTGCATTTGCCAGGCTCTACTATCTCACTGTACATCGCAGATTTGCAGGGCAATATTAACACCTATTAATGTTATTATCTGTCATGCAACATTAAGAATTATATCACTGACACACCTATTACCTGATCCACCACTGGATATTATTGTCTGAGAAAAGCCCACCACAAACAAAAAAAAAAGCCTGCAGCTATTGCTGTCCAGCCACCAAACCATAGAAGGGGGCTATCCCATGGTCACATTTCAGTAAGAACAAGACAGACTTCATAGCAAAATCCACACTGCAACATTATGGCTGCCACCTGATCTGAGGCTGGAAGTGCTGCAAGGGCCGTCCCCCTTGCAGGGATGTAATAGGGCAGGTAAAATGCAGCAGCAGACAGATTTTTGCTCTGGATGCTTACACCAGTTACCCTTTTTGCACTTCCTCTGTCAAGAATCCTCAGCAGAGCTCACCCTGCTCCCATGGCATTACTACAAGCGGAGGCCAGGCTTGCAGCATTCTGCCTCGCAAAACCAGTCCCTTTGGCTCTGTTTCTCATTCTTTCCTGTTCTCTGGGAGAAGAGGGAGCTGAGATACAGACTGGGGAATCAGAAATCTACATTTTTGAATAAGCCTCTTTCAAAAGGCAGGTTTGCTCCTTTGCAACCTTTCCCACCTCACCCTTTGTTACCCCGAGCGATCAATGTGTTGTGAGAAAGCCTTCAGCCCCAAGCAGTGCCTTCTGATCATGACAGAAATATGTCCTAGCCCTGGCAGGACTCCTCACAGGCTCCTGCAGTTTGCTCCCACACTTTCTCATCATCCAGTGGCAGTCCAGAGGTAGCTTTGAGCAGCTCCACCCCACCTGCGGCTACTCTCCACCCTCCCTTCCCTAACCCTCTTCTCCTGGAGAAACGCGGAGGGCTGGGAAACGGCTACCTGAGGCCCTGAGCCGTGAAAAGATGTGATGGAGTGCAGGGAAAACAAAGTAAGCGCCATGAGAAGGCCGTCCCCCGCTTGCCCCCCTTCCCCAGGCGGGCCCACCAGAAGCGGCCGGAGCGGGAGCCGCAGCCGGGCCACAGGGCTGTTTGATTGCCTAAGCCTGGTGGCCAGACAATAGGACCAGAAAGAATGGCTGCTTCCTTCCTTCCTGTCGAGTGTTCTGCCTGAGTGAGCAAATTGAATAGCACTTCGCTTCGCAGCAACACCAGGCTCTCTCGCACAGGCGAAAATCAACAAAGAGCCATTCTCGGGCATTTCCAACTGCACCTAAGCCAAGGCACTGAGCTGTGGAGCCATCCGGCCTGGGGAGGGGAGCCACGCAGACGTTGCTCTTGGGTGTGCGGCCAGGCACAGTAAACATCCAGGTTATTCTTTATGGTGAAGGACTGCTTTTTTTTTTTTTTTTTAACCCCCCTAATGTCAGGCACTAGGCAGTTTGGTTAGCCATCCTAGCCCCAAAATCTGTTTGTTGGCTTGGGGAATTTTTTTTTTTTTTGGTACTTTCCTGATGAATTTGTTGCTTTAAACCCCTCCAACACAGGCTGGTTGAAGGGTGCTATGAGGTATTCAGGTGTAACTAAACTAGGTGAAGGTGACACAAGAGTTGCCGTGTAGAAAACCTAAGCCCCTAAGCCTGCTGCTTTCTGCAGACTCAAGTGGTCACATATTTAAATCACAGACTGGCTGAAAATAAAAGAGGTGTCAGTGAATGAAAATATTTGACAAAAGCGGGCAAGCAGATGACCAAGACTATGCTCAGGTGAGTATAAACTGAAACACCAGTCCCTATAAATTTCATAAATAAGAAAGGTTATAATTATGTGTTGCAGTTTTTATTAGTATAAAGCTCTTTTCTGTCTTCCAGATCCCATTATTTAGTTCAGTGCTGTGCCAAAATAAGAAGGAACATTGTGTTGCTAAAAAGACAAGGACCCAGGACATGCACACCGGAAGCTGACAGTCAGAAATCACGGTTTTTGTAAGCACTGATTTTCTAGATCTTTGGGGCTTTTGAAGTGGGTTCAGTCCATGAAGCTTTTCCCATACAGAAAAGTGCACTCTGTATGTCGCTTTGCAGCACAGCAATCAACACTGAGGAATTCCTGTGCATCTGCAGTAAGGCATCTCCCCTTGCACTTGCATGGCATACGACGGGATACTGAGGGACATATTCTTGTGAACATCTGGGTTTGTTGATTCAGTGTGTGTGGGAAGAGGAAGGGGGAAGCGCAGAAAGAATCTCAAAAAAAGAAAAATTTACATGGAATTTTTGGAGTGATCTGTCTCTCTTCTCTGTTAAAAAGCTAGTTTTTTGCTTTTGAAACAAGCAGAGTAAGATTTTGCACTTGCCTGCTGCATCTGTTTTTTCAAGCAAAGACCTGTTTGTTTTTCCCATTGTGTGTGAACCATATTTGAAACAGACCACTGAGCCAAGTTACATCAAGCCTGTTTCTTTTCTTTTCTACTTCTGAACTATGACAGATTATCCTAACCCATCTGCAGGCATGATTAAAAATATGAAAATAATTTTTACTTTTCTTTTGAACTGCCTTTGATATAGTATTTGCTGTCAGATAATCTATACAGTTTTAACATCTGGTAATGCAAAATGGTATGTTATTGCAGCTGAAGAAAGAACTATTTAGAAATTTTTATAGCATTTTTTTTTGTGGCATCCAAGATTGAAATTGTGGCTTCAGTTTACAATAAACTTGTGGTCGTACAATTATGACTAAGTTATTCATTTTTATGCATCAGAACATAGTCTATAACACAAAGGAAAGAAAACCCAAACCCAGCACAGAGGATTTTTATTAAGATACAGATCCTGCTTACATGATTGGGATAAGTGATGTTTAGATATGTCATCACCCAATCTTAGGAAACTAGCTCAGACAACTTTCTATTAAGCAATAGCCTATAAGTGACAAAACAATATCTATTTCAGTCACTGCACAGTGAAGTCTAGATTCCTGTAGTTGAAAGATTTTTCTCTTTCTCCAAGAGCATTCAGAAAAAGCATGCAGAGAAAAAAACAGCAATCAAAGTAGGACAGCTGTGTAGACTTTCATCTTCTAGAACTTGAAATCAATGGGAACTCATACAATTTATAGATACAACTGATCTAGTTGTAGGCATTAACGTTCATGGTCTCTTTCCCCACAGAAAAATAGTCACTGACTCAGCACAAGACCCACTCCTGGTTTGGTTTACTTGGGTTTCTTTTGGTTGTTTTAACCCCTGAAAAAGCTCATGACACTGTGCAGTTGGTTTGCTCCTAACAAGAGTAGTAACCTAAGTGGATGAGGTATGCAATGTATATTTTTTAACCTAATTCAGGCAAAGTTTCCCTAAGAAAGCAGTCTACTATTGCTTGTCCTGTCGAAAAGAATTTGCAACTAAGGATGAAGAAACTGATTTAGATCAAAGAACACCACCACCAGTATTGTGATTGCCCCAAATCTGGTATTTGTACAAATTTTATTTATGCTGCCCCTTACTCGATATCCTCTGGAAGCGATATGCAGGTAGGTACCTTCCCCACTCCCTTCAACTGGAAGTGTGCATTACCATAAGATTTCAGAGACGAGTCTGAAGATTCCACACATTCAGGTACGTCACATTAATTCTGAGGTCAAAGCCAAACAAGGTTTCAAATTCTAGCATCTGTGAAGGTAGTTGCTGGCCATGGGGTGCTCATTATAACACAACCTCTTTTCTTGTAACACCTTCTGTTCTTTTGGTCTGGTACTTTTTTTTTTTAAAATTTCTATTATAGTCAAGCTAGAGGGAGGTCAGATGAATCAGATATTGGTTAAACCAACAGAACTGAGATAATTTTTGACAGTTATATAACCTCCCACCTTAATTTTAGGAGACTGCTCATAGCTCTAGCCAATAAGGCTTCCCACAAGCTCCTAGAGAAAGTTGAGAAGATAACTACTTATTGTATTTTAGACTACATATTTTATATGTATAAAATATAAAATACTCTCATATAAAATACTCTCATTAACCCTAAGCATCTGCATTCCTCACAGTCTTTTGATACATTTATGTTCAGATTGTGAGTCTACCTGTGAGGAAGACTGATCCTTTTACAGGTGAGGAGCTGAGGCCCTGTCTTCACTGCCATGGGGAAGTGTGGCAGCAGCAAGGAGAAGCATGGCAGTGTTGGTGGCAGCGACCAGCTCAGGCAGTCAGGCATTCGTGGAAGTGTAGACAAAGCAGCCTGGGATGCTCAAATCTGCCTGGGACCATCAGCATTTAGCCCACATTGAAGCCATGACATTGGAGTGATTCCCATCTGCAATTCCCAATTTATAGTAAGTAAGTTTGCTGAACCATATAAAAAAAGTTGTCACAATGGTGCTTTTGATTAAAATTTTTATAGGGGGCCACAGTGGCCTTTGAAAACAGTGGCGGTTGACAGTGGTCTAGTGGTGCTGCTAAAAAGTTCAGGAATGCTGAACTTTAAGGTTAGGTTGTCTGACTGCAGTGCAAATATATGCTAAGTGACTTGCCCAAGGTCATTTGTATTATGATATCTATAGTAGAGCAGGCACTGAACACTGATTTTCCATAGCTGTGGTTAGTGCTCTAATCTCTGCTATGAAAAGAAAAAAATATTTTCTAATCTGACTATGTTCAATTGTATCTTAGGCAAACTTTAACTGGCTATACAATATACATAAGTAGACTAATAAGCATATCAGGAATCTCCATCTTTACTTCTTCCCTATGTGAACACTTAAATTGAAACAGCAGTTCATTTTAATTTGCACTTTCTAATATTTTTGATGCAGACTCCAACACAGGAATTGAAATGGGACACATTTGTTCCCAAGTGAGAGGAATCACAAACAGGTTTGGACAGAAACAATGAATGACCCGACTTGAAATCACTTTTATTTCTCCCTACTGGAGAAAGTTGCAGTAGTTAACTAAAGGGACAGTTTAAATTAATCTAGTTAAACTACTTTAAATGGTGGATGGAGGTGTGTTATGTATATTCAGAATAAACAGTTTACAGCAGTTTAACTGGGTCATTCTTGAAAAACTGTGCATGTCTTTGTTCTATAGACAAAGTCTGCCATTATTGGGGTGGACATTTCTTTATAACCGAAATTTCAGAACTTGGAGGGAGCTTTTCTCCTTCAGGTTTATTTGCTGCTGTACCTCATGCAATTGCCACTGTCCTGCTTTCCAGAGACTAATAAATCATGGGGCAGACTGTCCTTCTCGAAGAGTTTAATGGCTTGTCCATATTGCTGATATGCTAATCAAAATTACAAATTGCAAAATTACTTATTATTACTGTAAACAGTGTTCAGTGTCTTTTCCAAACAAGTTGACTGTACTGATTCCAAATGATTTAGAGTATCTGAGAAACTGAAAATGCATGTAAATACATATATTAATGTTTTTCAAATGGAAGAAAACCCTTTCTCTACATGGTTGTATTTTCAATGGGTCCTATTGAATAAGATTTTGAACATTTAGAATAAGTAATAATTTTGGAAATCATCACTAAAGAAAACAAAAAATAATAAGAGCAGAAACAGCAGTGGCGTGCAGAATTTCACACAGGGTATATAAGAGTGTAAAGGAGCAGCCTTTTTCATACCCCAGAACTGTTGTGCAGACACCTGTGGAAGCCTACGCAGGGGGAATAGATGCTATAGAGACTGCAGTAGTTCTGTAAAAGTATGTCACAAGCTCAGAGAGACAGGGAGACATAAGCAGGTAGGCTCCCTTTCATTTTTATACAGAAAATGAATCATGGACACAGATCTGAAGATCTAATATGTCTGTGCTTAATTGTATTGCAAGCAACTTACACCTGCAAAAGAAAAATGCCCCTTTTGCAAATCTACCTCTTGGGTGTGGAGTTGGGGTGAGAACTACTCTCATGCAATAATTCATGAAATGGAAAATGACTGCCTACACGCTTTGTTGCATCAGGTGCTTTGCATAGTTGTCTGGTTTACAGTGTGACAAAGTGCAACAAGCTGATGAACCCAGCAGCATGAAGTGAAAGTACTTTGCATTAAAAACTGTGAACAACCAAACCATTTTTAAATATAGGCAGAATCTATAATAAGCAGCAAAATGCCCATGCCTCTCATGGCTAATGAGAATTCCCATCTGTAATGGTCTGCCACATCCCTGGTTAATTAGAAACTAAATTACTAACATCGCTAATTATTCATAATGACATTCTTTTACGTCTGTTAAATTAGTTATAAAAATGATTAGCATAAGAAATGCTAGGCTTTGAAATACTAGTCAATAAGTCAAAAAGCCTCTGTTTGCCTATTTAATCTAATGAAAGGTATTTTATCTCACACGGCATCTAAGCACACAGGCAAAATTAACCCTGTGAAAGTAAAGGGTTTTATCAAACAAAGCAGAGCAGGGTTGCACTGCTATCATTTACATGTACAGACTGTTTCCACTAATAAATGTATTTCAGACATTACGTACTTATTACGTACTTTGAATAAGTTACACAATTTTCAAGGGCATATGTTAAAAAAAAAAAAAAGCTTTGAGAAAATGTACGTCATGATTTAATGTATTAATAAAAAGATGACCCAACTGTCTCCCAGGCTTTCCAGATACTTGACTAACCTATTTGTTTAAAAGGTGTATATGAACAGGCAAGTTTTCACAGGGTGTCATTTTCCATATAATCAGGAGGGCTTTGTGCGAAATTGTATAAGAAAGCATTCAGGGTTAAAATTCAGCATGACTCTCCCCCAAACAACCCTTCCTGCACCTTCACCCCCACTCCCACTTAAACCCTTTTGGAGGTTCCTGCCCTCCCCTCCCTGTTCTCCTCTTAGAAGCAAACTCAGCACCATTAGCACACAAATGCAAAATAACTAGCCTAGGCCTCTTCCCAGGAATACAAATTAGGGGCAGGTAGTTGAAGAGCTTAGAAAGCTGAAATAGCGAAGTTCACAATGAAAAGGATGAATAGATGAGAGACTGAAAGTGGGGTAAAGTGTTCAGCTTTTGTCATTTAAAGTGACGTCTTTAACTCTTTGCCTTCATAAGGCTGCTCTTCACAAAAATAATAATGAATTGCAATTAAGACCTGAAGGACAAAAGGGAATTATATGGGAGGAAAAAAAGAAAAGGAAAAGAAAAAAAGAAAAAAATATGATGACAAGAAGATTATTTTTCCCTCTTATGCGGCATATGAATATCTGTCAGGAAAGCAGAGAGGATAGTTTTAGAACTGTTATTGTTTAATCTGACAATGGTGCCACTGTAGATAGTGAAACCAATGATGTCATCAAAGCAGCTGGAGAAAAGTTTGAGATGGCTCATCAGATTTTCTAAATTTATATCCACACATGAAGCCCTGTAGCTACTTCTTGTTCTGTTCTGCTTTTGGGGACATAGTTCTGCTTCTTACTGAAATAGGAGATATTTTAGTTGTAAAGTGCTGCTATGTTTAAAGTTATTTGTCATTCAGTTAATGCAAAGCCTTTAGTTCAGCTGCACCTCTGGACTTGACTGCCACCTGTTTGTCCCCTGCTAGAACAAAGTTCTGTTTTATGGCACAGACCTATGACTAAAGTCATGGTGAGAGTTACAGCTTTAAAAGACTTCTTTTAAAATGTGTTATTTGTGAATATAGTGTCCTGCTGCCAGTGTAAAATGGAATGGCTCTTTGATCACACTGAGGACAAGTAGTTCTTTAAACCAGTTGTCTGATCTGCGTGAATGTGGGGAATGGATAGGGACCCAAGTTAGGTGCAAAAGCTTTAGTCCCTATTTTTTCTTACCTTTAAGTTATTAGAGCATCTCAGAAAACCTGGGAAAGGTGTCTGGAAGAGTTCCATAAACCCCTCTCCCATTTATGACTGCTACAGTATTTCCAAACAAAATGTGGTCATCAGTCCCTCATATTCACCCACAAAAGCACAAACCCAAAAATAAGCCATCACTGTGGCAGCTTGTAGCAGGCCACGTAGGATGAATTCCCAGACTAAGGACTGCAATATTTGGCAAAAGGCTGCATCAGTACTTAAACAGCAAATTAACCAGTAGAATCTCAAAAAGACAGCTTTTGAAGATGGAAAAGGAAAAACTGAACTGGCAAAGTAAAAGTAAATAATAAAACCTCAAATATTATGATAACAAGTTAAGTAAATAGTATTAGATGACACTGCTCTAAATGACCAGTGAGAATTATAGATCCATCTTCTGTTTTTACCAGGGATGTTCTTTCTAATTACTGAAGATGTAAATATTTTTTCAGACCTATAATGGCCATTTTACATTGTTACATTACTGAATTTAATCAGAGTATACTTTGGGAAAATTTTGCAAACAGATCCATTCATGCAACACTTAAAACTTCAACATATGGAATCTTATCCATCGTTTACCAGGACCTTTAATTTTATGAAAGAAAACTGAACATTTTACAGGTTCTCCTGTAATTCCTGTACCAATAGCTAGTATTTCTGGATCAGATTTTGGAAATACCAAAATTCTTCTTAAAGTAAGAAGAAACATTAAAATAAGAGAATAATGAACAAATTAAAGCTGACTGCACACTACTAAATTAGCTTTTCAAAAAGGGTTTACGTCAATTCCAGCTATTGCACTTGCATGACAGTTTATGGGTGTGGGAAGAAAGAAAATCTCATTTTATTTGCATTGTTTTACCTGTTTTCTTTGTGGAGGATATTTCAGCTCCGTGATGATTACTTGACATTCCATAGTCATTGTTTGCTGTGACATTAAAAAAAAAAAAATCAGCTATTTAGCAGCTTTAGGGTATGTCTACAGGGACAGGTACAGACAGATGTAAGCTTGTCTGTCTGCTCTTCAAATGGCCAGACATGAGCCAGCTCTGATCCAAAGTCATATAGACATTCACATGGCACTTGTGTTTTGAAGTAACCAGCAGGGTTGAGCAACCTGAGTGCAATTACTTGATTTTGGACAGGATCTGGCTCTGTCTGACCAGGTCAGGCACAGCCAGAGGACCTTGGCCTTGTGCTTGTCCAAGTAATCAAGCTTCAAAAACCTTCCAGAACAAAATGATGGACAACAGTGACAGCTGAAAACAGCCTTTTCAATGTCATTATAATGTAAAAGGAAAAATTGGTCTTAGGACCAATTTTCTTTACGGTAACATGAATTTGGATGCTTTTCAACAATCTCACCACAGTAAAAAATGAGTTATAGCTTTATGTTTAATTACATCTTAGAGATCATACATCTATTGTGAGATGTTGTGATTAACTAGTTCTTAAAAAGACCCTCCAGACAAGAAGTTTTTGTGGCTTTCTTAATTTCACAATTCCTTTGACTTCTTAAGCATATTTTAATGATTTGTCTCTTTCTTATATTAAAAAAAAATCAAATTAATGTGCTTAAATTCTGTTGTAGTTGATGGAAATATTACAAATTATTCAGAACTACTCATTTTCCTTAGCATGCCTAAGAAAATATTTCCAACACTGTGGTTTATTCCGGCTAGAAATTCCCCAATGAAGTCAATAGGAACTGAACACGTGTATCAGAAGTCAAACTTTGCCTCTTTATGATTTCTAGAGCACTTTTAAAAGTCTCTGAAGGAACAACTATATAAAATACTTTCTGAAGTAACCCCCATAAGGAGAACAAAAGCAGGTATTATTTAACAGCCTCACTAAAATGCAGAGAATCTGGAATAAATCAGGAAGAGTTTGGAATGGATTTATTGGAAGGGTGATGCTTCTGTTTAGCTTTCCATTTTTTACGGGAAGAATTAGAAATGTCATTTGGCAGATGTCTATAATGTTTTTGGAACTGGAGGAAATTTGGCTTTTCCATTTGGTGTGGGTGGATGTTCCTCTAGGCCACATTTAACATGTAAAATGGGAGAGGTGGGTTTGAAGCCCTTCCTAAACGGAGACCTGTAGCTGCATGTTTAGCAGACTTACCTTAGAAAATCCTCTGCCAGCAACCTGCATACCTGATCCATATATTACCCCCAGGGAGATGGCCCTAAGCATCAGTTTCACCCTTTTTGCAGCATAAAGATTCGAGCCAAAAAAATGAAAGTATCAGGATTCAGAGCAACAAAAAATCAATAGACCAGATAAACTGGTTTATCCTCCTTGCTGCTGTGCAAAGGAGTTATAAACATGACCTAACCAGCCAGATTCCACCAGTGCATCTAACCTTATCTGTATTTCATGCCACTAAGTACATTTTGGGTTTATGCTTGACATTATATATAATGGGTGTCCTCTCTATCCCTCCCAGAGCAGGATGTAATTCTAATCTTTCTGGATTTAGGGGGGGTGGGAGGGAAGGCTACTGCTGATAGTAATAATCCTGATAATAATAACTGACACAGAAACAGTGAAAGCCCTTATACATTGCAAGAGACTACAGGAAGCTTCAAAGAGTACCACACTCTTAGTGCTAGATGGAAAAAAACTGAAAAGATACAAACCTGAAGAAGATACAGAAGGACTTGAACATTTTACCAAACACTGACAGAAAAATCTAAAGTTATTATGCCCCAATACTGAGGTATGTTTCCCTCCTCATGAGAAGAAACTCCCAAGGTATTACTCAGCTGCTATTCATACATTTGCCTCACAACAAAACAATGACGTTACCATGATTTTTGTGCCCTGCATCTTTCTTGATAATTGTGGCAGGAATTTGAGCTGTGAAGACAAGGGAAGCCATTTGGTAATATTTCTTTTCCGTGACTTAACAAAAATATTAGCAACCTAATAAATGTCTACAGAGAACAGTGAAGCTTGGTGCAGGGGCCCTAGAAACATATGCACACAGTTAGATGAATTAGCTTTGTGCTGCACCTGAGGGTTCATACTACAGGTAAAATGCTGCAATACAATCAAGAAATTATAGATGAAAGTACAGATCAGTCAGTGTACCTTCAATCCTTATAAAGGTACTGAAGTACATCTATAGAAATCAGTTTGCAAGTCTTTGGAGTGAAATAAATCTTACCTTCTTTGGTCAGCCAAAAGCTAGATTTAGAGTACAACAGTGGAACTCCTTGCTCAAGGATATTGCGGACAAGCATGTTAGAATGGCATGAGATAGTAGGCTTTAGAAACTAACAGAAAGGTCATTAAAAGCCATTAAAACACTAGATTGGATGTGAGAAGTTTCTTGGTTGAAGACATACTTTATTATTCCTTAAATACTGATGTATCAGTGGTTATATCTTTTTCTGGATGTTCCAGTGCTGATCTCCTGGGCATGAATTTTTGCTAGCATCACCAAGCCAACTTGCTAACTTTGCAGAACCATCCATAAGGTTTGTGTTCTCATCTGTGTTGGGCTTCCTGCAGGATACCAGATGCAGTATCTTGTTGACTTAAATGCTTGAAAAACTGAAATTTAATGAAAAATATTCCCTAAGGTAACTGTAGAAAATTGCTTTATCAACATATTTAGCAGAAGAATTTTTGTCTTTGCCCAGTGTCAGCTATATCCATTCATTTTGGAAAAAAATTCTTAGATCCAATGCCACTCTATGAGTTTTGTTTTTTTGGGTTTTTTTTCATTACTTCTACACATTTTCTAGGAGAATCCAGATGGAGATGCTGGCAGCCACCTAAGCCTTGATAGGCTGTAGCGGATAGCAGCTGACACACAGGCAGTCACTATAATTCCCCTACACCTACTTCAGGAAAACTCAAGATAGTTCTGAGTTGGTATGGATTTCTGTTTCTCAAAAATGTCTTAAGAACACAGGGACTTTCTATGGCCTCAGAAGAGTGGTTTATATAGCCCAGGATGTATTTTCTGATGGTAACAAGAGAGATGCTCTTTAGAGATAATGTGCAGACATGGCCACTGTCTGCAGTCCATTTCCTTCCTATCCCGCTCACGTTCACCACTGTTGTACTGGGATAGCAGGCAGTACACCCAAGCTCCCCATTCATTTTACTTTGTGTTCAAGGATCTCTGGTTCATAAAGCAAACAGTTCACAGATATCCTCAAAGTGCATGTCTTACTTTTTACACCGAATGTAAAGAAGTGAAGGAGGTTAAGGCTGCCCAGAAGCAGACTGCAGTTGGGCTGTGGAAGCTGGTTATCATTACAGGTGTTGATGAGACTGTGTCTAATTGTGAAGGCTGTTTGTCCCTGAAGATTGCCTTACACATCTTCTCAACCAGCTCCTGATTATGGATGCATCTCAGCCTGGCTGCCACTTCTCAAAAGTCTTTTATGAGGTACGTAAATTAACCTATCAGCAGGCTCTTCCTTTACTGCATGTTCTGCTCTTTCTAGTGTTTATCTAGCAAGGGAATACAAAATATTAGTTTATTACAGCCCTTACAAATGTATAACTCCTGAAAAATCTGTTGTTATAGTTCCTGTAAATTGGCGGGAGTTGAATTCAGGTTTTAACCTTGGTCAAGATTCCATTTTGTGCAGGGCAAACAGGAATCTGAAAGCAAATATGGCTCTTTCACAATCACACTAAAAAGTAAGATAAAAAAATGTAGTTACCAAAAATATGTACAGTGTTAAGACTGCTTGCTTACCAAAAGGATGTTTACTCATCACATCATTTAGGATGCACACTGATATAGGTTCCCACTCTTTCTTCCTCTCTGCAACCAGGAGGGGGGATCTCCTGAAATGCTCTGCCTGTCCTTTCTGCATCTAGACCAAAAATCAAACAGATCCTTCTTGGGCAATGAAGTGGTGAGTACCTGTAAAAACTCCTTGCAGCTGGTCAGGAGGATAAGAAATATTTAGATTTATAAAAGCAAGGTCTCTTGCATTTTGAGACACAGATGTGAAATGCAAGGTGGTTAGTAACATCTTTGAAGGTGTTAACCCGAAGCTCAGGTCTTATCTTCTCTAGAGAAAATTGGTTGGGCAATGGTACTTAGTTGCTCATGTTTTTTAAACAAACATTTTCTACTTATCAAATGTTAAAATCACAGTGCTAAGAGCATGACTGTAGCTTTTGACATATATTGATAGAGACGGTAAACATTTTCTTGGTAGCATGAATGACCAAACCACATGCACTGAAATTCCAGCAGCTGTAACCACATGAACATTTTATCTTGTGCTAATGATCATGTGTGAGCAAGCAGTTGGTAAGAAACATACAGTTTTTTTTCCTTACAAGTGTGGACACAAAGACAACAGCTGTCTTCACCTAAGATAAATGAATTGAGTTGACAGAACTAAATCATGGACTACTTTCTTTTGGCCTCTTAAGTAAGTGAAGAAAATGAGAACTTCTGAGGCATCACAAATATGAAGGAAGAACTAATTTCCTTCCATCAAAGAAGTCCACAAATTATTTTGAAATCTTTTTAAAGCTGTGGAAATATGGTGACAATCTAAGCAGGGAAGGTCAGTAGTCTCTCTGACTGAAACAGCAAAAACTTGGTGGTGAACAGCAACCGAAGCCCATCAATTACCTAAAAGCCCTATATTCTGTGGAAGCCAGGCTCTCAGTCAAGTCAAGGAGCTATTTCTTGTCCTTTAGCTTTGGGTATGAGCTACAAACTCTTCTGTTTTCTAAATTGTGTTATATCTTTGTTTTCCATTTTATTTTCTTACTTTTAACTGCACTCTAGATTAGGCTTGTTTGCAAATTATAAATGAGGTATAAAGGAATCAGGATATTGATTGTTTTTTCTTCATCTAATCTCTAATGTAATTCAAATGTTTTACATAAAAAATGGGAAGTTTATGTATAGGCCAATGGCTTTACATAGGTCTCAGATTCTCATTCTTCTGCAATGTAGTCCATGGTGGGTGAAGCTTTCATAACTCCACATATGACTACAGGCTTCACATGCTCAAGAGCCGTAGGTAGCTTTCTAGCACAATTAACCTGTTGACTCTTACCAATCAGAGCTGGTATTGCCTGAAATTACAGACCATTTCTGATTCTGAATCTTGCAGAAATGGCAGAATCAGCCCCAAACAGTCCAGCCCAACAAACAAAGGAAGACCACATCACACCACAATGAAGGTTTCCGTAGCAGCAGGGCAGTTGCAGTGGCTGTGCAGTTGTAATGTCACAGCCCCCAGAGATGCTGCCTCTCATGGATCACAGCTATGTGAGCCTGCCCATTAACCTCTTTCCAAGGGCCCAGGTTTTTCTGCCTCCTTATTTTTCTTTTTACATTTGTCGACATCCCACTATCCCTATCTAGGAGGTAGAGGAGCTCCCTTTTGTTTGATGTGAGCTGAACGCCTGGGGGCACTGAAGGGGTTAAGTGGAGGAAATTCTTGTCAACTTCAATAGAGAATAAGGCATTTTAGAGGATTTTCTGTAAGAAGAACCCAGTATGTCTGACATCAGAGCCACAGCACATCACAGTGAAGGAGTAAAATTTCTGCTTAAAGGGTTTTTTATACTTTCAGAGTGGAAAATATTCATATTGTGGTTTCACACTAAAAATAAATTCTTCCATTCACAGCCAGCAACAGGTAGCTGAGGTTAGATCAAACCACTAGCTTAGTAATGACTATGAATTGCAGTATCTATAGAAATGACCAGAATTCAAGGCAGTCTCTAAAATAACCCAGATGAATCATTCTTGAAAAATATTATTCACTCCATAATAAATAGACCCAACATAAATGCCCACTACACAAAGCATGCTTTAAGTATTTTTTAAAAACTTAAAACACTGTTGCATGTAAATTTAAATGATTGGTTTTCTACCTTTTGAAGGAGTTCTGCTTTTTTCACAAGAAGTCTGGGAACACTGAAGTGATCCCAGGATCCTAAAGTTAAGTGACTGAATTGAAAGCATTCCTTTTGTGCAAGCATCTTGAAAATAAAAAAATAGCTCTTAAAGTATTATAATAAATAAGGAATCTGAACTGTCTTGAGTTATAGAGAAAACTATTGTTCAACAATGATGCAGAAAGAAAAAAAGCTGATAAAATCTCAAGATTATTATTCGACTGTGGACCATGGGGTTTTTTGGTAGTAAATTATTGGCCAAACACTCTGCTCATGGAAATCAGCAGGACATCACTGTCAGTAGTGGTGCCAGGTTGATTTACCCAACTTGTGAACCTGGGCCTCAGTTAAACTATTAAAAACCAAAACCTAAAAGTCACAAACTCCCCACAATGCCAGCAACCACTGTCCTGCAATGCTGTTACATAGTTTTGGAGAGGCTTATATTTTCATATTTCATATCCAATGTTTTCTCATTAAGGCAAATGCGTGATCTATGACCATAGAACTGGCAGACCCTAAGAGGCCTGAAGAGGACAAGGACTGTTAGGAAAGAAAGCCTAAAACAAACAGTGGATAAAAATCAGTAACGCCACGACAACATATCCACCCTGGCAAGGAAGTAAATACCAAAATATCACAAAACATTAACTTCAACATTTTTTTAGTCTCTGGCGTTTCCTTGTCCCAGTAAACCTTATTGTACATCTCTGAAATTGTTACCAAGAATGACAGGTTTGGTTTTTTGTTTTTTTTTTTTTCATTGCCATGAATGCTGTATCCTATATCCTATATGCATATATTTACCAGGGAAAAAAGAAAAAAAGGAAAAAAAGAGCAAATCAAAACCAATAAAAAACCATTGAAGAAAATAAATAATACCTTTCATGCCCTCAAAATGAGATGTCTAAATCACAGGTGGACAGTAGGGACAATTAGGGTTTAAGTCCCTAGATTTAGAAATGTAGAAATGAATTTTCTTTGTATCTACTTAGTGTCTATACTACTGTGGGACTGAATCTCTCAGTGAAGTCCCACCAACAGTAAACCCATTGTTCATTATTTCATGGCCACTGCTGCTCATGGTTGGTTTCTATAGCACATCACATCTCATCCTTCTCTTTATCACTCATGCTGTGATGATATCTCCTCCCAAAGCAGTAGTTCTGCATATCTGTGCATCTGCACAAGAGCTGCCTATCAGCTGCTTTGCAAATTGACAAAGGCTTTGAAGGTTGCCATATCTGTATGATTAGCAATAAGAAAATTTGTATTTTCATCACTCATTTGTCACTGAAAGTACAAAGTGGAAAAAAGCTGTTCTGTTTACTGGACCATCATGCCAGGGTACAGGGTAGGTGCATTCCACTCTGCAGATGCTCTCTCTCAGGGGTGGGAGAAAGAAGCATCTTTCACGATATCATTTAAAAACCATGGGAAAATATTACAGCAAAATCTGATACTCTGGAAGAGGAATATTGGTAACAGTGAAATATGGTAATTCAATTCTTCATTCCCCCTAAGAAAGATGTAATTGTGATGTGCATATATCTATTTATCTATCTCTCTATATAGCTATATCTACAGGTGATATACTGCGCAAGTAGATGTGTAACTAACAATATTTTGCCCTCTTAATGGGCATCTCAGATGAAAGCAATGCTAGTACACACCGACACTTCTGTCTGACAGCAGCTCACTGTGCTTTACTTGAAGCATGTTTTCACTCGTGTAACTTCTGGTAGTGCTTAGAGTTGATTTAGTAACAGTCACAAAACACTGTGCAGATACTATTAGTATGAATGAGCCTATTCCAATTAACCAGACTGTCAGCTAAACCAAATAAATACTCTCCCTAGACTTTTTTGCAAGAGCTGAGCTCAACTGAATTCAAACTGTTGCAGCTTCAGTATACACGAATGGCTTGATAACAGTAAGCTGAAATAAAGGGAGAAAGTCTATACACAAGCTTTTATCAACACAAGTCTGTCAGCAAAAAGCCTAACAGGAATCTACAGCACCCTTAATGGAATTAACCCCGCAAAACAGAATCTCTCAGCAAAATATAAAAGATTGATGCCTAAAGGAAGCAACTACATATATCCTACAGTAGTGGTAGGAACAAATTATCTTAGTAGTAGACTAAGTTAAGTAGGATCAGAATGAAGGTTAAAAATCCTAAACTACGATAGCTACTCCTTCATTCAAAAGTGTGTGTCATGCAATTATAAACTTTTTTTATTCCCCCTAGGCAGCTGGGATTTTCCCAGGATATCCATTCAAGTGTATGTTCAATCAGTACATATTCAGGAATTCACCTCTTGTCTATACAAAGTTTCAAGGAGGTCAAGGAGAATTTTGTCATTGCCTCCAATGAGGCCAGGCATTTCACCCACCGATCTTGCAGCTGAAGTGAGGTCTTTGGATAAAAACTATGTGAAATGTAAACAGCACAAATCTTGGACACATTTAATAAACTGAACAAGATATCTTTCCTTCTAATATTTCACTTAGCTTAATTTACCAACTTAAAAAAAAAAAGTTGACATTGATTCCTTTTTCTAAAGCAGAGACCTTAAGGGGTGAATTGTGACAGTTATTTTCTCTCCAACCACATCCCTCAGACTGCATGTATGCAGAAATATATTTTGCACACACTTGAAATATTTTAATAAGATTTGTCCTCTCAGAGGCTAAGCTCAAGTGCAACACCAGTTTTTCTGTATGAAAGTGTGCCAAATCACTCAGCAATTGCAAGGTTCCATAAGCCACCCACTCTATAACCTGGCGGCTAAGAGAGCACAGGGCTGAAAGTGATAAAGAGAGAACACTTTCCATATCTTGGGAAAAGATGAAGTTGTAATGATTACCATGAAAGGAAACTATCTTTTATGGCTGTTTTCTTCAGAGATATATGTAATTTCCAAAAGCAAAAAACACCTTCTCAATTCATTCTTAAAAATCAAGCGCTATGACATACTAAATCATACTTTTTAGTGAAAGAAAATATAGGAAAAAGTCTCTTTTTATGACTTGTCAGTACATACTTAAGAAACAATTTTCCAAAAAAAAAAAAAAAGACTGCTATTCCCCCAAACAAAAAAATTACTAGTTCAGGTTAGATACAAAATATCAATATTTAATTTTATGTAACTGAAGCAAGTTTCGCAAAATTCTAAAAAGTTACCTTGCCAATTGCCTAACTCCTTTGAGATAAAGAAAATTAAACAGGTTACTTCTCTGCAATTAAGTTTCTACTTGAGGATTAGATTGTGTCATCTGAATTCATGAGAATGTCCGTCTTTATGAGTGAATTTCCCTTGAGATGACATTTGTGGGAGGGATCTCTTTCCTCCTGGACTGCAAATAAATCTGTTCACGAATGTTCCTGGGCACTGTGTTCCAGCTGGCCCCAAAAAGACAGTGTCCATGCTGGGCAGCTCCTGTAACCTCTAAAAGAAGGACCTGCTGGCAAACTGACTTTTGGGAATGGCTCCTGAAATGTGGTAGGGAACAGCTTGGGAGAGTACTTTTTGGCACATGCTTAACTCACACCAGGCAAAGTCTTAACGCTTCAGTAGCATGGACAATTGCAATCCATTGTCCAGGAACATTTCCACCTACTGTCTGATCTAGAGTACAGAGGTGGCCAGAAACACTGTTGCATGCTTTCAGATTTTGTACTGCAGTTGTGTGTATGCAGGAGAGAACAGGTCAGGCACAGTCCTGATGGAAAGTTCACCTTTTCATACCATAACCCATGCCTCCCCCTAACCACACTTATTTCAGAATAACTCACACAGTCTTTTTCTTCCACTTGGGATGAAGGGATCTGAGGAAAGCCTTCCTCCCCAAGAACAGTATTGAGAGTAGTAGGCAGTGGGCAGTTAAGATAACCATCACATGTGGCTAGTTTGGTTTTTTTTTTTAATAATGGTATTATGGTATCCTCATGCACTAGTTTTAAAGAATGAACACAACATTTCTCCAAAAAAGAAAAGACACTGAGGCATAAAAACATATACATGATAAACAACTGCATAATCTCCATCTGCAGAGCAGCAGAGGTAGGAGAGTAAACCTACTGGTGAAAGGTACAATGCATTCAATGAGTTCTGCAAGAAGGCATTGATGCTCCTGCTTCGCCTTACTGTTTAATGCAGCTGCCCTTAGGTTAAGTTCACAAAGTGAATTCTTGGTCCCTTAACTGTGCTACTTACATATTTCATACTGCCATATACTTCGGGGGAGTGACTGTCAGGGGGGTGGGGAGAAAGGGGAGGGAATCACAAAACAGCAATCCATCAAATTAGCACTCTGTCTACCATAATTAAACAAAATTAATAAATAAAATGACCCAAAGCAAATAAAACTATTTCACAATTTCCTCCTCTTTGCAATGCTTTATGAAAGAGAAATGAGAGGGAAGAAAAACTGTACACTTCATGCATTTGACAGTTTGTGATACACCAACTTTTTTATATGTGTCTTACAAGAAAAAACACCACATTAAGTAAATCAGTAATTAATAAAACTGCACTACAGAGGAAGCTGGCAAAGGTCTGAGTTGATTTTGAGACCTAAAGCGGAACTGTGTCTAATTATAGTAACAGTTTTAGCATAACCAATTAGTGCAATTTACTTACAGTGCAACTAATTTTGAAACACAGCTTGCTATAGCCCTGATGTTTGTATTCATTTCTGAAGATGACAGTGGTAAATTTGGTCATTTAAAGATTTTCCATCCTGGTGTGGTTTTTTGAGGCACACTATGAGAGCATCAACACATTCTTTCATCAGTAAACAGACGAACAACAACACGATTTATGACTCATTCACATACACCGCTTCTAGATCAAAATAAAGTGACGGTAAAAAAGAAAAAGTAAAAAACTCCCTTTGTTCAAGGGGCTCTCTATGTCTGTAAGTTGGTGATTCTTCCTAATACACCCTTGTATACTGGCGCAGACTCTCCAAATGAAACTTATGTCCGCAAATCCTAAACGGCACCAAATGCTATCTCTTGTAACATATCTCAGGTGCACCAAGTGGTTTGGTAATTATACAGCAGTCTTTCAGGAAAGCAGAGCTCCTCTGGTTATACAGTTCTTTACCTTTTAGAAACAGATTGTCTCCCTTGGCAAGACCATTTTAAAATGTAACTTAAACCTCCAAGTATTAAAATATCCATAAATAATCCTACATAATAGCAGACTACATTGTCAAAGCTTCTGATTATTGGTAACTTCTACCAAAATGGGAACCAATCCATTTTAGTCTAGCAGTTTGAACATTTTAGCCCTAAGCATCTGTAATCAGCATGCACAGTTAAGTCAGAGAAAAAAAAAAAGTTTCTTACACCACATGTAAAGAGAAACTTCAGATATGTAGCACAGCCTCTGTTGCCTTCTCCCAAGGCTGAAAACACTGAACTCCCACTCTGTTTCAAACAAAATCGTTGCTACTCGTGTCCAAAAGCAACTACATGGGCTCTGTACTGAACAATCCCTGTGGCAGAGGAACAGCAGCAGTTCATGCTTTTATGGTAGTAAAACCTCTGCCTCTTTCATGTGAAACACAGTGCCAATGGGTTAAAACAAAAACACATAAAACCTTCTTGAGTAATAAAATTCATACCAAAACAATGAAAATAAGATTTTTCTGAAATAGTGGATTCAATGTCACATGAATGGTAAAATTCATTTCCTGAAAATGCAGGAAAAATTACATGCAGCAAGGTAATCAGTTTTTTGACCTTGTCCTAAACTTTCAGGCACAGAATACTAATGAGAAAAGCATGTTTCATCCTCCTCTTTCCCCTTTTGTCCTATAAGTGGAAATAATGTATTACATATTATGGCTAGGAAAGGTCAAGGAAAGGGATAGGGACCAGAAAGAATAAATATGAAGAGAAATAACACATAGGAGTCTCCACAGATGGAAAAGTGAAATCTTTTTGAAGTCAAAAGTACTATACATATCTGCACTTTATATGCACGTTTTTTGAGTCAAACTGTCCTGACTTCAACAAGACATTATTTTTTATTTCTAAGATTCCAGTTTAAAATCAGATTGCATAAAGAGGAAAACACCTAAGTATTGTCATTGGTAAGGATTTGGTGTGCTTTGTCACCTGCAATCCCATGTCTGGTGTGCTGTCTACCTGCACTCCCAATCTGTAACTGATTTATTTAAGATGACCCAACAAGACAAATGCTGACATTTTCAGCAAGACATCTATTCAATACTATTCTTACAGACACTACTCAATCGAGCGTGCTCTCACATTCAGCCAATTTCTTTCTGGCACTCTGCTCCAGCAACTGATTGAGAAATTAGTCTCAGCAGATGAAATCATTATTACTTGCTGTACCTGCACCCATCTAGGAACATCTGAGACAAGACAGACTGTTCAAATCCACCTTTCCCAACCATTAATTCCTAAAAGTATTTAAATGTTCCCCTGTAGAACAGAAATGCATTCTGCTGTCTTCCTGCCACCTGAGAAAAAGACCTAAGATTTCACTCATTACAAATATTAATTATTTTGTGTTTTACCAAAAGTGAAAAGAATAATACAGGTAATACTGTATATTTAAATGCTGGGAGTTTAGTAAGAAAGTGTAAAAAATCTGTTGTGTTAATCATCACAACAACTTAAATACTGCACTTCTGCACTTGGAGAATTTTTTGCTTTTGGAGACTGATTTGGTAAATCTGTTGAATGTAAATACTCACCTGAACATGATCTCCAATCCTTTAGGAACACATTTTATTTCTATCCAAAGCACTATTTATTCTCTACTTGAATCCAAGTCTCTTTCCCTTTTTTTTTTCATTTTTTTTTACTGCTATGATCCCAATCTCAAAGAAGAAATTATAGTTGAGTTTCAAACCATTAAAGAGCAAAGTCAGGAAAAAAAATCCTGAGTATATTAATAGAGGAATTTCTAAATTCCTCTAAATTCGATGTATTTATCTGTAGCTTACATCATACAGAAAAATAATTTAGAAAAATGCTATTTGTTTCCATTGTTACTAGGATCAACTGTCAGTTCAATCCTTCAAGTCTCTATACCTTAAACAAACCTTACAGAATGTGTAAGTTAACAGATCAAAACTCTGAAGCAACAACACAACAAATGGAGCAATAAGAAGGGTTTTGCTCTCTCTCATGACTTCCTAGCAGTCTAAAATTAAAGTCCTATATGGTGTATATCAAGCATGACTTTCATGGTTATCCTCAAAACCCGTGTATGGAAAATTTCCCTTACTTGGACCTCCATTTTCCTATCTCAAAGGATAAAGTAGGCAGCTTTAATAACATTATCTCAATCCACTTGAAAAGCCCTCTTAATTCTTATTAAAACAATCTAATCTGCCTGAGGCAAGATTTTGGTTTTATTTAGAATACTAAACCTTATCTAATTAAGTGCAATATTAGGATGTTAACTAATATACACAAGGCAGCTTTTAAGAGTCCAGTGGGCACAAACATCAATCCATACTAACTGAAGCCTAGACCCCAGTGCTATAGTTAGCCCAACAGGCCACACTTCCCTACATCCCTGCTCCCAAGAGTCATACATCCTACCCAATTTCTGGTAACTGGCTTACCTGGCGTGGGGGAACCCACTATTTTATCCTCATTAAAACCAAGTGGAAGGTCACAACCATTGCTCAGTGTTTAAACCAGCTTCAAATTTCACTGCCAACAAGAAGATGGTTTTCCTTTTCCCTTAGAATCTGACTAGGCAGACAGAGAACTTACTATACTGAAAAAAGAAAACACATCCACAATTTTAGTATTGGACTTAAGCTAGTAGGACTTTTGAGTTGCACCCACTTTGACTGCTGCGCTGCTCAGCCATCCCAGTTTTCCAGTTTCACCTTCAGCTTTCCGTAGAGTTGTCTTCAACTGAAACATAAGTCACTGAAAAGACAGGGCTTGTCTTCAGTTTTGTCAAGTTCATCAATCCAGTGAAAACACTGGGTTTACTTACTGAAATCAGTGGGACTTGGGGTTTCCAAGATAGAGCCTAAAGGTCAAAGATTCCCCTAATGTTTGTTTTCATCAGCAAGACTAGCCCAGGACAGTTTAAGCATAAGCACCTAACCTAGTTCAGTGAATGGAAACACATGATGGTTATTAACCCCTTCAAGAACAAAACTGCTAGAAAACCCAATAATTAAATAATAAAAATCTCTGTTTATCAGCAGCCAAGCACAATCTCACATATACACTCCACTACTCAGTTACAGTACACTGATGTGCTTTAAATATGGACAAATTACTCATGTAACATAAGCTACCCTCTTTCTGGCAAATTCCACACAGAAAGCTAAATATATACTGTTCGTCTTTGTATACCAAAGTATCCAGCTAGCTGGTGCAGAGAGTAAACCAGCTTACATTTTTCACCAGAGAGGTAAGGAAAAAAAAAAAAAGAGAAAGAGAACAAGAACTTTTTAATTTCACTTGATGATTGATAACCAATACGCACAAACACACAGTGTAAGATTTCTGAGTTCTACAGACCTATATAAAATCATCCAAATACCAGACCTGAGATGAAAATTAAGGGGAAAAAGACAGAACATTTACTCAATGCTCTGGTTTTCAACTTTTAGTGAGTTCTTAATTTATTAGTAATAACTTGTTTATCTTGGAGGGGCTTCAGAAAAGGCTGGGAGACTTTTTTAAGCATCAGCTTAAAAATACTTAGAACTATTCTTAAATGCCAGCTTAAGAAATGTATAAATAAAATTGAACATTAAGACCTCTAAACTTGGAGAGACATGTTCAGAACAGGAAATGATAGTTTGTTAATAAAGAAAGGTAAATCATTCTCTAGGCTTCCGGTGGGAAACTTGGCAGGGAAAGGATTTTGACCTCAGTGGAAGGTAACTGCCACAAATGACAAATCAAGCAACTTTCTTCTTACAAGTGAGGCAAATGTTTGACATAAGGCTGGACTGCATTCAGATCTATCATTCCCTGTGGCATATTCTTCTAACTTTAACAAATAATCCTGCAAGCTTTTTTGCATTGACGGTATTAATTACATTTTTTCCCTCCTCTCTCTCACTGAGTAAAGCCATGCAAGCCTAACATTTTTTGTGAATGATTACTTATTTCCTATTTGAAGCACAAAAGCTCATCACTTATAGAATAGGTCAAGCTTTCAGTGCCTATTAGTCCTAGTCTGGAATGAATTAATGCATTTTCCTATGTTCCTTTTCCTTTTCTCTTGTAGGAACAGTATATGGGACATTTGTGCACAGGAAGGGAGCAAAAATCCTGCACTGTTTTGAGGTGAAGGAGTAAACAAGAACAAAAGAATACACTTTAAAAATCTCTTTTCGGTTTCACATTAGGCTCACTGTGACTCTAGCACTGTGAAGTTTGCAATTAGAAATATCGATTCTCCCAAATCAGAACAATAAATGGGAAAAAATGACAAGTAGCCCAGTTTAATTTCAAACGTTAATATATTTTCTATTTTATAGTGAACATATGCATCATTCACCCCTTATTTGCAGCAACTATGACGTCCTCATAAAAAGGGGTGACATTTGTAAGATGCCTCTTAAAATAAATATTTCTTTTTATAAAATAATAAAACTTCAAATAAATATTCTTTACACTAAACAATATGTTGAAAAAATTAGAAAATAAAGGCTGAATTTTACTGTAACTGTACAATATACATGAAGTCCAAAGGGAAATCAAAGTCTTGTAATAGAAGGTTTCCGTAAGACAAAATACAATCTAAAAACATACTGATTGATTCACATTCTTCCGAATGTACAACATATTAGTATAATATTTTGTGACTGTGCCATGTCTTATGACAGCACTTACTTTTCACAGTTGAAAATATTATTGTATATACAAAAATATAGCACATTATCTCTGGCAGAAAACAATGAAAAAAAAAGGAGTCATTTGCTAATTTACAAATTTTGCAAGTACTATTCACAAACAATAGAGTTGCCTAGGAGTGTCTGTGTTGCTTTAGCTTATGCAATATGTGGGTCACAATGTACTGCATCCCTTTTTTTTCCCTGTATGCCACTAGCTGGATTCTAACAAGCGTATCAGTTAAGATGGCACACACACAGAAAAGCATTTCACTGCAAACAGCAAAGTACATCCCCAACCCTTCTACTACAGTGCCAAGACCATAGCTGCTTAGTTGGTTGCATATGTACGTTAAAATAATAATCCTTGTTACTTTAGTATTTCTGGCTAGTGATGCTATGTTGGCTTTTCAAAGTTCCTGGGGGGTACGCTGGGAACTTTGCAGCAAACGGTGTTGGAGTGTTTGCAGCGGCACCCAGGCCGATTTACCCGGTCGTAACAGCCCTGGCACAACTTAAGGCAACCCTTGGCTGGTAGGTAACACCACAAGCAAGGCAGAAAGAGGGACACTACACCCATGGCGGACCACCTAGTGCAGCAATGTGACTGACTGCAGGAGCAGGGGTTGTCAGCACAGTTGTCCTCGTCATCATTAGAGCAGTGATAGAAGAGGCCCTTCACACAGCAAACACAAGTCCCGTAATCAACCACGTTCTGGGCTGAGCAAAGACACTGCTTGTCACAGATCCAACATGAGGGGAGGGTCCTTGGATAAGTGCACTCCTTACACTTACACTTCCCACAGTCCTCACACCTGTAGCTGTGTGCTCCCAAGTCTTCCTTGCTCAGTGGCTTCAGCTCACTCGACTTGAGCTCAGACTTGGGCTGCATTCGGACTATCCCATCAGCAACTGGCCCCGAAGATGATCCCAGAAGTCTTTGTTCTGATGAATTACTGCTTGTACTTGTCCTTGTACTGCTCCGTGAGCCTGTGCTGACTGTGCTGATGGACCGGGACAGAGGCGCTCGAGGAGATGCGTGCGTTTGCGTGTGCTGGATCCGGCTGAAATGACGATGCTCAGGCAACCCATGGGGCCTTTCATTTTTGGGTTGGGTTGTTACCCGAGGAGAAGACTTGACCCCCGGCCGTGGAGCCACCGTAGGTCCCTCTGTGTATTCATTTGTGTTTCGGATTGCTCTGATCTGGTCCAACGACAAGACGTGAACCTGCTGCATCAGGACATCCCGCAGGTCGGGCTCCCCGTGCGGTCTCCCACTGTCACGCCGAGCCTGTAGTAAGGGCTGCGACCCACTGCCGTGCTGAGTCTCCATCAGTGCCCGGAAGCTTGCTCACTCCGCCAGGCTTAGAACACATCTGAAATCCTAGAGTGAAAAAGAGAGGATTCACTATTGCAACACATCTCATGCCCTCTCCAGCAGCTTTTCAAGCCTGCAGGACCCCACACCACCGCAGACAATCAAGTAATGCATCAGCCATTAAAAAAAGGAGTCACGTCTGGGACAAGCACTGGCACCAGTCAGCTGAGTGACCAAATTCCCCTGGCCTGTTCTGCCTACTGCTGTGGAGAGCTTAAGGACTTTTAAAAAATCCCTAGGATTCTTTCCTAGGACCATGCAACTTAACTTGTGGCTCTGGAAAGTCTAGGTATTACTCCTGCTAACTGAGGCTTCTCAGGCCATCTTCTGGTTAGACCATGGCCTTTAAAGTGATTACATTTCAGCCACTTGAAGTGACACTTCTTTTCACATCAGGCTACTGAAAACCTTATACTAAAAAAAAAAAAAAAAACAACAAACTATCCTGCAAGTATTTAGCAAGTGTAATGTGACCTGCTGATGACAGACATATAATTCTCCAATTTTGTTTAAAACTGGATAATATTTTGGTAGGCTAGTCTCTTTACACATTAAACTTTACATGATGTAAATAGGAAATTTTAGTTTAATACCAATGGTCCCAAGAAAAACACTAAATAGCAATAAAATGTTTGAGGTTAGACATTAAATGAGTTAGTGCTACCAAAAACTTCAACAGCACAAGTAAAAATATTTCTCTCCAGTATTTTAGTGTGTGTCATACTGGTACACACCACTGTGATTGTTATTTTAAGGCTCAAAACTACAAAAGCAATGTTACCACAGTTGTTTGGTTGTTTTTTTTTTATGCGTAAAAAATTCCATAGACTACATTTCAAATTGTAAATATTATCAAGAGTGGCTTGTGGGATAGAGGCATGCATAACATAATCAAATAATGCCAGCATCCAAGAATTCTACTTGATTGTGAATATTACTTGAAATGATCGTTAACTACAAAGTAGAAATGCAGACTTTAGAATTTAAATGAAAAGCCAGTAAAAGACGCAGAAGATGAGAACTTGTAAATAGCTTCCACACTCAAATATGCGCAAGTTTCAAGTACTGCCCTCTAAATTAGTTAATATTTGTTTTGCCTTTATCATATCTTAAAGTAGCGCCAAAATCCAATTACCTATACAAAAATCCAGAACAATATTCTACAATTAAAACCCAAGCAGGAACCAAACTTCTTACAAGGACCACACAATGTCTTCAATTATACCTAGAAAGAGCACCATAGCGTTACTCTGTACACATCAGTTACCAACAATAATACTGTATTGCAGTATAGTAAAATATAGCCAAACAGTTTAACAAAGAGTATCTCAAGACACTGTCTTTATTCTAACATCAATGCAAAACATTTAACCTTTTAACTCCTGGCTCCTCTCCTTCAAGTGTTTTTTCTTAAAAAAAAAATTAAAATAAATACATATAGACAAATCTCTAACTTTTAAGAGTGACCACTTATTTTAAATATTGCCAAATCCTGGTTTTGGACACAGGATGTATGTTAAGGTGCTCATTTCTCCCCCCCTGCTTACACCCCCCCAAAAAAGTCTTGAAGTCTTCAAGCAAACTTGGCTTGAAGCATTGCTAATGCTTATTTTTTTTTTCAAATTAAAACCTCAGCCATACCAGAAGTTTCAACCAACAGCCTAAGTAGATCTTCACCTCCTATGAAACTATCTGGATATAAAAAATAATAGAAAATAAAATGCTTTCCCAATCCTTGACAGGAATTGACAGCCCTATCTCTCCTCCACGTCCAGGTTTCCACCAACCCAGCCAGCCTGAAGGGTACGCTGGATCAGCCCCTGCCTGTCCAGAAATGACAACCCACTGCAAAAGCAAAGCTGACCCTGACCTGAAGGCGCTTCAGACGACCCCGGGATCGGTGGCNGGCGGAGCCCCCCTCAGACGCCAAGGCGGGAGCTGGAACAGCAGCCTCCGGTCTCCGCTTCCCTCCCCGCCTCCAGCTCCGTCTCGGGCGGGGGGCGCGCAGCAGGTGGGAGGCGACAGCCCCTCGCCCGCCGGAGAGTGTAGACAACCTGGAGATAACCAGGAGACATCCTCTGGGCTGGGAGGTGGGAGGGAGCTGCTTCAGCCGCCTTATCAGAAAGTCAAACCCATGTTTCCTTTTAACTCTCCCCCCCTGCCCTCCCCCAAGAGATGCTAAAGGAGCTTCCCCTCCCGGGAAGTGCCAGGCGCCCTGCAGACGGTTCAGACAACACCTCCGGGACAGCTGGGCAAAAGGCAGATTACCCCCTCTCGCCTTGCCCTAAACACCCATTCAACTTCACAAAGCCAGCCACTGGAAAAGCTCCTCTTATTTTACGCATATTCTGCAAATTGCCTGACCTTCAGCCCGCCCCGCTCCGCCCCAGCCCGGAGGGACCCAGGAGGCATTTCCAGTGGGGCATCAGGCCGAGCCGGGTGCTCCCCGTTTTTTCTCCCCGTCATAGATCCGCTAACAGGACAGGATGCAAAGAACCAGCACATTTATTTGCAAACCTACATTTGCCTGAAAATCCTGACGGGAGGGCACACCTCTCCCTCCTCTGAGCTAGTACTTCTCCCCTTTGCATCCGCCAAGAGCAAGAGAAGCAGATTTGCCTTTTTGTGTGTGCATATGTGTGATAACACGATTCCCCACTTCTAAGAGCCAAAGTCCACTCTCACCGAGCTCAAGTGCCAGGATTGCTAACTTTTCTTTTCTTTCAAGCTGGGCTTGGCAAAAGAGTGAGCGAGGGGGACGGGTTTCGCGTTCGGCACTTTTGGGGAGGTTTAAAACGCGAGGGGCTTCTTGCGTGCTGTGGAAAAATCCCGTGTACCGCTGGCCGGGGAAGGGCGAAGCCTAAGGGAGAGAAGTCCTCTGTCCGTGAATTTCTGTTTTGTGGCCGGAGCCTGTTCAAGGCACCCCCACCCCCATTCCCACCGCACACACACCAACCACCTCCTCTTCTTTCAAAGTGCTTTGAAACTCCCATTAAGGGCCGAGTGTGTGATCAGACTATGGATTAGGGCAAAAGGGACTTTACCATCGGGGTGGGGCAAAGTGACACACAAACAGCTTGCTGAAAACACCAGCAGCTTTTTTTTTTTCCTTTTTTCTTTTTTTTTTTTTTTTTTTTTTTTGTTGGGGGGGGGGGGAAGGAGGTTACTGAAAAGCTTGTTTTGCAAAGAAGGAAAAGGCTCTCACCGTGATCGCGGCGCTGCACCAAACCCCTCTCTCTCTCTTGTATTTTCTTCTTCCTGCGGTTTGCAAATAAATCCAGCCCTAAAGCAAAAAAANAAAGGTAAAAATTATGGCTTTTCCTTCCCCTCCACACATGCCCTCTGCATGGAAGAACCTAGGGAAGGATTTTCCTCGTCTTACAGATCGAACTAATTTCATCACAGGAGAAATATCTAAGCTTGCACACACGCGCACACACACACGTATATATTTGTACCAGACGTGCACTCACTTCCGAATCGCACGAATCTCCTGACGCCACTACAGACAGGCGTAAATCACGCACTGAAAGGCGGGTTGCTCCTTCTCTCCCAAGACCGGGGGACAAACAGCCCCGAAGCCCGCCAGCCCCGCCGCCCCCCCCCCTC
>VXBC01010032.1:74282-108551 GCA_013399945.1 Ploceus nigricollis | reverse complement strand
AAGCACAGGAAATCAAGCATGTCAAAGTTTGGCAAAGCAGTTTGGGTGATTTAGCAATTACAACACTTCTTTCTCTATTAGCCAATCCTTGGGCTTTGACTTTTTATCTCCTCACTTCCACTGGTTTCTGCATCTGCTCCAATGACTGGGGTAACTCATCCCTTGTCTTCCATACAGCAAGGGAAGTGATCTGCGTGGTTTGCAAGGAAAAGCTGTTCACTCTGATTCTTCTCTTTCACAGGAACTCTGTACCCTGGAATTCAAAAGGGTGTCATGGACTTAGCCCATCGATTTATTTAGGGAATGAAAACCCTGAACCTGAGAATTAACGATGTGTCTCATTGTAGGCAAGTCTGTACCTCTGTACTTTACTTAGTGCCCTTAACTATCTGATGCAGGCACGTGTAATGCTTCATATATTATATGTGTGCATAATAATGTGTTGGATGCATTAAATTTTAAACACAACTACAGGTTTTTTCTCCTAAGGCCTCTGCAACCTAAGGCTCTGTTGCTGCAGCTGCATCCACATGGGCCAACATTTGTGTTTGCACCAACCCCCTTTAGGAGCCCACCTGCCTGGATCTGATTTCAGCCTTGGAGCTGTCATTTCCTGCCATCACATGAGGTAGTCAGTGCATGCTGACTACAATCCAGATCTGTTAGACTTTGTGTTGCCATTTAGCAATGCCCAATTCTGCCAGTATATTCAGTGCTTGGAACTGATGATACACTTAGGAAATAAAAAGCAGGGGTCAAATATTCATTGCAATGTTCTGCAATGTCCGTGCATTGTGACTAAAACATTGTATTCTAGCCAGAAATCTAACTCTTAAAAAAACTGACAGAAAAGCCGGAGGAAGAAGTAAGGAGAAAATCAAACTTTTGTGAAGATTTGGGGTCTGTGAAAATCAAGGCAAAAACAGAAGAACTAACTAATGTGCAGAAGCATTAAATTCTCCTTACTCACAAAACATAGGATATATGTTCTTATTTCTTTATCATGACACTATTAACAAGATACAAAGAATATCACTGTTGGCTTAAGGGTGGTCAGAGGGTATTTAATTGAAAAAAATGGTCATGAGAAAGGAGGTGCGTGGCAGCAGCTTTAAGTCTGTGATCTGCACAGTTCACTCCATGACATTAACCCATCCATTTAACAGCATTGCACTGGTAGGTCAGGCCATGGGAAGGAGCATTTGCATATTTTAAAATTTTTTTGAGTATTGTTACTGTCTTTCACTTGCAATATGATATGTTTGTATGTCTGTTAATATAATTTTGTCTCCTTGTGGGTGTAGTTTCAGTTCATCTATCCGCAGCCCATTTCTGCTGTAGTTTAAAGGCTAAGGTAACATAGACTTGCTAAGTGCCTGAGACTAGTTTACAGGCAATTTTAGCCAAACCTTACAGCATGCTGTAAGACATGGCCCTCCTAACTATCTTTTGAAATCTTATGGGAGTAAAAGCTGCTCAAAACCTCAGACCAGATGCTTTGGTAGGATCCAGCCTTTAGCTTGCAAATTACTCCAGGCAAGGATCTCCTTCCTGTTTGGCAACTTCCTAGAACACTTTTGCAGCCGGATACATAAACTGCTTATTATGTTGAGGAGGAGATACTCATCTGGGGTGATTTACCATTGCTCACTTTCATCCTCTGAGAATCCAGCACCATATGGAAGTCAGAGGTTATCCGTGTCCTGCAAAGGGAACACATGATGGAAAGTTTTTGCTGTAAAAACCTGTTTTCTTGCTTTCTTTTACTGTGACCAAGACTTACACATTCTCATATGTCACATTATACCAGCTAACCTAAAGTCTGCTCACACAGTGAATATAGGAATATCTTGCTGTTAAAATGAATGCCACCTTGGGGGCGTTGAGGTGTGTCTCTTGTTCTGGGAAGCAGTATAAAAATGCCCAGTAAATAAGTTTGCTATTGCCTTTGCCCAGAAGTGCAAAATGATTGCTTGACCACCATTAGATCAGTGGAGAAAAAGAATCCCACAACCAAACAATAACTAGGACCAAAACCTCTGCTGTTCACTGACCTACATGTGAAAGAGCACTTGAAAAGCCATTATAGCATATGTATGCTTACTCCCTGGAACAGCTGAATCCTTCATTTCTCAATTCTTCTCATCTCTTTGGGTAGGCAGAAGAAAAAAATCCAGTGTTTTGGAACACTGTTGGCAGAGAAACTCAATGTCAGTACTTTCCTGACAGGCTTTTCCTACTTAGCTAAGCTCTTTATTAATGGGGGATGGGAAGCAAGTATGACAAATATTTTTCTTCCGATGTACAAACAGATCCTTGAGCTAAGGCTGTGAATCCTGCCATATGAAAAAGTGACATCAAGATGGCAGGAAAGCTGACATCATGTGCTGAAAGAGGAGTGACAGCAAGGCTGACAGAGAAGCTTAACTGGGCAGTCAAGTGTGAAGAAAGTGCAACTGGACAGGTGTCTGTAGATGACAAGGTGAGAAAAAAAAGTGCCAAGAACTAGTAACTGTCAGAAGAGGTGATCCATTTATTTTATTTATATATCTATTTATATTTTTATTGCTTGCCTTATTGCCCTGGAGAAATATGCATTTTCTCTGGATTGCAGTGAAGAAACTGTTCTTGCTTTTACTTTGCCTTTGCCTCAGTCTTGCAGTCACACTCCCTTAACACTTGTTGTGAAATCTAGACTCTAATAAAGTCAAAGGGAGTTTTGCCATCAAGTTTGGTGTGGTCAGGATTTTACTCAGTTCTTAAGTCTGGCAGTGTCAGCAATGTTGGAGTTGCATAGACCAAGGTTAAATTTGACAACAGGAAGGGAACTTTTCCCACATTTCCCCCCATCTCCTCTTCCCACAAGAAAGATGTAAGCCACTGTTGAAAGACAGTTAATGGTCCTTAGTCAGGTTGGTGTAAACAGTGTGAACTTGGATGAAAAACACCCATTCTGCAAGGTATAGGCTAAATTCAGCCTGCAAACTCAATTTGTCCAGCTTGTAACCTACTCCCAGGAGTAGCTGCAGGAGCAGCTTGGGAATGAATTACGTAGCAAATTCACGGTTTCTGGGAAACACCGCATGCTAGTTTGCATGCCAGCTCAATGGAGAACTCCATGAACACTCTAGCTTGGGCTATGTGAGTCGTAAGTACTGGGGTAGAAGGCTCTCACTGGCTCTTAAAAGGAGGTATTTGCCCAGACAGCGAGAAAAAATTGGGAACTACAGATTTAGATCACAGTAAAATTTTCTTTTGAGATTCTTGTCTGTGCTTCCACCATTCAACCAGGAAGAAGTTGGGCTGCCAAATGAATTGAGGTTGAAACCTGTTTCTGAGCATATCTCTGGGTTCAGTAGGACATAAACGTAACAGATGAAGTTTTGACTCTTTTGAAGTCTATAGGAAAACTACCCTTGACTTTGATGAGGTCTGAATTTCATCTTTTTCCCATCACCTTCTTCTTCCCCCTTCATTTGATTCACCTCATAAAACAAAAACTGAGACCTGTGTGTGTTTTTGTATAGCTGTCTAGATTCCTTTGAGCCATGCACTAGTGTGCAGGCTCCATTTGTATGTACAAAAGCCAGCTATACATATGCAATTGTAACTGTGCATGAGAAGATCCTCTACAACCTTAGGCTTCAACTTATGAAAATCTGATTCTGGGAGCTTTATGGTTCCATACTCTTTTAGGGAGAGTCAGGGAGCCAAAGGATATGTCTGTCTGCTACATTTTTCAATGAGGTTTTTACTTGGGAATAAAACCTGCTAGTGCTGCTGTTTGCTTTAACAAGAGTCCCTTTGAAGGCATGGTAAAGTGGGATCCAATTTTGTGAGAATCCAATAATGAGAATCATGAGGATAAGAGAAGACCTTAATTGACTCTGTCTTCAAGTTTTCTGGAGTCCTTTGAATGGATCTTCTAATGCATAGAAGGGCTTAGCACACATTTTTCCTCCATCTGGAGTGAGGGGGTGAATAGGCCCTGCTGCTGTCAGCCGCGCAAGTAGCGTAGACATCACGTGTTTCATCCTCAGAAGTTCCGCAGTTACTTGGCTTCAGACACGTGGAAGTTTTACCTTAGTAACGACAGGGAGATAAGGCTCATTAGCTAGTTATTTCTCACAACGCCCAGGTCACACCCCTTCCATAGCCGGTTGGGCACAGGTGTGTTGGACGTGCAGATGTGCGCAGACATGCCCTTTGTAGAGCAGCATCTCCCCTCTATGCAGTGGCTGCTGTGCCTGAGCACGTGTTGTGCCGCTATGCTAAGTGGGGATGATTTGAAGATACATTTTTGTTACACAATATAGCCACCATGCCCTGGGATATTTTACCTCTCATCTTGGCGAAATTCTCTACCTGTGTATACCTTGGTGTTCCAGATGCTAGAAGTTTATTATCCGACAGCAATCTGACACCTGTGTTACCTCACACCTGTATTTGTGATGCATAAAAAGGTGCTTTTAGCACGGAATGTGCGATCATGAAGTTTTAAAAACATTTAATTGGGGGGAAAAATTGGAACAAGAAGGGACAAAGCTCCCCTTGCTGGTTTGAAGACCACAAAAAGCAATGCTCTATGCTCCCTCTGCTGGCACCGGGGCAGCCAGTCTTTCCTCTCCTGGACTATTTCAGCATGAAAAAAAACTTATACATTTAGTGGCACTGCTTTTGTTAAGTGTAATAAATAACAGGCCATTTAAGATTTTTTTCCCTCATTCTGTTTTTCAGAAACAGGGTTTGAGAAAGAAACAGAAAGCATAGCTAGGCTGCATGATTCTGCATTTATACTTATATCTAGCCTGAATACACTGCTTCTTGTTACATAAGCTACAGACAAATAGGGAAAAAGATATACCTAGGGTATCATTGATAGAGAACAGAGCAGTAACACTATATTATTCCTATTTTCAGGTTTTTTGTTTGGTTGGTTTTTTTTTCCCATGAGGATCATACCTAGGCTGCGTATTGCTATTCTATGACTTCTGTTTTTCATTCTAGCTGTTTTGGAGGTTCTTATGTTACTAATATAAGTAACCTATTTATTTAATTATTCAATGAATATTAAGTAAGGCTTTGCTTTTCCTGTAACAAATGGTAATATACGGTAATATTTTCCTTTAGTAAATGACCATTTGCACTGGTTTAGTGAGCTGCAATTTATCACAGATAATTTTTTTTAACTGTTGGGACTTTTAAAATCTCTCATTTGTGAAATTATATTTATCTATTTTAACTGTCAAATTGAAGAGAATAATTATTTTCCAACTAGTTTTTTCTGCAATACTTTTTGATGATTCTGACAAAAAATAATGTCAACACACTATTATTTTATTTATTACTTCTCTTATCTGGATATGCTTTTGTTTGCAGTGGAAGCATTGGTGTAAGTGAACAAGAACGATGTTTTTTCTAACTTTAGCTAAGAAACAGTGCAAAACCTTTGGTTGAATGACTTAACCATCACAGGTCAGGTACCTCTTGAGGAAGAAGTGCAAAGCTCCCCTTGAGGAGTGGAGCAGAAGTGAGAGAGATGTGCAGACATTGGCTCTATAATGATGCTTCTGTGCTGTCCTTGCTGGAGAGAAGTGATGAAGATGCTGCCCATCAACTGCAGTCCATTGTTCCTATTTTCTACCTCTTTTTTATCCACTTTGCTTCCTGCAAAGGAAGGATATAGCTGGAAGAAGAGCGTATTTTCAGAGGGGAGATCTTTAACAGCTTTGCTTCAGGAAAAAAAATGCAGTAGGAGTTACTTCGGTATAATATAGAGGCTTTGGTGTAGTGCAGATGGGGAAAGCACATCTTATGCAGACAGGCATGGCTGAAGCCAACCTCAAGATTGGTCAAAGTCAAATTATCAATTTATACATACAGTACAGATCAAATGACTCTTGGAAAAATTTGGGACACTCAGCTTCAAACAATGTTCTCAGCTACAGTCCCAGAATACTATGACTAATTTTGAAGGTTTATCTTACTCTTCTCTCTCCAAAATCAATGACAGTGGTTGACACTATGACCAAACAAATTTCTTGAAACAGAATCTTTATTTAGTACAGAGACACTTCAAAGAAAACACATTTGAAACCAATTAAAGAATTATATGCATATCTAGCTTTTCCCTGAGGCTTATCTTTCCTTAGATCTGAAGGGCCTAACAAATTTCAGCGCTCTCCACAAACGTATTCTCTCTTTCTCTCTTTCTTTCTCTTTCTCTTTCTCTTTCTCTTTCTCTTTCTCTTTCTCTTTCTCTTTCTCTTTCTCTTTCTCTTTCTCTTCTCTTTCTCTTTCTCTTTCTCTCTCTCTTTCTGTTTTTCCTTAACAGCTTCTGATAAGTAAGTACGGCACGATAAGAAATGTTTTTTCTGTTCCACAGTGGGACAAGACATTTAAACTTATATTCACAATTCACACAAAAATACCCCTCCCCCTTCCCAAAGATTATTGCTGAATAAATAATAAATAAGATTTTGCACTTAAAATAACAAGTTTGCATTAGGTTTTTGCAAAATTTTTTCAATAGGCAAGCATATAGTGCTGGGATTCCTCAAAATGCTGCTCCAGTAGCTCATGTTGAATCAGCCCTGGTATTGCTCTGGCAGCTTCCCCATTGCTGTCTGCTCAAGGGATTAGCTAGGACCTAGAAGGACTGAAGGGAAGAACTGCATGTCAGTTAAGCAGAGGAAGACAAGGGAAGAGAACATGGGTGGAAGACCTTTTTTGAAGTTAAGCAGTTAAACAAAGAATAGTAAAATGAAGAAAAGTGCAGTCTGAACTCAGATAGATTATATAATGTAAAGCAAAACCTCATGGTATGAGCTTCTATTTAATTTGGGGGATGCAGGCTGGTGAAGAAATTGGAACGGGGTGGTAAAAAGTTTGTCTGAATTTAAGCCAAATAATGGACCAAAATACACAATTTCCTTTGGTAACCACAGGTTTAACGGAATGTGATTGAGGGCCCTGTTCTGAATGCAAAATGCAAAGGGAAAAACTATGTGAGAGTTCTCTGTTGATAAAGTCTATTGCACAGTCTCAGAGAAGACTGTAGTTCAGCTTCTGATATATTGAGTTGGGATGTGACAACTGCTCACAGTAGTGGTTTAAGTGAGGTGAGTGGATGTTTGTACTTTACTTTCTCATGTACTGGGAGACTGTTGGTCTCTCTGGGAAAGAAGCGGCTGATGTTTATTTCTTTCACTTAAATGCAAGTCATTTTTGTTTAAAGCTGAGAGAATTCCTTGTGAATAATTTGATCAGAAATGTTACAATCCCACAAAAGATTTTCTGATAGGAAAAAGCTCCTTCCCCGTTTCTGTCTAGCTTTAACAATATTATCCATGATTAAATTTTCTCTCCCCTGTCCAGTTGTGGAGGAAAGTGATAGAGCTGCTTTGGTGGGTGCCTGGCATCCAGCCAGGGTCAGCCTATTGCATATGGTAATTTCATTTCAACGACTAAATTGCAAACATAACTCCCCAAATTATTATTCCCATAATTTTATTTAGCAGCCTGATCAGTTGTACAACTGCCACAGGTACCATTCTGCTGGATCAAATATCAGTCTGTCTCAAAGGTTTGTGCCAAATTTTGGAGGAAACATGATCATACATTGGTTTCAAAGTCAGATAGTATTACATCTCACGAAATTAGACCAAAACAAAAAAAATTACCTTTATACATGCACATTCAGAAGACAAATCTTCCTCTACTGGTAACTGGATTTTGGAATCATTCTGCAGTTTGCTGTAGCTGCTCAAGCATAATCTCTAATAAAATATTTTCCATTCACTGAGCCCGGAGAGTCATGAAAATGGATTTTATAGACAATACATTATTTTGTTATGATACTTAATTTAGCATTATTTTTGTGTGCTCATTAGTAGCACTCACTTCTCAGAACAAAGCCATCCAACTGATTACCTAAGGGATATTGTGGTCCATGGACCAGTTCTAGTCCTCTGGACAACTACAACATCAGATAAGAATCATTTTCCTTGAGAAAACATCTGTGATATAACCCATCCCACAGTAGTCAGGAAGTTGGGTAGCATGAAGGTGAATCACTGTTGGGAGTCTGAACAGCTCAAATAATATGCATTGGATGTGCACACTGGAAAAAATAATGGGTTTATCATGGGTAGAATGGATGAAGGATGACTCCAATCCTGCTGAAAATTGCCCCTCCAGCTGCACCTATGAGAACCCTTGTACATTTACGCAAGTACTGGATCTACACAGTGGTATGCCCAAAAACGAGATTTAAATGCTTGCACACATAAGAGGGAAGTCGCTGCTGTGCTAAGGCAGATGGACTGTGACAGCACTTTTTCCTTTCCAAGAACAAGCCTCAGGTTAGTGATGATGAAGGAATCAGAGAAAGGCTAATGGGTTAAATGAATGTTTAGCATTCCGCATACTGCAAAGAATATTTCTATCTTCCTATCTTTTTTCCATTTTTTCTCCAATTTCAATAGCATAAATAATCTCCCAGACACTTAGCATTATCTGTAGCTACACTGGAAAGGTGGAATTTATCTTCAGAAACTGATGGTTATTGTTAATGGAATATGGTTAATGGACAGAAGCACACACTTTTAGAGTATTTCAAATGGCTGCTGCAGGTTGAGAGACATCATGCAAGTCCTCTCCAGTAGCTATAAAAGAAACCAGGATGACTAATTTGCAGGTAGATGTTTTTAAGTACTGTGATAGCTTCATCGTAGAGATCTTTATTAGTTCAGATGTAAATCATTGTAATTCAACTCCTATCTCTGAGTTTCTTTGTAGCCTTGGATTAGGAGAGCACAGATGATAAACTGGCATTTCATGGAAACACGTTGGATTGCTGTATGTATGCAATATGTATGCGTAAGACAGAAAAGACAAAAGGTTAGTTCCATACCAGAGATACATACTGGAGCAATTCATATAATCTAGGATAATATTAGAGGGAATAATAATGCAACTGGGGTCATTAACCTCTTCTTTATACCTGCAGATGGGGAAACTAATTATTCCTTTGGATACTTTTGCTAGATTTAACCTCTGTTCTGCAGGGAGGTTTATTCTTTCTGTATGGGAAACAATATTGACTTGTGTTGCAGCATGCTGGCTGCTGGATCAGCTGTCACCAGATAACAATGTATAATTGCATACTGCCTACATGAGAACATCCTGTCGCCTGGTCTCCAAGAATAACTTTACTGCAGAGTTCATTGTTCTGCAGGGTCACTGCCAGTGAAATCATGTGCTGCAGACCTCCAAGAAGAGGAACAGTTACACTGGTCCAAAAATCCACATTTAAAATTAAAAAAACAAAACAAAACAAACAAAAGGGAAAAAAAAGTCCCCCCTAACCTCTCCTTCCCCCCCAAACCCAACCAAAATAGCCCGAGTGGTGAAAATTGCAAGGAGCAAAAATTAAGCCTGCTAAAGTAAAGAAGCTTTCTTTTCTTGACAACCTTAACACTGCCTTTATACTACAACTTGTAATCATATGATTACATGCATCTTTTTTTTACTCTGGGGCCTCTGACACATTTAATATGCAGCATAGATTATGTTTTCTGATTTTCTTCTTGGTTGATGTTTCCTAGGTGTTATTTCACATTGCTGATTATGAATTGTTTGCAAATGGTGGCAGTTGTAGGTGTCACAGCTGTAGGGGTTAAGGTCTTGCCTGACTGTAAAGAAATTCAGTATATATTTATGAGTGGGAAGACACTATCATTCATTTTTCTTTCCTGTCTTTTTGGAGGTCTTTCATCCACAGTGCTATAACACTGAGATAGTTATTGCTTTAAATATTCTCTTAGAGTTGCTGTAACTACAAAAATAAGGAGCAAAGAAATAAAATGGATTTTCTGTGTATTAGGACAGAAGTGCATTTTCTATTTGTAATGGAAAGCATAGACATAAAAGTATAAATGCACAGATATCTATTTTCTCATAATGGTAATTAATTTTAATTTTTCTCTATGTTTTTCATGGGCTCACATTGCTAATGAAATATATAATTGCCACAGTAGTATTTTATAAACATAGGCACATAGAAATGGACTTTCAGTCTTTTTCTGAGTCCATAGTGAAATGGTTAATTTTAGATTACTGGTTACTAGTGAATAGTGCTCATCATGCAGGTGTTACCTGAGTGGCAAGGTGAATACTATATGGTTTATATAATAAATTATCTAACAAAATAGTATTTTCCTTAAGAAACAGAGTTTTATAAAGCTTAGATTTTTTTAACAGTTATAGTGCTAAGTAATGCAATGTTCTAATAAGTTCATTTCAAACTGAGCAAAATGCATGAAATTAAAATTTGTAAATTTAGACTGGGTTTCCAAAAGTTTTTCCAAAAGTTTTTTCCAATTTTTCTGTCAGATCTGCTGGTAAATGGATTATGTTATCCTTTTCATTAGAAGAAAATGATTGCTGTGAAGATAAAGCAGTTTGGTGTGGCATCAGAAAAAAGCATGGCACACACACACACACACACACACACACACACACACACACACACAATACAGCCTCAGTCAACCTGCGACACAGGTCTCCTGCACATTTCTTCCTGCAGCTTCTAGCCAATAGGTTTGCTCCATTTTGGAGATGACAGGGCCACCGTGGTGATGGTGTGTTGGCAGCAGTTATATCTTCCAGTAAAATTGCACCATGTTTTCACTTATATTGATGGCTCCCTCGTGTTCCTATGATGGTGCCATTAAAGGTGTTAAATCATTTATTTTCTTCCTGCTATACAATACTTTTCAAAATGCACTCTTTCGATAGCTCACATCACTATGACACATACAATCCAAAACTTCTGAGAGCAATTAGGATTATGTTTTCCCATTTCATCCCCTCTGATTGAAGAGATTAGACAATGACAATACCTCCTAGGTCTTTTATTTTCTTACTTTGCCAATATAAACTTTTTCTACCAATATTGCTATTTTTACTGTTGTCATAACCAGTCAGCATTAGGCATTTCTAGTAAGATATTTGTTTCACTTATATTTCAGAGGGTATTAAAACTCAGTATTTTATGTTTTCCTAATGGTGGACCTAACATTCATCTTTGTTAATATTGTCCTTAAAGAGGATATGCTATTTTTACCATTCACAAAAAACAGACCTAAAATATTGTCATCTGAATTTTTGAATTTTCTTTTATTTTGGAATCAACTTCATGAATCACATGCATGCATTAATTAATCCTTCTAGATTTTGTAATATTTAGAAAGCAAGGGTGACATTTGTCTCATATGACTTGAAGCATGCCCAAGTTAGATCTCTAAATCTAAATTAGGCTGCTTTTTATACCCCCAGCAGAAAATTAGGTATCTCTGGATATGATGTGTCTGATGTTATTCCAGAAGCCAACATTATTATGCAGAGTTTATGTCGTGGTTTAACCCCAGCTGGAATCCAAGCTTCACATAGCCTCTCGCTCACACAGCATTCCAGTGGGATGGGGTGCAGGGTTGGAAGGGTAAAAGGGAAAACTCATGTGCTGAGATAAAGACAGTTAGATAGGAAAAGTGAAAGTTGCACACACAAGCAAAGCAAAACAAGGAATTCATTCATCACTTCCCATGGGCAGGCAGGTGTTCAACCATCTCCAGGAAAACAGGACTCCCGCATGTGTAACAGTGACTTGGTGTTGTGGTTTAACCCCAGCCAGAAACCGATGAGCAGGCAGCTGCTCTGTCACTCACCCACCATTGGGTAAACAAGAGAATCAGAAGGGTAAAAGATAGAAAACTTGTTCATTGGGATAAAGACAGTTTAACAGATACAGCAAAAGCCATACATGCAAGCAAAGCAAAACAAGGAATTCATTCACTGTTTCCCATAGACAGGTGTTCATTCCTCTCCAGGAGAGCAGGGCTCCATCACACATAACAGTGACTTGGGAAGGCAAACACCATCACTCCAAACATCCCCCCTTCCTTCTTCTTACCCCCTCACTTTATATACTGAGCATGATGCCATATGGTCTGGAATATCCCTTTGGTCATTTGGAGTCACCTGTCCCAGCTGTGTCTCCTCCCAACCTCCCATGCACCTCAACTCCCTCACCAGTGTGTCAGTATGAAAAGCAGAAAAGGCCTTGGCTCTGTGTAAGCCCTGCTCAGCAATAACGAAAACATCTCTGCATTATCAACCCTGTCTTCAGCAGAGATTCAAAGCATAGTCTCATACAGCCATTGTGGAGAAAATTAACTCTACTCCAGCCAAAACCAGCACACTTGGGAAGACAAAAGCCATCACTCTGAGCATCCTCCTTTTCTTTCTCCTGAACCTAGCTTTTTATGCTGAGCATGACATCATATGCTATGGGATATCCCTGTATCATTTGGGGTCAGCTGTCTCAGCTGTGTCCCCTGAAAACTGCTTGTGCATCCCCAGACTACATGCTGGTGGGGCAGTGTTAGTAGCAGGACAGGTCTTGAGTCTGTGTAAGCACTGCTCAGCAGTGATGAAAACATGTATGTATTATTAACGCTATTTACAGCGCAAATCCAAATCACAGCCCTGTACCAGCTACTGGGGAAAAAAAAACCCAAAAAGCAAGCCTCTATGCCAGTTAAAATCAGGGCAGGCAATTTCCTGTTTGTCTGTTGTGAAAAACCTAGAGGGACTGGCTCAGAGATATTGGTGCCTTTATTGCCCAAGACAGAATCTGTGAACCACACCCTAAATTTCCTACATTCTGTGCCAAAGATAGGTCTCTTGATTACTCTTGATTCTTGAATATTTCAAAAGTACATAATGGGTCTCAACATGGTCCTTTTCTGGACCCATTCCAAGCAGTTGAGGATGAGTTTGGAGGTGTTGACTCTAAATTGCTGGTAATATTTCTTGTCCTGCTAAAAAAGATACACAGTTCAGGTTGGTATCTTCTTTTAGTTTTCCACTTTAAATTTCATTTTCTTTCATTTTCCTTTCATTGGCAGAGTCTCTTTTGATCTTTGTACTTCTTTTTCCTTTGGTAGCTATATAAGTCCTTTGATTCTCCTTTTCCCTTTTTGGCCTATTCAGATTTAAGAGTCCTTGGATTCCTTTCCTACCACTCCTTCCTGTATGTGTACTTTGAACTCTGAATAGCCCTTTTGAAGACACTCTGACCATCGCTTTGCCTTGTATCTCCTTTTTTGTTCCCTCACAGATGAGTTTAATTTCTTTTGCAGTTTCCCCAAAAGTCCCCAATGTTTTTCTCATTTTTTAAATTTTCTTTTTAAAGATAAGCATTTATTCATATCCCATATTCAATATTTTATGTTCCCTAAAATGTTTCTGAAAGTGGAGTTGATTCCCTTGCACCGTTTTTCTCGCTGAATTATTTTCTTCCTGTATTGGATTCAAGTGCTCTGATTTCATAGTTTTAATGCCCCACCTCCCAACAGCTGAAACTTTGACCCAACTCTTCATTTTAGTTTTTGGAATTCACTATATGTGTTTGACAATTTTGCATCTGTATGCACTATCTAGAAACTTGATCAACTAAAATGCAATCAGAGGTTTGCGCCTTCCTTGGCTCTGTTCCAGAGTACTGGCCTAAGGGATATGTATGAAATTATTGCTGTAGGAGTTTTTTGTTGGGGTTTTGTTGTTGTTGTTGTTGTTGTTTTTTAATTTCTTGTATGCTTACCTGAGATTCTTACCATTTACTGTTGTCACTGTAAAAATGATAAAATATGTGCTTTGAAAGCATTATATAACATGTTTTACACCTAGTGATTTTCTCTACTCTGTCTTTCCCATGCATACTGCATCCTGTCTTTTCAACACAAGGGAATTATCCCACTAAGTTTCAGTTAGTCTTTCCAGATCGTAATCTCCTTTATTTAGTACAGCACCTTCCAGTTGTTGCTTGTTTCCCCACACATTTGAGTCAGGCATTATATTCATGTTATCCTTCATCTTTTGCTTCAGAACAATTTTAGTTTCTTGCCTAATTTGTATGTTGGAAGTACAAGCCGGATTATCCAAATTAAGTGAAAGCTTTCCCTTTCCCTCCTTCTCCTGGAGGTTTGCAGCCTGCCTAACAGGCTCTGCCAGTTCTGAGCCCAAGAGGCTGGCAACCTGTCTGCATAAGGGGAGACAGTGTAATCCAAACAGTTGGCTGGGGCAGCAGGAGGTGTTCCAGTGATCTGTGCACTCACACCCCTCCAACCAACCCCATCGAATCTTTCCTTGGTTGGCTTCCAGCATTTTACTTTCTTCACCCGTGCTTCACATGGGGAAGTCTTCTGCAAGTTTCTTATCTGCACAGTTCCTCACTGTGCAGATAAGATTTTCTTTTCCTTACTGTCTGAAGAAACAGTTTCTTGTACTTTATATAAATATACTTTATTGGTGTCATTTGTTTCTTTAAGGAATATGATGATTAGAGCTTCTGGAGCATTACTCAATAAATCTAGCAACACCTTTGTTACGACAGTCCTTTTCATCCTGGCTCTCTATCATGTTTTGCTTATGTTATATTTTGAAGTACTTTCCTTGTATGCAAATTAATCAGTTGAGACTGCTTATCCGTTCTGTATTTCTGACAGGTCTCTTTCAGTGCTTGTGCTGCAATCATATGTGGTTGGAACTCTTTTCTTCATATCAAAAAAATAACACACCTGTTGCAGGTGTTAGCACTGTTTCCACACATATTTCCCATCTGCTTTTCCTGTGGGCTTTCTTAGGATTTTTGGCACAAAGCTTTGCTTTTCTCATCTTCTGTATGTGGGGTCTTAATTGCCTCTTCCTTTTTTTTTTTTTTTTTCCTGGCAATTTCTTCCCTTGGTCTTTGTCCAGTCCCTGTTTCAGTCTGTCTTTCCCATTTGCACTTCATTTGGCTGTTCCCTTATCATTCATAGAATGCCTCTTCCTTTTTCTGGGTTTGTCCATGGAAAGGTCATGGACCTAGTTTTGAGCAGCTGTTTCTTCCTGTTCTTCAGGTTGGTTTGCAATGTCGCAGCCTTTTGCAACCCTTTCTACATTAGCTGCACTCATCCTATAGCTGATTCCTGACACTGCCCAGTTTTCTGCCTTGGTTTGCCATGCCACCCTTTGCCTGAGGTGATCCTAGCTACATACACACATATGGCTGAAAACATGAGAGGGGGGAAAGTGGAGGAAATCTAGACCTGTATTTTCCTGAGGATGCAGCACAGTAGGACACTCATCTTGCTGCAGATATCTGGGAGGCTGGGCACAGCTTTCTCTTAGCTTGGGCAGATTTTGCTGCCAAATGCTGGCAGATTTGTTATAGCCATCAGTAATCAAAGTAAAGGAAAAGATAAAGATCCTTTAGCTATGCGTGTATAATCCATACAATGGTCATCATAATACTTTGCTTTGAAATATTTTTTTCTGGACAGAAAACACGGTCTTGTGGAAGAGGTACAGCCATTTGGTTTGAGGACAGAACACCTCATACAATGTCATAGTTACAGAATCATAGGATGGCTTGAGTTGAAAAGGGCATTTAAAGGTCACTTAGTCCAACCTCTCTGCAATGAGCATGCACCTGTGAAGAAACAGTAGGTTTTCTTGGGTCAGTGAATGAAAAAGTGAGGAAAAAACCCCAGGCACTATTATTCCAGAGCCAGCAGGTTCCTTCATGAGACATACCTCAGCTGCTTTGTACCCCTGAAGGTGTTCAGGTGAGAGGGAAGAGCTGCTGCCTGCCTCCCTCTGGAACAGGTCCAGTCCTCTCTGCATTGACTGTCATCCTTCTTGTACCCATGTATAAATTACCTTGCTTAGGTAATATTCTCCATTTGTCCATACTACTGCCACATGTAGCAGAGAATGGTAGAAATATAAGGAACTTCTGCCTGGTTCAAGGCTAATTAGGCTTGAGCAAGCAGGAATTAGGAAGCAGGTTTGGGGTCCCTGGGGTAGCTCTTTACATAGGTGGGTTATGGGGCCTTCCATAGAAAGTGCATACAGGTCACAGAGGCTCTGAGTTCTGCTTTTTGCCTTCCAGATTCTTTGATGTGAATTTGCTGGCATTGACTCCCTTCAGGCATGAATTCCTCACCAGAAGTCTTTGTTTAAAGGAGATCTGAGCCCATTTCCATGCAAAGCAGGTTCCCTAAGGAGACAAAGGTGTTCAGCCTTGTTCACTGTACAGGGTGTTAATCAGAATGTAATTTTCTAAAAACGCTATCTAATTTTTGCTATCTTGTATTCTTGGCTGCTATTGATACTCTGCATTTTTATCTCATCATATTTTTTTCCTCGTCTTATGGAATAGCTATGTATATTTTACAGGCCTCTCTAAGATCAGGTTGCTGAGTAAGAGTTACTAAAAAGAATATAGCAAACATTTTAGAGGAGGTTTTTGTAATATTGTCAAAATGAGCCACAATCAAACATATTTATATTAGGTCAAAAATAACATTAAAATTTGGGACAGTGTAGTTTTGCATTCTGCTAGTAATTTTCCATTCCCAAGAAGCAGACTAAGTTTTGTTCAAAACAACTCAATCTCTACTCTCCTCACTAATGTACATAGAGTGTTTGATATTGCATTTCATTATGTAAACTTTGCTTTAATGCTTCTCATTACTTCTGCTCAAGTAACCCTGAATAAATGTAGTGTCTGGCACAAGATGCTATTCCTATGGCATTGTTTCAAAACTAGGGCTTTTGTGTTGCACAAGATGGATTTTTCAGTGGCATGGCAGAGCCTTCACTTTAAATCTTCAGTTTAGGAAAGCTGTTCCATCTAACAAAAGCCCAACATCCTACATGAACTTCTAGATCCCTACCCCAGGGCATCAAGCCAGCAATGAAGGATTAAGACCTAGTTATGAAAAGGTCTTGAACTGAACGGGAAAAAGAAAGTTTTGGTTTAGGGACTATATATGGAGAGCATTAAGGAAAGGTCTTTAGTCCTGTCTGTTTGCAATCTAAAATCATTGTGAAAATGCTTTCTTTACTTTGCTGGCATGGGCAATCAGAGAAGCAGGAGAGAAGGAAGGAAATGAGAGACTATCTAATTATGCTTCTATAAATGTCCTCCAATACCTTGCTAATGTGTCTGGTGGAACTTTTTCAAAACTGAAGTAGACAAATGTGGTGCTTGTCCAGCTGAAATGGGAAACTAACATGCACAAGGTTTGGCTAGAAGGCTCCAGGAAAGCTTGACTTTAAGTGCATAGCTATATGGCATCATTTGCTGCGTCAACAGCAACCTACAGAAATGACAGCTGAAGCTGTCTATAAAATAGCACTGTCTTCTAGGCTCTAAAATCTCAAAGAAATCTTTAATTTGACTCCATTGTATCTATCCTAGGGATGATATGATATTATAACCACTTCCCACCATTAGCAATATTTAGGTAGGTGGTACAAATTGTCATTGTACACTAAATAAAAGAAAGGAGGGAAGAGAAGTAGAATTTTGGATAGTTCATTGTAGGCACTGCTTAACTGTTGGCTCAGTCCCAGGCTCTGGGAGGATCTCTCCAAACAGCCATTTCTGAGTCAATATGTGGCAGAGTTCTGTGTCTAATTTGTTCCAGGGACCACCTCCAACAACAGTCACATCTTGTTTTGGTCTCCAGCGCTGTTTCATTTATCAGTATAGACATAGCCATTGGGTTTGGGTTGGCATGTGATATTATGAGACTTTTCATGACAATTCTGTTTCTCAGTGACTTCACCTCATCAAATGTCAGCTTCAAAATCTAGCCTGTCCAAATCTCTATCTGCCCTGTTATATTTCCTCCATCCAGCACATCCAAAGTTCCAAATGTCTGTGATCTTCTGTTTTATAGAAATTATCATCTTGTGGTTTGTGTTTTCTGTTCTTGTTTTGTTTTGTTGGGTTTATGGGGGTTTTATTATTACCTATGCTTTGATTTTGTTTGTTTTTGTCATTGTTTGAAATTTTGATCTGAACTCAACACAAAAAAAACCAACAGAGTTAAGTTCCTTTTCATACATCTTTTTCATGTCTGTATGATTTTTTCACTAGCATGGCTTAGCCAGCACAAGTATGCGCAGAAAAAAAAGTTTAAAATATATTTCAATACCTTGCCTTATACTAATTTCTATTAGAAACATAAAATACAATAATTAAAGTTTTCAACTTAAGATATAGGAATTTTACAGCATCCAGTTATTTTTAATCAAGCAAATTAGATTTAGAGGGAGATCATACACCTCTAAGAGTATTTTATTTCCTTTTCAAGAAAGTTGAGAAACACATCTTTGATGGATGTAATTGTGCTTTGTGAAAGCCTGGAAAGTGGCCTAGTAAGCTCTTGCAATCAGTGACCTTAAAATTATGTAAGAATAATAAAACTATGTATTAATGTAAGAAACATAAATATTTATATGGATTCTATGTAATGGACAGGATGGTTTCCATAGTTCTTTTGGGAAGGGAAAAGTGCACATGGTAGCACTACCTGCCCTCAGCAATTTCCTGTTTGCGTAGTCATTCATGGCACTGGGATATACAGTGGAAAGTATTCACAGGTATTACCACCCTTACAATGTTTTAAGAAAATTACTTTCTCCAGAATTTCAGAATTTCTTTGCTTGAAATTACACATATTTTCCTTCAGAAAGGAAGGAATATTTGTCCACTACAGAGAGGATAAGGCTACTCAGTCCATTCAAACCGGTCTTTGAGCTGCATCTGTTTTATTTTTGGTATCTTATGGCTCTAGGACTTAACCTGTCTCTCACAGTCCTACTTAGTCTAAGATTCAGCTGCTTTTTTTTTTGCAGTTTACCATTCCTTGTATTTTCTACTGACCTTTTCAAATGTTATGTTGTGCTATCTAATGTGCATAGTGCCTTTTCATTTTTTGCCTTGATGGTAATCAGGAATTAATTTGTACCTGTGATAGCAGAAACAGTTTTCTTACTGACACTTATAAGCGCATGCTAGACAGTATATATTATGAGGAACATTTTGGAGCTGCAAATGCTCTTCAGTAGCAAGCACACAGCAATCACAAATATATTCACCAACAATCCACCAAAGCTCTTTTGAACGTCATGGCAAATCTCTAGCTTTAGTGTAAGTGGGAGGAGTGATCTATTCCTGTGCGCGAAAGAGTTACAGTTTGGTCAAATTATCTATTATTTTGGTTTTGTGTTTTTTGATTGATTTCAGAAAATATTTAGGGCATATTGAGAAATAAACCCTTTGTTTGACAAAGGTGCTACACAGCAAATCATATCCTTCAGGATTTCAGACTTTTTTTTAATCTGTATTTTATTAAATTAATCATTTGTGTCAAAAAATTACCTACCTAAAGGTAAAAAATTACCTACCTAAGGAGAAGTATGTGGAGGGATGTCATAAGTTCAAGAGTATTTAATTAAAGTATATAAGAAGATCTCAAAATCATAGCTCTGGGATTAATAATTGATAGAAATTAATGTATTTCACACATTTGTATTCATGGTACTTCCAGCCCCAGAATCAGTGTTTCTGCAAGCCATCAACCATATAATGTAATGCAAAGGCTCCAATTCAGTTGATATCACTAGATATCATTTACTCTGAAACTCTGAACTTTTTTCTGCATAAAGTTTATATTTTAAAAAGGGCTGGAATTGTGCAGTGTTGACAGCACAACATGAAAAGTCCTGCTGAGCTTGTCTATGCACATTTTGCTATGGCTGAGCATAAAATTCTTTGCTATGCAACTGAATGAATATCAAAAGAGAATATGAATACATGTAGCAGAGAAATGAAGTGCTTTTGAAAGGACTTTCCTCCGAATGAAAGAAAAACAAAGCAAGATTGGCTAAGAATCAGCAACCTGGTTGTATTTTTTCCTACCTTGGGTGGCTCTGAGGTTTGACTGGGTGCCAGTTAACAAATTAGGTCATTGATATGTTACTTCTGCATATGGAATAATTCTTGATAACTGTATGGTCTGTCCACACATGTGAGACTAATCTTAATTTCCATCATCTTTCTTTCTCATTTGGGGAAAGAGTTTTTACTGTCAAAACAAAATCTACTGATGCAGATTTCACCCCCCCCACCTCCCTCACCCTCACCAAATAAGAACAAATGAAAAGGAAAGAGCTTGTCAGAAGTTATTTCATTTCAAACCACCTCTCATCAAAAAGAATAATAAATAAACCTGAAAACTGACTCTCAATCCTCTTAGGCCTGTTATGTTTCAGCTAGAGGAAAAGGACACAGTGTAATTTTCAGTGACAGGTAGGTAAAAACCTTTTTAGAAATTTAAAGAGCTAACCACAATGTATTAAAGTAAATTTATATGTATTATTATAAGAATATGCTTATTTCATGGGCCTGGGTTCTCTTGGAGTATGGAGAACTAAATGCAAAGCTCCAAAATGCTACTGTTAGGATCAGGTAGTGATTTAGAATCAGGCGGTGATTGACATATATTTTGCACAAGATGATTTAGCAGGAACTCAGCTTCCTCCCCCTGCTTTTCAATTTTTAGCATCTATGAGTTTGCCAAATGGTGTGCGCTGATGATGTCTACATTTGGTCCCCTTCTGGTCTCCTCCTTTCTCAAGTGTTCCCAGCTTCTCATGTGTTCAGCAGATTTTCAGCCCCCACCACCGGCACCGCACAGCCCTGTGCCTCCACATGGCCACCTGGCAGGGAGACAGGCTGTCTCCCATTTTCATCTCCCGCTCCTCCTCTCCCACCCGGATTGACCAGCAAAAGAGGCAGAGCAGGAGAGGGAAGGGGAAGTGGTGGCTGGCAACAGTTCCTATAGGAAGGTCAATTAAAGGCTGAGAGTTGAGAAAGAAGGGATTAAAGAGCTGACTGGGCTGTGATGGTGTGTAGGGAGGAGGGAGCTGGGGATGGCCTGGAGAAGTGCAAGAGAGGAGGGGGAAGTGAATTTGGCCACAGGAAGATTGTGTGCGCAGTAGGGAGGATGAACCACAGGAATGGGGGCTTTGGAAACATAGTGAAGGCAAGATGATTGATGATAATAATTGATAATTTAAGGAGAAGCATACACAGGAATAGGAGAGCAGAATAAGATATTAGGATTTTTTGTATCCTGTCATATGAGACAGCCACACTAATCAATAATTTCAATATAGTAATTTTTGTCTGAATGCCATGTAAGATGTTAATAAGTGTGTTTTCTGTAAGTCATAAGTTAGGTATGTCAAATGGGGAGAGAAGGTACCTTGCAATGGAATAACTCAAAGAAGATGTACGCTGCAATACACATTATAGTGTGTACAAACAACATATTTCCATATGCTCTTTTTTTTTAATTGTCCCTTCAAATCTTTTCCTCATGTAGGTCTTGTCAGTTTTTGCACCATATCTTATCTTTTGCATGCACTCTCAGAAGAACAGACATTATTTCTATGCAGCCAAAGAAAGGATTGCCAAGGAGAAAGTTGAAGAACTGAATCCTTTGTTGCAAGTTAATACATGTATCTATATATTTATGTATAAATATTTATATTTCAGTGTTATAGGCTGCTGTGAGAGGGTTGTATAGAAGACTGAATGATAAATCAGGCTTGTTTTAGCCTTTGAAACATGACTTTATTGGATTGGTATTTATAGACAAAGCACATGTCAAATGATTAATTCCTTTTTTGTTTGTAATCATTATTAATACATTTTCAGAGCAGTTATTCCTTAACAATCCTATCTTAATTTAACCCCGATAGTCTGCACTAGTTCTTTGGCTCTGTTTCTAACTATGCCAACCTTTCCAAGATACATGTGCTATAGAAAGGACGACACTCTAGCAATCTGGATGCAAGTTAATGCCAATAAAACCAGAGATCTCTCCTTGTTTTGACACAGTAGACAGAGAATGGGTGAGCTTGGAGAAGCCACTGAACAAACAGTGAGTTTTTCTGTTTTGGCTGTACTGTGTTGGATTAAGAAACTGCCACCCCTAAGAGCTCATTCCTAGCCTCCCTATTGTATTTATTTGTCTAGAGAATTTGAGATTTATTGATCTAGAACAAAAAAAATTGCATGATGATTTAGTGTACTCACCAGAGGATGGGTGTGCTCACATCCTGTCCCTCTTTAAGGCTTGTTTATACGAAGAGTAAAAAGATGTATACTCACAGCAATAGCAATTTCCGCTTCTACATATTGGGACTGGACTGTAGTTTATTCTCAGAAATAGTAATGGTTTTGTCATCCGGTTTAGTTTCACTAAATCTTCCCATTTTTGGAAAATCAGGAAGAGATACTCATCAGCCTTGCTATTTTTGGTTTATTTATTGTTGTTTTGTCCTATAAGAACATTCTTTAATACAGTTGTAGATGTTTTCTGAAGGGACTGCAAGTTACTCAGAATTTTTACCTTCATTAATGAAGTCACAATGCGAGCTTGTGGTGTTATTGTACGAGGAAAAGAAGCATTTCTTCTGACACTGAATAAATACATTTAGGCCAAAAGGTCTGTTCTGGGAATCCATACAAAATTACAGACATGCTGTGCAAAGTTTTTGTAAATGAATAGTGAAGGTATTTTTTGCCATGACATTTGTGCAAATGGAACTGAACGAACCATGGAGACGCTTCATCCTCCACGTACACTGTCTCAGAAGGGTGTGTTACTCTTCTCACTACAGCTCTGCATTGTCTCGTCCCTCCAGGGACACATCTGATACTAATCTCTCACCTTGTGCTGCAGTCAGACAGAAGCTTTATTAATAATGACAATGGCACATCCTTTGCAGTGTCTTCCTGCTTCACTTGGAGCCTTCTCAGATGTTATCTTCATTGTTTCATAGTAGCTATAAATACAAAACTATTTACAATGAATTGTTTCCAAACAATTAATTGCCGAACTATGAACTAAGTTTATATTGGCTTTGTTACTCCCAAGCTCAAAACTGAGAGCCAAATCAGTTAGATAAATGCAATTCTTCATATTTGGGACAGGAAAGATAGCTGATCTATCATCATGGAGTCATTTTCATGCAAAATATGAGGTAGCATCTTGGACAAATGTGCCCCTGAATAATTTCAGGTTGGAAAACAAGCACGAACTAGAAAAACCAAAAGACTTGAATTTTTCATTTGGGGATTTTATTTAAATTAAATTAATAATAATTAACATACATGCTACACCTTTTCTTGTTTGTAAGTCTCAAAGGAGTCTAGAAGTGGATAACACTAAGCATGTCAAAAAATAGAGACACCAGAGTTTAGTTTACATGCCCAAGTCGCATTGCTCTTCAGAAATGGACCATCAAAATTAGGACTTTAACTGCTGAGAGAAAATTTCCACTTCTTTGGTTGTTTTTAAGTGATGTTGTTGGGTTTTTTTGATCATAAGCCTCAACAAAAAGATTAAGTATCTTAATAACAGATATGAATGAATACAAGCAGGTAAAAGATATGTTTAACTTAATAAGGTCTTCTCTTTATATTGGAAAGGATCAAGTTTAATGTATTAATTTTTAATTCTGTATCCCAGAGTTCATAAATTTGACTAGCATTTAACTAACTACCAAAATTGTCAGTGGTATATTCCTTTCTATAGCTCAGATAGAAATTAGAAACCTTGTTCTGTGAAAATTGTATATCATTCTGGATTGTACATACTCTGTAATTGTTCCTTTTTACCCAAAAAAAAGTGAGAAATATGGTATTCTACAAAATACGGTATACTGCAAAACATGGTATACTACAAAGTAATAACTCAGGCTTTTCAGATTAATTTGAACAGCAAAAGAGTTTACTGGAAAGGATATTTGTGTGTAAAATCATGTGCAAGGGGTGATATTCCTAGTACTCTACCAAAGTGAGTTTTCATGTGACGCTCAGTCCATGTAAAAAAAGGTTGTTTTCGTTGTGTGACATAATAGAGACTGAAGTGATGTTTCTTCTTCTGTCATGGCTGTGCTACTGATCTACTTTGGTTACTCTGAGACGCATTTTATTCACCATTAAAATGGGAATGCAAACATAGGGAGGAAAAACCTGAAGCTGAGCACTGCAGCGGAGTCAGACTGGCACAGAAAATGCAGCGCTGAGGCAATGGTGAACCCTGCCACTATGTACAAACCTAGAAGCCTTTCATTGCTAGTCGTAGTAGGATATTTTTTTTCCCTCCTTAATTCCTGTGTAGCACATTCGTATAAACAGGAGGTTGAGGAGGAAGGAGATTCAGGAGAGGAGCCATCCCAGAGGAGCTATCAGGAGGACAAAAGAGAGGATGGAATTCCCCAGAACTCCACCTTTCACTCCTTCCATAGACATGCAATTTTCTGTCTCTCTTTTTTTTTGGGAGGCAGGTTGCCAGGGGTAAGGCAATAGTAATTCTGCCACTGTGGATGTAAACTGTTGTGTTTCTTACTTTCACCATGGGAAGGTAAAACTAACCTTCAGTCAAACACTGGGGTTCAATATTTGGTATTTTAAGCAAAAGGGTTTTAACAGGGTCCAGTAATTTTGAGACTGAGAAATATCATATCCCAAAGTACCAAGCAGCCTTTCATGAAGACAGTACAAAATGTTACTCAGAGCTTCTGTAAGAAGCACAGAAAACCCTTCAGAAAACATCTTTTCTTTCAGCCCCAAACCTTCGGGATCATGAGCCAGGGCATCTTAAAGAAGCTGCTAACCTCAAACTGCTGAGGGATGAAGTCAGGCAACTGTTAAAGTATACACATGAGGAAATGATGTCATGCAGCACAGGAGATATATCCTAACCATGACTGTCTGCATCAGACCCTTCTCTTGAAAACATCAGCATCACCAGCACTTGTTTTAGTTCCCTGAGAAATATTATTGACTCCACAGTGTCAGCCAGAGAGAAACAGAAATCCAATTTCCTGTTCCAAGATGGGGAGCAATGGTTCAAATGCATTAAGCTCTTGCCTAGATTGTATCTTGCCAAAAACTTAAGATTAATTATTAATTCTTCCTCGTTAAGTGCAGAATATGCACTTGGTGGTCTGGAAAGCAAGAACCTACAACTAATTGCTTTCAATTTCCATACCTGACCCTTCACAGCCGTGCTTTCCTATCCCATTGAAACTATGTTTGAATGAACAAGGTAATTTCAAAGGCAAACAATTTACATAGAAAGATTCCGGTGGATATAAATATTTAAGTTAGAGTTGTCTCAACTGGATATAGAGAGGATAACTGACATGAACATACCTGCAAAAACCAGTAAATGGAAACATAGGAACGTAAAATTCTGTAGTTGTATATTCATTGTATTCATAAAGTCAGTTCCTGGTTATAATCATTATACTTTGATTGTTATTTCTGCTTTGTGGGAATAAAGAGAAACTAAATTTTAACAATAGAGTTTGGAAAGAAAATGAGACATCTGTGGTCTCGTTGGGATCTGAGTAAAGCCAGTAGTGCATTTTCCATTAACTTGAATTTAATAGGATCTAAATTTGATTTAATTTAATTCTCAGTTTTCTTTAGTGCATTTTATAATGTAGTTTAAAGAGGCTCCAAATTTGAGATGATAAAACATTTCCAAATACAATGCAGCTAACATTCAAATAATACCGATCCCTAGAGGTACGTTACGGTGGTTGATAGAGATATCAAGAGAAACAGCTCCCAAAGCTTGCTGATATTTAGAATGGCTTGTTGGTGTGGCTGCTGTGGCTATTCTGGAGCTGCAGCTAAACAGGTCTTTCATTGGCAAAGCTTATACTCATTCTCCAGACACAGGAAGTCATGCCAGAAGATTTTTTGGCATTATAAGTCAATAACCATTAAACATTTCTGTTATTTGTTTTGTGTGACTCATTCAGTGAAGTCCCTGTCTCACCTGCCACTCTGCAGTGTCTGTAACACAGGTATCACTGTTTTGGACAATGGAGAGTAGGGCCTCATACCAGCTGTGCCAGGCACAGGGTGTCCCCAAAACAGGGAAATGTGTGACCTGGGAGCAGAGTGTTAATGCTTTTTACAAATATCAGAGAATCCCAGAAGTCCATCTAGAAAAATGCTGTCTCTAACTGCAGCCTCTTACCATGTTCCTACTTTAATTTTATTTTGTAATCATTCAGTGCAGAAAAAAAAAAAAGAAGAAAAAAAAAAGAGGGATCTCTTTATTTTCATGGGTATAATAAGGTTTCGTAGAGATTTAGCTATTTAACTAATAAGGAATGAATAGCTATAGAAAGGTCACCTCAGTAACACCATTGCAAGACAATTTGAAAGAAATAGTCTGAGAGTGTGAGAGACAAGCCTGAGTGCTGGTAGTTACATGGAAAGAGTCTGATGGAGTTTTGCAGTAGGCTGCAAGAGGAGAAGTGTAGCTGCTGTGAGCTGCAATGTCTTTTCTGACTGAAATACAGTATTCAGAAAAGTGTGCTGAATATAATCATGTCACTGCTCATACGTGCTGCAATTACTTCTTAGTTGTGATGTCATAAAAATAGCAGGGAAGTGTGATCCATACCCCTGTCATTCTGCATGCATTTTGCAAAATGTTAAGAGGGAGAATGCAATCACACTGGAACCTGGCATATTAAGCTTGTTTCAATTTTTTGCTATTTCTGTATAGAGGACATAAATTTGGAAAAAAAAGTGCCTGAAAAACCTGGTTTTAAGCTGTAATAATGTGGTAGTGGTAAAACTATTTTGCCTGCTCCTTTTAAAGGAATGCTTTGTTTTAGAACATCATCAACTGAGGGCATGTTTCTAATGCAATTTTTTTATCCATTTATTTTTTGGGGGACTGCAACATATGTTTTTCCTCTTCCACTTTTTAATATTTTGGTCTCTGGTGAATACACATACAAAAACTTCCTTCCTTTAGTTAGAGTCCACAAATGAAGAGCTTTTCTTTCTCTGATTGCAGATTAGCCTGCCAAGAAACAAACTCTAACTGGAGAACATCACTTTAATTTATTTATGGGATACAGATGACAAGGAAGTCTGTCCTCTTCTCATGCTTTTTGGAAAGCTTTGGGCTGACCCAGCCCAACAGAGTTCATATGGCAAAAGCAAACTATGCCAGGAACCAAAGCCAATAGTCACTGCAAACCTCTGAACCAGAACATTCCTTTAGTGCTTGAATTTCCCTATAATTTGTGTAGATTCCCTTTTTGTCAATGAGGCTTGCAGTGGATAACTAGCTTAGTGCAATCAGACTAAACAACTGTGCTATTCATTCAGCAATTAGATGATAGCAGTAATGCATGCTTTATGGTTTCCGTTCTTCATTCTTTCCTTTCTTTTAAAGACCTTGGAGACAACCCCTGAGATGTTTGGCAAAGAGGAGGCTCTTGCTGAAAGATATCTTTTTCTTTTTCCCTTTAATGTTGTTAATAAGTTATATTCTCAGAAGCAGAACATCAGATCTACATAGTAAGAAATGATCAGCTGGAGAAAAAGCAACTCTACAGTCATTTATATACATGAACGTTTGCTTTCATCTATTTCAATGCTAGGAGGAAGAACTTTTTCTTAATCACCATCAGCATATGGCTTAATTTAGAATGAAATAAGTATATTTTGAATGCAAATAGTTTCAGCAGAAATATAGTAAGGTATGTTTACTCTAGAAATGACTTGGGAAGGGCGTAGTGCTAAAAGTGGAGAATTTTGCTTTTGTTGCAGAAGATAAATCTTTGTGAAAGGGTAGGTTTCAGTGCTTCAGCTTTCAGTTAGAAGTTTAAGCTTTGGCCAAAATCAGCTGTGATTTTTACCCTTTCCTTGCTTGCTGCACATAACTTCTCTGTGATTGAAAAGAGGCTATATATGTGTGGTTAGCTCAATGACATTGTTAGTGATCCTATTAACAAAGAGGCAAAGTTTACCTTTGTGTGTATTAAAAAAAAAAAAAAAAAGTTCAACCATGTCAGCAGAAATATTATAACGCTTAGGAAATGTTTTCTTCATATAGTTGGAAAGTAAATGGTCGTTTAACTATTAGCTTTGCAATTTCTTATTCTGGTAATTCTTCCTTTGTTTTAGATCAGCTTCTGTGTGACCTCAGACAGATCAAATAAATTCCCTGTACTGTAGTTTCCTTATTTAAGGGTTAATCCAAACCCCATCAAACTCAATATCGACACTGAGAGATTAAGTACTGGCAGATTTAGCTGTTGTAGCTTAAAATGTTACAGCACCCAGATGTCTTTGCTATCTCTTTTCAAAGGATTACTTCCCCAACAGGAGGCAAGGAAGGATAGGATATAAGACATGTGTCAGTTGCTATGGTTTGCTGTACAGAATACTAGATTAAATTGCAATGAAGGTATGTGCTCCCTAATAAACTGAGCTGTAAATGTGACAGCTGAGGCCCAGATTCATATCCTGTTCTGTTGTTCTGCAATATCGGTGATGACCTAAGACAGATGACCAAGTCAAAAACATAGGGTTTTTTACTTGGTCATCTCCTCTAGTGATAAACATGAAAGATATCTGCCAGAGTTCTGAAAATCCTACCTGCATATCTCAAGAATGTTAGAAAATGCTGATTTCTTTAAACTGCTTGACGATCCTGATAAAAGGCAATGAATAACAATAAAGAATCATTGAACATCTCAAGGGAAAAATGGTTACATTTAATTTTGAAATGCTGAAAGGAAAAGACATTAAAAAAAAGGAATCTCCAGCTGACTCCAAGTACATTGGATTTCTATTCAGACCACTTAAATTGATTTCCAAATATGCTGTTGTGAAACACCTTTCAGCATAAGGATAGTCAGTTTTCTCACAGAGACAATCAGTCATGACAGTATGAATGTTTTTGAGGACTTGAAATGGAAATAGAGAAAGATAGAGCTAATGGGGCAGCTGGCATTCAACCACAGAGTTGAAATGTTGGGACACTCCTCGGAAGCTGCTCTAGTGCCTCTCTAATCACCCACTTGAGTTCAGTTAGCTCAAGGTCACTTCACCTTTTTTAGATATTTAGCTGAAGTGCTCATGATTAGAATCTTGTTGCCCTGGGTTTCCTGTCTTGTCAGTAGTAAAGGACAGATGTTCAGAATTAACTGGCTTTCTCTCTATGGTAAATGTTTGAAGAAGGAGAAAGAAGTGACAAGAAAAGAGGAAATGGCCTCAAACTGTGTCAGGGGAAGTTTAGACTGGATATTAGAAAAAGTTTCTTCAGTGAAAGGTGGTTAGGCATTTGAACAGCATACTCAGGAAAGTGGTGGAAGTGTTAAAAAATGTGTGGCTGTGGCATTTGGTAACATACCTTAGAGGTGAGCATGGTGGTGCTGGTTTGTGGTGGGATTTGATGGTCTTAGAGAGCTTTTCCAACTTTAATACTTCTATGCAGTATGGAGAACTGGGCTGTGGTCTGCCTTTTCTCTACTGACACCTTAGAACAGCCTTATTGTTACAACTGACAAATTTAAGCACTGTCTTGCCAAAGGCTGAATAGTTCAGAGTTTTTAAGTCCAAAGCTGCACTCTTTATGCAAATTCTCCATATTACTTTTACTTTGGTTGCACCAAATATAATATGATACTGGTAAGAGTAGTGGGGCATAATGTGAATGGTACCAAATCACAGATGGTTAACAGTATGGGATTAACACAATATTGGTTTAGATGTTACCAAAAAAAGAGAGAAATTTAACCCCCCCTGCACATAAAATCAATAGAACTAGTGACATGTGCATGTTAATGATTAAGGCCTGCCTTGCAGTAGTGGATGAAAATTTAAAATTTCAGAAAACTGTAACTAGTGACTAGATCATGTACCCTACTTAACCTGAGAGAAAAGAGCAGTTCCAGAACAGAAACAAGTATACAAATTCTCCCACATGATGACTGTGTTTGTTCAGTAAGTACAGTCCTTTAAACACAGGAAAACACAAATGGAACAGCTGTTTCTGCAGGTTAAGGCTAAGAGAAAAAAAGAATAAATTTGTACAAAATTATCTTGTGGGAGAAAAATTAAATTCAAAATGCACACACAAAAAACCCCCCAGTGATATGAAAAATATACTGTTTATTTTACAATAGAAACATTCTTACTGGTAAGAGTATAGCATTGGTTGAGTTCCGGCTGTAGTGAAGTTTGGAAATAAATGTGTGGTTTTACAGGATATAGGCTATCATGCTGCCTTTGAGCTTGGTGCTTTTCACTTCTGGGACATAAACAGTTACCAGTAATACATCATGAATAAATTTACTTTATTTGTACTGCTTAGAGTACAAATTTTTAGTGCGTCACTATTTGAAGTTTGATGTAAGTCTCAATTGAAACATTAAACTTCTTATGAACTGGAAATCTTGGAAATCCTTCAGAGGAAGGCTTTTATTTATGATATTGTAGTCAGTGTTTCCATTATTTCCCTCTGTTTTCAGGGATTTATAACTTAGTTGTAAAAAAATCATTCTGGACTGAAATTTGGCATATGGGATGATGTTTTTGCCCAGTTTGAAAATAAGTCTGATCACACATAAACTGAAGGATATAGAAATGATTAAATGTATTCTTTAGGGGTTGTTTTGCTTTATTATATTGCATTGCCTTGTATCATTTTCTACAATTAATCCTGTATTAATAACTTTACATTTCATTCCACATTCCTGTTTCTTAGATAAAGAAAAGAGTGATTACAGCTGTGTTTCCCACTGAAATCTAGTATGGTTGAATGTTTCTGTAGCTGCTAGAAAAAATGGTGGTTACATCTCCTGAGTAGCATAGCTCACTGGTTTGTTGCATAGATGAAATCTAAGCAGATGAAATGGCAATAGAATGACAACTTTTGCCAGCTAGATATTGCCAAAAGCCAAACAGCCAAAAATAAATAAATATGTAAATAAATAAATCCCCAAATTAGAAAAGAAAAAAAAAAAAAACAATCCCCAACGCAAAACAAAGCTCTAGATGCTACTGAATAGCTTGGAGGCAGCATAGCTAAGGCATTCTAATTTCTGCAGTCAAGTATGGGATAGGGTGATACTATACAGTTTTCATTATTTTCACGATCTCCAGTTCTATTCCTAGCTCAAAAAATGACAACTTTTTCACATTCCTGTTACTTTCCCAGTAACATCACCGTAATGATGATCAAGAAAAAAAGAGTTTTTGAGATTAGACGGTGTTCACATCTGTGCAGAGCTCAATTAAAGTAGAAGCTGCCCAGTACTGTGGGGGACAATAAAAATAACTTTAAAAAAATATGTAAATAGCAAAAGACAGTCCAGAGATTACGTTGGCCAGTTTCTTGATGAGGATGGTCACCTCACAAACGGTAGCATAGACAAAGATACTAACCTATTAGAGATCTTTGAAAGAAGATCCATTAAGATGGTGAAGGAGAAGCTGTATGAAGAGCACCTGAGGTCACTTGGTTTGTTCAGCCTAGAGAAGAGGGGGCTGTGGGAGGAATCTCATGGTGGTCAGGGGAGGCATCTATCCCTTCTTCCTGGTGTCCAGTGATAGGACCCATGGGAATGGCACAAAGCTGTGTCAGGGGTGGTTTAGGTTGGATATCAGGAAAATGTTCTTCACCCAGAGAGTGGCTGAGCTCTGGAACAGGCTCCCCAGGGAAGTGGTCACAGCATCAAACCTGACAGTGTTCAAGAAGTGTTTGAACAATACTGTCAAAACCATCATGTGGTTCTTGGGGCTGTCCCATGAAGGTCCAGGAGATGGACTTTGATGATCTGTGTGGGTCCCTTCCAATTCAGGATGTTCTGTGATTCTGTGACTGTTCAGTATTAATAACTTGGGGTAAAATGTCTGAATCAATAACTAGATATTACAAAATTATGAGAAAAGGCTGAAATAGAATTGCAGAAAATCAACACCTAATTTTGGTACATGTCTATGGATAAAGGAATAGAAGAGAACAGAAATGTGCACAGAAAGAAACAGGGAAGAGGAATGAGAACAGTGGTATATGGACTAAGTTAGGGAGGATGTGGTTAAACTGTCAGAGATTAAGGAGTAAAGTTAAGAATTTGGGGAGGGATCAGTTAAGGAAATTAAACCTGTAGTGTTGAAAAGGGAAAAAATGTATTTACAAAGTACCTCAAGAAGTATAAGAAATATCATGCTTGAGAGTGGTTTTATTTAATCTTTTAATTTATGCTTTGTTGATAATGTGAGCATGATACAAAATGAGCCATTGGCAACACAGTTAAATGATACAGGCAGAGCTGAGAGACTGACAAACCTGAAGGAAAAGGATTCTAATAGTTCCTGTTATCATCGGCAAGATGTCTTCCCGCCAGGGAAGGCAGGATGTGCTAATTAAGGAAAAGTACTGGAAAAGGCATATGACACATAGACTATATCAGAGATACAGACTCAGATGGGGTTTTGGTGGGGCCTCCTTCACATTACTTACAATTTTGACCATCCATATGTTTAGAAATGTGTTAAGCTGAAAGAAGGAAGCAGGAAAGACAAGATAGCTGGGGAAATGCAGTTTCTGAGAGGAAACTGAATAGACATGATATTTAACTTACTGAAATGAAGACTGGGATGAGGATTTCATTACTGTCTCTAAATGTGTTAAGGGCTTAATGCCAGAAAGGCAAAAAGCTATGATGAGGGCCAGTGTTCATATGAAAACTATATGCATGTAAAATAACCAGAAATATGTGCAAATCAGAATAAAGTTTTTAACTGCTAGAATACTGAAGCTCCAGAACTGAATAAACAAACCAGCAGCTCAGCATTCTCTAAATGCAACTTCATAAGTTCATGAAGGATATCCTCTTATATGGATGTCTGCAACAGCAGGAAATCAAACCTGATGAACCACAAGGTCCTTCTTCTCTTTGGTAAATGGCCTGCTTTTTAAAAGTTCTAATTTCTTGAAACTTTCATTGTTTTCTTTTCTTGAGAATATTCATAATTTTCCTTTGAAAGTCTTAGCAGCCAGGACCTGGTGACTGGAAATATTTAGTAAGTTATAGATTTAGTCTATTATGAAAAATCTATTTTAGGGCTATGGCAAAGTAAACTTTCAAACACTTATCTTATTACGGTGATATACGTGTTTAATTTAGTGCTGTGGTTGTTAGCCTGCTTATCTTCCTAGTGCAAGCCATGGAAAGCAAGTGAGCAACCAGCTGACTCTTTTGCATATCATCTAAACAACACTTATGTATTTATTTTCTAAACCTCCATGACTTTCCTTTTACTCTACCACCTGCCAATATATATTCTCCTCCTGAGATGATCAGTGGGGAGTTTTAGCTTGCACCAAATTTTAAATAGATACACATATGTTTCAGAGGTTATTCTAGGTTTGGTGTGGCTTTCATGAATCACAATGTGTATAGCTTTGTACTTACATATTTGAATGACTGATCTTGGCTGGTAGCTGTATTAAATGTAGCATTAATTTTTTTTTGAGCATTGCTGAAATCTTCAAAAGGTTGAGCATTTTGTCTATTATCCTTATGGTATAAGGTGAGGCTTCATGATAACAACTCAGAAAGATGATAAAGTTATGTAGGTTAACTGTGGCTTAAAGAAAGAGTGGAAACAAAGAAGAAGAGAAGCTCAGCAGAGAGTGACTGAATTTTCTGTTTTATTGCTTATTACATTTCTGTTGGTGGGATTTGCAGTCTGGCAAGCTACCACCAAATTAATGAAGTTCATGGACTGGAATTTCACCCAGAGTGATAGTTATTTGTATTGACATGTATCATTTCCTCTATGCCCTCTGGCATTTTTTTCTGTACCTGTGCTTTCAGGAACACAGTATATATTTTTTTCACCAGGTCTGTGAGATCCAATCTACTAAAAAAACCATTGGTATTCATCCCCTAATATTAGCTTTGATCTGGCAAACATGCTTCATATCAGTGGGCAAAAAGAGGAGTGTGGGCTAAACATTTTCCACACTGATTTAATATGCCATAAAAGCTTGCACAGGCCACTCCTCAGTTCCTGCATAGGCCTGCCTACACTGCAATGAAGTTCTGACAGCTTCTACCTGGATTTAATACAAGATCAGCTAAGCAGGTGTTGATATCCTTAGCTATAATTTAAGGTCACAATTTACAAAACCTGGGACAGTATATCACCTGCGGTTTGCTGTCAGGGGCTGAAAGGATACTTTGTCACTGCACAATACCTGCTGATATGTGCCTTGATTTCCTCTATTTCTAGCAAAAATAGAGCCTGGGTTTTGTCTGTTAAAATGTACACTTAGGATTGCCTTTTTTTTCTTCTTATTTTCGTAAGACTTTCCCTTATTAATCCAACTTTTTTAGTCAAAACAGGACCATAACATTGAATCTGTAAAACAGTAATTATTTTTACTTGATACATTCTGACAGTCTTGCTAACTTCAGTTGTACTCATCTATTTTTTTTTTTTTTTTTTTTTTT
>VXBC01010032.1:21335-74240 GCA_013399945.1 Ploceus nigricollis | reverse complement strand
TTTTTTTTTTTGTTGATTTTATTTTTATTTTTTGACAGTGGACTCATTTCAAGAAGTACCGAGTAAAAGAGCCTGCTGATTTGTGCCCTGGACAAAGTGACACAAAGTTGCTTACATTCATGCTACCCACGACCACTCTGAAGTAGATATTTCCTAGGCTTAGTGGTCCAAACTGGAGACTGTGAGTGAGCTAACTCTTAATCTGCATGAGCAATCAGCAGTTCAGTACTTGAGTCATTCCCTGGCCCTTTTTCATTCAGCAGTACAGTTATAGCTTTAGGCAATGTCTATATTAGTAAATAATGTGAACCAAGGCCCATCCTCTGGTTCTAGGTGTGTGCACGGCACAATCTGCGCCCATGTAACCAAATATTCTTTTACCTCTGTGGAGGTTGCCTTCATATATAGCAACAGCTGAAAGCAATCTGTGGCTTGTGCTAGCCCTAAACTGGGAATGGTCTGGAAGACTGGCACTGAGACCAAAACTCTCACGGAATGTAATAATGATTAAGTAGATTGGTTGTGAGATAGTACTTTAGTTTATGTCCTGTCTTTTTGAATTTTACAGTCACATGCAGTAGCCATCAGTCCATCTGCAGGCTGGACCTGGATTTCCTTCAGAAGAAAACACTGCTGAGTACCTACAGCTCTTTTTATCCCATCCTTCTGAATTTGGTGCCCTTTGCCATGCCTATGTACCACTCTCTTTCCTGATTTTGGCACCTAGTCCAAGATTCCCTTTGCTTCAGGCCTGTCTCTATACTCCATCACCCACCTCTTCTGTTCTCCATGTTCAGGATGAGTTTTCCAGCTCTCCCTCTAACTCCTTCCCTTCAGCAAGCTTCTTTCCCTGCTCTTATCCGATTCTGTTTTCTTTTCCTTTTCTTTTTTTTTCCCCTCACCCTATTCCTCCCAATTTTACCACATCTCTCCTGTAGTTCTCCTTACCTTGCTTTTTGCATGGCTTCCAGTACCCATATCCCCATGCTTTCCACACCTCCACATCCCCTCCCAGGTTCCATGGCAGGTCTGCTTTTCTCACCCTGCCAGTGTGTACCTGGGTGTCCACAGACAGCCCCAGCTGCTCCTGCTTTCCATGTCCAAGTTACCAGTACCAAAATTTTTTCAATGCCCCTTCCTGTGTCTACATATTGCATGGATGGAAGAAACAGCCACCAGGGAGACTCAAGCCACCCCCTGTAGTTCTAGTTTTCTTCCCTCGGTTCTGGCTTTCTTCACTCAGGAAAGTACATGCACATTTGGGTGAGCAGAAAGTGTAATGAGGAACAGTGTCATACCCAGTGAGGACCCCCCTTTCATGGAACCATAATGCCTGAATTTAAGCTCTGCTTTATGTAGCCTAAGTGCTTCATAAGTCTTTTTCCGTAATGTTTCCTGTTGGCTGCATTTAGTCACAGAAAGTGTAAATGAGAAACAAGTAAAGGGACTTCAGCAGAGATTAGAGTCCAAAACACTGAGCCTACAACTCGTGCTGAATATGTTAAAAGGGTTGACTCTTGAAAATTTTAAATGTGAACTTTTCTATGCTGACATACATAAGTGACAGAAAGTCAGCTTCCCTCGCTCCATTTTCCTGTCACCCCAAACTTCAAACTTTTACTTTCTGCATAAAAACACTTGGACTTCCCCAGGAAAAGGTTGCCAGTATTTTTTCAACATTACTAAAGAACAAATTTTCTTTAACCTTATTCTCAGAAACAGCTGTACCATTTTGGATGAAACTTCCTGAAATATTTCTGCCTCAGGCAGACACCTGGCATGGAAAATTTCAGCCCAAACATTTAAGGTTTGGCAAAGCGATATGCAGCTGAAAACAGGCTTTATAATGAGATGTGTTGGGTAACTTTAATAAGAAGCAAAATTACCAGCCTCACCCCAGTACCAATCCTAACTGATGTTCCAAGCTGTATGATAAAATACTTAGTTTAAATGAATGAAGTCCTTACATATCAAAGGACCAAAATAACTAGGAACATAGTCTTCTTCCAGGTATAACAAGCATTTCTGGCTTATGGCTTAGTGATGTAAAGAGAATGAAGTAGATTAATTATAAAGCATAAAATGTAATCTTGAATTTGTGTCTGTTGGAGAGAAGAAGACTGAAGTGTGTGACGTGTACTGACAAAGTATATAATACCTTTGTTTCTTAGAACTTATGCGTTTGAGTCATTCAAAACTCAGATGGTTTATTTTCTCCAAACATACCCCAAAGTTTTAGCTGGAAAACCACTTAGACATTAAGATGGCAAATGTAAGTTCTGAACACAATAACATAATTTATTAATCTTTCAGCAAGTCACCCAAAATGTTTAACACTGCTTTTCCATTTAATTTCCCCTTCCAATACAAGAAGAACTTAATTTCCTATTTCATTTGTTCTCCTCTCTAAAATATAGCTCCGTCAGGGTAGTCATGTTGTTCTTTAACCAAAATAAGTTGATAAATATGAAGACGTAATAAAATTTGTTCTTCTATGCAAAAATACAATGAAATAGCTCTATAGTTTTCATATCTGTAAAAACATATTTTATTGTACTTTTAATAGAAATAAATTTAAACAATATGTATTTATTTATTAAAAGAGAAGTTAAGCAAAAAATATAAAAAAGAAAAAGGAAATTGAGGTTAAGGTAATACTGATATTTTATTTTGGGGGCATGTTTGGAGTGTCTGAATTCTGTCCAACATACAACGTTGGTGGATTTCAGGCACCTAAATGTAATAGAATATCTCCTGTTGCTCTCTCACAAACAGTAGGTAAGCTTTAGAGACTCTTAGACATGTAATAACACCTGGTCCTGTGCAGGGCCAGGAGCTGGACTTCAATGATCCTTGTGGATACCTTCCACCTCAGGATTATTCTTTCTATTCTATTCTATTCTATTCTATTCTATTCTATTCTATTCTATTCTATTTTCTTTTTCGTAGAGAAAGAAACAGTTCCTGAGTATGAGTCGTCACCCAGCAGAGAAAACTGGGTGCCCAACTGAGTGATTAATACTTCATTTATGCTTCACTGAAGTCAAGAAAAGGCTTCATCTCTTAGATACACTTAAACCTTCCTCATTCATCAGACCTGAGTTCAGTTCAGATAATGGGAGATGAAAACCAAGAAATAGCTTAGTCTGTATCCTGTAAAGAAGAAAGAAGAGTTTGCTCCTTCAGTCAGTACTGTACTATGTCCTGGCTTATGGCTTGTCCTACTGGATCAAATGTACAAACTGCATGGGAAACAGGGTCCTGATTTTCCTCTTTCTCTGGGACTACTCTTACCAGCAGCCTCAGGGTGAAAGTGGGAAACCTAATGGTTTCCTCTGTCTTTCATTAGAACTCTGTGTAATAGTTACTTGATAGTAGAGGGAAAGCAGTCAGACAAATTATTTTGAAGCCGAAGCTCTATATTAAAATAAGGGTCCTAAAAGCTCATTTTAGTTTGCTCTATACTTCATGTTGTAGAAGACTGTAGAAGCTGACATGAATTGAACTGCCTCTGTGACATGATGCCTCAGAATCTGGCCCAGTCTGCTTCTATCAGTAAAAAGAATATCATCTAGATCTTTCTGTACAAACAACCCCTTTAGGTAACATAAATGGACACTGTTTGTATCATCTAGATCCACTTAATACTGACAGTGCTTAATTTAATTTATGTCAAAATCTCATTAGATTTACAGCATGAAACAATAACTAGTCATAAGAGATGCTGAATAACACATCTAAGATCTGCAAATTGTGGAATTTTGCTAATACTTTTAATGTATAGCGACCAATAGAACTATTTTAAAGTGCATTTATCCTTTAAACATGTACCTCTAGGGGAAAAAAAAAAGTACTTATATTAACTCTTCTTCACTGAGTCAACTTATAGTCTCTGTCTTAAGATTCTATATTAAACAAAACCCAACAAAACAACCCCATACAGGATTAACAAGAATACAGAAATCGTGTCTGTGTCAGAACAAGATAAATGTAACTAAAATCATGGTAGAGGTCCTGGTGTATTTCATACACCATCACTGGCAAACAACTTTTAAAAAGTACCAGGAGCATTACACTGTGATAGAGTCAGGGGAATGCAGGGAACAAAGAGACTTCACTTTCTGAGAAGACTGGCTGATGGAAGGGATCACCCGACTGAGAACCGTGTCACTGCAGAGAAAAAGGACAAGTCCATGGAATCAGCAAATGGATGTGTCCTGTCCCTTTACAGTGGGAGCAGGGAGGAGAAACTCTCTCTTTTCCTGAGGACTGAGCAAGAAATTGAAACCCACGTTTTGTATCACATATAGCCTCATGTATCACATGGTAGTAACACAGAAGCTTGTTTTAGGAATTGCTAGTCAGCAGGAGAGACACCTTCCCCACTGCTAGGATGCAGCAGTGCTCAGTATCCTCAGGAGGCACCAGGTCAGAGAACTAGTGACTAACCTGGATGTTTGTACAGACCTTTTACAGCTTCCATGGTACATGTGAAATTCAGACAGCATACACTGAGTGCCCTGCAATCCCACAGACTTGGTAAAAGTGTAAAACAGTTGTTACTAATGGCATGACTGCAACATGCCGTTCAGCAAATGTGACTTGAGGCCTCATTACTGTGTCTCCACTTCTGACATTTATAGTTAAATGATGTTGTTGATTCCGGCAAGAGACGTTACAATTTCTCTAATTAAAGGAGGGGGAAAGAAAACAACCCAAAACAATCTTCTTGTTCCTTCCCAGATTGTTTCCATTTACTGCAAATAAGCATGAGTTCCTGCCTGGAAGCACTATCTGCAAACTGCACTCAGATGTAAAAGAAGCCTAATCAAGCTTGGGAACCAGGCCTTAATTAGACTGCTTGGAAAACAGAGCAGAAGAGCAAATGAAAATTATTAACCATCACTCATGATTCCTGTTTCTAATTTTAAAGAGGAAATCATGCATTAATCAAACTCTAGCCCTAAGCTCAGAGATGCATTTTAGAAGTATCCTGAAACAACAAGAGGAAATCTTTTCAGTGTTTAGAGAAAGCAACTCCTGATCAGCTAGTATGTGTAGCACAATATATTTTGACATGAAACAAGCTATGTTTCAGTATGCCTAGATATTGTTGGATCCAAGAAAAACAAAATCAGTACCAACTGAAATGAAGGCACATGACAACAATTGGGGTTAAGCCTGGGTTTTGTTAAAGGAAAACAGAAACGAAGCGTATGCTGTTTTCATGGATAAAGAAAAGATATGGAAGGGTAAGAGTAGAAGGAACAGTGTAGTAACATCACTGCTATTGTGTGCTTTGGTCATAGTAAAGAAACTATTTCGTTCACATAAACAATATTTACTACAAATTATTTCTTATAAAAAAACAACAAGCACAAGCATAACCACTACATATTACCCAGAGTTCACTTGAGATCATGTAATAGGATTTATCAGAACTTACCTCATAGTTTCTGTTATATTTGGACTATAAAGATAATTTTCTATTTCTTTGGCAAACTCATGTGAGTTTTCTGGCTGTAATTCAGAAACTAGCCTTTTCTGGTGGAGTCAGATTGAAGTCTTCAACTTTTGTGGAAATCTCCAGAATGAGGAGAGAAAATGGACTCTAAAACTATATTATACATTGCAGCCATTCTTGTTGGAAACATCACATTACAAAGAATGTTCACTTTTTTCAAACACAAATATCCAAGCTTCTTTCTTTGAATTACAAACAATGCTTTCTAGAACACACCAATTTTCCCCCTAGCTGTCCAAGCATTTGCCAAGTATTGCCTATTCAGATTTCTAAAACTAGTGGTTTCATGAAATGGCATATCTAGAAGTGTTGATGGCATGGATGTTTGTGTTGCTATTGTGACTCACAGACCACAGTTACTGTTGTGTGAACAGATTAAAATATGAATGACAAATGAGAAAAGTACTGCGATTTTTTTTGTCTATCATGGTATATATGTCATGCTTTGATAGGACTAAGTAATGAAGTTCAGTGATCAAATTTGGTGATTTGATAGAGCATTGTGATCTGGTGGAATAGGCACGGATGAGGGTTACTAAGTACTGAACTTTAGTAATAGTTTTGGCATGATTTCTTCTAAAATCTTGATGAGTAACCTCCACAGTTCAGCCCTAGGAAGAAAACATTTTGAACAAACTGAAGGCTTCATACTCCAGTTTGCATGATATAATATAGATCAGAGCATTTTAGTTTTAATTGAAAAATTAAACTAGCTTTGTTTAGTTGCTTTGGCCAAAGCTTCCATTTTTTTTTTTTTACTTCTAAAATGCAGCCAATTTGGGTGATGCCCTGGCTGCTAGAATTCAGTTGAAATGCTTTTACTAAATTAAATATGACAGGATTTCAACTCCTTATTTCAGTGGATGACTAAGGACAAGACAGAGCATGTCTAGTCTAAAAATTGGTGCAGGTGCCTTGGAGGTTAAAGATGAAGGCTTAAATCCTCTTAGTCTGAACAAAGAGTTAGACACACATTTCCCATCTGTGATGGGAGTGTTGTAAATGCCACACTTTTGTGTTGCATTTGTGTGCAACATTTTGCACAACAATTTGTTGTGCAAAACTCTAAGTGATAGGAGTATAATGTTTTGTAACAAAGTAGGTGAGACTTCTACTTTGTGCTAGAATAAAAATTGCCTCTACATGTATTATTTGCAGCCCTTTAGTTTAGGCTGTGATCAGAAGCAGAGCTCAGGCGGTATGTAGGAAGGACATTTGTAATTCAGAACAGCACTTTTCTCGCTTTTAGATTCCTGGAGGGTTTTCATTGCTGTGCCTGGGAAGAATTAATCACTTTATGGACAATGGAGAAAATAGTTTAACACAACTTTGAATAATTATATTATCTTTTTAATACCTGTAGTTCTTTCATTTGTCATCTTTGTCCCTCTGGTTTTGAATTTGATCATTACAGTGTAGCCTTTTTTTCTCAGCAGTACCACAATAGCAGAGTCTGCTGATATCTCTCTTGTTTTCATAGTTATGGGAATGTGTCCTGCCAAGTTTTCCTTTCAGGTTAATATACTATTCTGGGGACTACCGTGTGATTTCTTGTAGTAATTATTTTTCCCTGCTTTCTTATCCGATATCTGCAGTTATCCATCAGAACCGTACAGCTATCAATACTCACAACCCAGAAGTGGAAATGAGGCTGTCACTGTTTGTTCCATATTTATGCACCAATGTAGCAGCCTAGTAGAAATAAAAATTTGATTTGATTTTGAGTGTGTTCCAGCATTACATAGTTATGTGCCACGACCAGTGCCTCATATCTAGTAACTCAGTTTTTTTTTTTTTCTCTTGTTTTTATCTTGGCATTAATTTTCAGTCTTTACACGTTTGCAGTTATTATTGTAAATACATGTTTTTGGGTAGCAATAGAAAAGTTCTAGGTGCTTTCCAAACATTAAAAAAAAAAAAAGCTCAGTTTCTTGGCTATTGTAATCATGTCCTTGCAGGTCTATCTTAATGCACTCTCTATGTGAAATATGCCCACAAGAACGTGGCTTGTTTGATTTATATCTGTTTGTGTTTTTCCAAGTGACTTGACTGTTGAAGAACTCCAGTGACTTCTCTGTTTGTGTACTTTAGCTGAAGATGGCTCAAGCACTTAGGACACTGTAAACTGCAACAACTTATTCATGAGCCTTGGTTTTGCTTTATGTTAGTCAATCTGTTGTTAGTTCCCTTTGCTCCAGTTTTTTTTTTTTTTTTTGTCCTGCATTTGGTAATTCCAAACATCATGCCTGTTCTGTTGTTCTAGCCTTTTGGTAGTTTCACCTTGTAGATTTTCAGTGATTGAATAATGATGCCACTTCAAAACAAACCAGAAAGATATTTGTATGCTTCACTCACTCTTCTGGATTTTTCTTATTGTTCTCATTTGATGTCATTGTTGTATTGTGATGGAGGCTTGGCTGCAACTGTAATAATAAAAATAATTTAAAAAAAAAAAAAAGGCAGTGATGCCAGACCAAGCACAGTCTTTGTTTTCTAAAAGGAGCTAATCTGGAGCTCTGAGAGCACTGCACAAACTGTCTCTGAAATAGACATAAATGTATTATGTCTATGTGAAATTATGTCTATTGTGTCTATGTGAAATAGACACAATGTATTTTACAAACAAGTTCTAGTTTCTCACACAAAGTAAGAGTTTATTGCTTCTCCTTGTGGTTGCTTTACCAGACTTTTCTATATTTTGAGCTTTATAAGGCTGCATTCACTCTTCTTTTCTGTTGCATGCTTTGGTGCAGGCTGAAGTCCTAACCTACCAATTACCCAGATTGTCCTTTGATTAGAATTTTCTCTTGCTTCTACCAAGACTGCAAGCACAGCTTTGCTTTGCAAGGAAATTGGGATGTGGGGATTGTATACCTGTAGGCTTCAGCCTTGCAGGAGCTGTAGCATGTCTTCTGGATTGGGGACTGGAAAGGACTCCTTGCTAATCATGCTACAACTGCTTACAGCAGACACTTGAACAGCAATCAAGCATGGGGCATGACTGCTGAAACCATATAAGAAGAACTTTGGCATGTGACTGTTTAATTTTTCTTAAGGGAAAAGAACTAAATGTATTTTGCAGCAGAGAAATGTATATATTTGTAGGTGAGAAGCATTCAAGGAGACTCTGTTAGTATTGAAGGGGCTTATAATAGAATCAAGCATTTGTTGTATTTGGGGTCTTTGGGACAGGGAGGAGACAATCCTCAAAACTGTGTCCTTATCTTACAGAGTGGAAAGCTGTTTATCAAGCTGGAACTGGTCACCAAGGCTTTGTCTAAATGTTAAGTCAAAGACAGCTGTGGATTGATCTAGTCAGTGTAGATGCTCAGGACTAGTTCTCTTGGAAGAAGATATGTCATGTAGGAAGCTGCTTTGTGTAGTCCAAAATAGATGTAGGAGCAAGGCTATAATGAATTGATGAGGACAACAATGGGTCCAGTGTTTGAGGCTGATTTCTGGCCTGGCTTTATTTACCAGTAGACACAAAGCCTTAGGAGTCTGGCTGCATTCCTCACATCTCAAGCTGGACTTAGTTTTGTCATATGGAAGACAGGTTCCAAGAAGCTAATCTATGTTGAGTGCACACAAGGTTCAGCCATTTTTACAAATTCATTAGCAAAATTGCTCACCTGAGATGTTCCCAGTTTAGTTTTGCTTTACTGCTCTATTGCAGAATTGTTCCCTGACCTAGGAGAAAGTAGCTTCTGTGAAAATATTTTGCTCACCAGTAAAACGAAAACTGCAGTACTTCTATATCAGGGTTATGAGGTGCTGCCATGCTTTGGGTACAGGGATTCTACAAATTCCTTAGGTATGTGGATGCAGAGACTCCCGCAGCAGGGAGATTTCCAGAGCTGATTCAGAGTATCTCTGCAGTTTACAGGCAGGTCTACTTCCAAGTTCAGAGCCAAATTTGTTCTTAGAAAAAAGATTTAGGCAATAAAGAGATGACCTCACTGAAAGACATGAAGAGGTATATCATGTACAAACCTTCCTCTTTATTTCAGAATGAAGGAAACATTTGTGGTGTTCAAATACACTCCTTTTCCTACTTACCTGCCAGGGATATATTGCCATCTTACTTTGTTTTTAAATTTCACTTATAAATCATTGTAAAACAAGACAGAACCAGCAGATAGCACAAAGTATAATAAAATCCTTCAGAAGCTGATTAAAAAATGAAAGGAAGAATTTATGGCAAAGAAAGCTGGAAACTCCATTTCAACATTTACACACAAGGAAAGGAATGATATTTGTTTTTCTTTCTACTCTTACCACAGATTCTGCTTTTTCCTATGTCTATAAATAGTGCTTAACACTGACGTAACTTGAGCTGAAGAAGGTCTTAGCAATAAACCAATAAACAGAAGTGCCTAAAGATTGCCTGGCATATGGCAACCTGCATTCCTGTTGACTGCTCTGCTGCAGGGGCTGCTGCTGCTGTCTCAGTGTTGGTATTGACAGGCCCGTTAGGCAGGCTGGCTTTGATCTAGCTTTTATGTTCCTCTACCATAACACAAGCCGACTTTATTGGACCAATTAAAATTGCAGTCTTCCCTTCTTATCTCCATAGGGTAGACCAGGGATGGAGCAAATTGAAGTTAAGCATTTTCATTTATATTGGGTTTATGAATTCTTGTTTGATGTCTTAAACTTGAGTTTTTAAAGTGCAATTTGCTTTGACCCTGCTTGTCATTTATATAGTAAATATTTTAAGACCAAGGATTTAAAAAGTATTAGTTGGAGATATGCCATTTTACTTGAAGTTCTTTCTTCAACATTGATTAGAAATGTATTTTAATTGGTCAAATGTCAATAAAATTATACCATTTGTTTAAAATTGCTTATATTATTTTGCTAAAATGGAGTTTTGAAAATATAACATTTAGAGAAGACCAAAGTGAAAATAAGATCAGAGGCGATTTCATAAGTGTCTTTAAGACACAAAAGTAATGATCTTGACATCCTTCCTGTGCCAGAATTATGTGGCTTCAGAATGTACAATCAACTATGTCAGATTAATTATCTAGTGGTGGTTAACATTATTTTTATGTTATTTTTTTACAATATCATCTCACACTGTGGCTGCTGTTCCACCAAGCAGAGGCTAGTGCTGGTACAAATGAAGTATCCAAACTGATTCCCGTTTTGGTGGGCAGCAAATTTTCAGATGGATTTTAGCTGCTCATGCCACAGCACTTCTTCTCTTCTTGAGTATGAGCACCAGCCCTGATGAAATTTTCACTGACCCTGGTGAAAGCAGTCTTGGTTTCTCATTACAGGTTTAAAGTACGAATATAATAATCTATCTTGGTTAATTGATATTATGCAAAATGAGTGTATCCTTTTATAATTGCTCCCATATTGTTAAAGTTTCATGTACAGAGGAGGAAATGGCCCCGTCAAGGGTGTTTAACAGAAAAGAGCTGTGATGTTATAGCTGCCCTGAGACAATTGGTTTTGATGCCTTACAGGAAACATTTTTTAATATGAATGTCCATCATCAGTCTGTATGTGTAAAAGCCTAAATATTACCAGTCTCTTGCCTGTCTCTAAGCATCTCTCAAGGACTTGCTAGTCACTGCATGTTATCATTATAAAGTACTAGTAAATTATGTAGTAACAGAATTTTCCTAAGCACTGGTATTCAGCTCTTCTCTTAAGCTGCATTCCCTCTCATGGTTTTGGCAGAGCAGCTTTCAATCTCCCAGTCATTTCCCAGGCTTAAGAATGGGTATTCACACAGATGAGGGACTATTTCCAGTTGCCAGCCTGGCTGTTGCCATGATATTTTCAGAAAGGAGGAGAATGTAACAGACTTGGACAGTTCCACATCAGTGGATGTCAGGGCTAGAGAACATTTTGGCACGCAGTTAATTATTGATGTGAGCTGATGACAATCCTGTCCTGTCTTTCAGGACTCTGATCTAGACTTGTATCATGCTGATGGTTTCAGTTTTAGGATGCAACATGTTTATAGGAATAAAAAATACATTGGAGGAAGGATTTTAATATAGGGTTGCTGAGATGTTACTCTATTTTAAAGGATTGCTTTATATAACAGGAGGTCTCAAGAAGCTTGATAAATTAATTCTGGTGAAATTTTTGTTGCATTATCATCCTGAAATTCTTAAAGGAAATAAAGATGCCAAGAAGTAAGACTTTTTCATTTCCCTCAGCCTATTTATGAAAGCTAGAGAGTGGGGATTTCTGGAGAGAGAGTGGTTGTTAATTTGATGTTGGATTTTTTCCTCCATGAGAAAATCTATAGGAACTGCTCCGCAAACTTGGTCCCTAAGTATGTGGTATATTTATAACATTGCAAAAACCATAAATTACCTACTTTATTTTCTGCAATAGCAGAAACCAATATTGACTTTGAAAAAAATAAAATGGAAGTTTTATTAATTCTAGATTCGCAACCTTTTGCACTTTTCAATTTTTCTGTGAAATCATAGCCTTGTCTCCTTTAAACATAGCCCATTTGCTAATCACTGTATGTGACTACAGCCCTTCCTCCTTAGTACTATCTATCCTCCCTTGTTTGCTATGAAGGGGTGGTTTGGTTTTTGCTAAAATGACTAGGTAACACCAAGGAAGGAAAATTTTAAAAACTTTTTAATTGTTGCAAAAAGGCAGCCTGATGAAGGTCAAAAACTGTATGTTCCCTAGTAATTTTTTTCTTTTAATTAGCAAAAACCAGTGGCAACTGCTGGTATACTAATTCCTATTTCTCTTCTATAGAAGAATCAGATGTTTTCCTTACAGCTACTTTTCAGATAAGCTGAACTTGTGTGAAATTTGCAGAAAGTCAAAATAGAGTGGCCCTAAAAAACAAGGGTTACCTAATGTTTATTTGATAGGCATAATACAGACCTATATGTTTTAGTTCATTTTCCTTATTAGAAATACTTCAAGGCTCATAACAGATTGGTAGGCAATGAACAGTTTCTGAAACTCATTTTGAGGAAAGAAAAGAGGAAGACTGTGTAAATGGATTAAAAAAAAAAGACTTTGCAGTCTGTCTCAATAGTATTCTTTTTATTCTTCAAACCCAAGAACTATAATTTCAGAGAAATTACTAATCTAATCTGTATTCGTTATGCTTGAGCTTTGTACAAATTCAAGCTGGAAGACATATCTCAGGAAACTGGCATTCATTAGCTGGTCAAGCTCTGTACAGTTTCTTCTATGAAAATACTTCCTTGATTAGAATGTAGATTGGAAGCAATAGTCTGAAAACCAGAAAAAGTGTTTTTAAAAACAAGATGGCTTCTTGTGATCCATGGTGACCAAACACACTGATGGTCATTTGGTTTTCCTTTACATGTTTGTACTCTCTTTCTCAGTATTAATAGCTTTTCTATAAAAACAAAACCATAAGCAATTTAGATTCCGTGCCACAGTTCATAGAATTCCATTTTAGAAACTGGAGAGAGATATATGTTTTTATTGTAAATGCCAGTGTGATGCAGCATCAGTGTATGCTCCTGTTGGGTGACACCACAGTAAGGACTAGCCTCACCTGGCTTTAGCTATCTCTGTGTCTCTGATTCTGGAGCAAATACATCCTGGAGGAGGGACTCCATTCATGGGACTCCACTGAATGAAGAGTTTGACTGAGTAAAAGATGCTGTGACTAATTTCCTTGACCACTTTTAGAAAAACCTAAGATTTGGTCAATAAATTTTCCCACCATGAGTGATTCCCAGAACTCTGGCTACATCTAGTTTGGTTTATATTCCAACAATAAAGTAAAAGACTAGCAGAGACTCAAGGCATAGTTTTCAGTAGGAATGTAGCAATGTGCAACTAACACCACCATTTATCTCATCTACAAAGTTTTCTGCTACAGTATTAATGACGAATATATTAAGAAGTCATTTGTAGGCTGTTTTTATGTGTATTCTATATTGTCTGGAAGTAGGAGTAAAGAATCACTCTATAGTTTGGTACAATAGGAAGGATAAGATTAATCATCTCTAATAATACTGCTGTTTAGATAACAAGAACTTCTTCTTCCAAGGTTGTGAAATACTTGTAAAGCTCATCAGCTGGGAAATATCTTCAGATGCTTCCACACTATTTATATTCTGGTTGTAGGAAAAGAATTAATTTTCTTTGTCACTGGAAATTTTCTGGAGAGTTTAAGGTGATCTTGATATCATTGCCTCTTTGAGAGAGATCAAGATGTTAGAGAATTTGTCTGCAAGTCATAAATGTTATGCCTTTCTTTGCTCAATTTCTTTTTTTTAATTTACTCAAGAGTTCAATTAAAAATTTAAAATGAACAAAACAATTGTTCTCATGAAACACAAGGACATGCACATTCTGAAATAAAAAAATTAGTATCTTTTTATATGCCTAGGTATAATTTTTAATGAGTGTCATACATAGGGAATAAGAAGGCATCAGGATAGCAGTGGTTCATCAATGCACGTCACAACCACGTTTATTCTATTAGGTTCACAAAACAAAACTTTTTTATTCCTGTATTGAAAACCTGAAGCTCCACAGTCAGTTCAATGTTGCTAATTCAAAGTTAGTAAATACCTAATAAGCAAACTGCGCTACCCACTAACTTAATTTTTGCTCTTCTATAGATTTTCCTCAGATGCAACTAAAAATTTTTTCCTCTTCATTTTTAGTTTGAATATAAAGGTTGAACTTATTCTCAAACCCAACAAACTTTCACTGACAGCCAGCTGTTCCTGAAGAGTTAGGAGCCAAATGGAGCAATACAATCAGCCAGTGCCCAGACCCATGGTGAGCAGGACAGACTCAGAGGGAGGGGCCAGCTCCAACTAAGTCCAGATCATGAAGGAGCATCACTGTGATGAGACAGGTCTGAGGTCAAGGAGAAAGGCTGGATTTTTTTCCATATGTTCACCAGTCATGGTCACTGTCATCATCATCACAATTAGTGCTGCATTTCTTAGAGATAATGTCAGTGCTTCATTAGGTCGAAGGACCAGACGTTTTGCTCTTTGCTCTAAATCTATGGGATGAATTAAAAACATAGAGAGAATCTGTGGGAAGCAGGGATTATTCTGCCCATTTTCAGAACTGTGAAGTGGAAGTATGATCATGTGAGTTGTCTGTTGTTGTCCTTGGAGTCAGTGGTTTGGGAGAGAGACAATGTTCAATTTTTTGCTTTAAAAAATTTTATACTCTACTTCCCTAGAGTAGAAACCTTGCCACCCTCACAGTAAAAAATTTCTTTCTTGTGTCTAATTTAACCCTATCCTCTCTCAATTTAAAGCCATTACCTCCTAATCTATCGCTATGTGCTCTTCTATAGTCCCTCTCCAGCTTTCTCATACGCTCCTTTCAGGTACTGGAAGGCTGCAATGAGATTTCCATGAAGCCTTCTCTTCTTCAGCCTGAAAACTTCAACTCTCTCAGCCTGTCCTCACAGGACAGGTGTTCGCATGCTCTGGACGTCTTTATCTTTCTGTTCTGGACTCACTCCAGCAGGTCCATGTTCTTCTTATGCTGGAGGACCCAGAGTTTGATGCAGTACTCCAGGTGACATCTCACAAGACTGGAACAGAGGGGCAAAATCACCTTCCTGGACCTGTTGACCATGCCTCTTTGGAAGCAGCTCAAGATAAGTTTGCTTTCTGGGCAGCAAATACATGTTGCCAGCTCATAACAAACTTCTTGTTCCTAAGTCCCTGCACTTAGCCTCATTGAACTTCATGAGATTTGCATGAGCCCACCACTCAAGGCTTTCAAGGTCCTTCTGGGTGGTATCCCTTCCCTCCAGTGTGTTGACTACACTGCACAGCTTGCTGTCATTTGCAGACTTGCTGAGGGTCCACTCAATACTGCTGTGCCTGTCACCAACAAAGGTGCCTAAAGAAGTGTGCTGTGCACTTCCCATATAGATGGAAAGGGGAGGAGACAAAAAAGACAACTACTTGGTCAATCCATAGGGCAAAACGCATTGAAAATTAAGTGCTGGAAACAATAGGTCCATTCTGGAAGAAAATAGTAGCCTATTTAATCCTTAAACATACTATGAAGTGATAGTTTGTCAAAGCAATATAAAGCCTTCTATAAAGTTTTTTAAACCTATTTCTATATCTACTTAAACCTATCTCATATAGCATGAAGTTTGCATCCATCTTTGATAATACTTAAGCTTTGGATTTGGTAGGAATTGAATCAGATAAAAAAGAGGACGCTTTTTAAGATGCAAACACAATTCATTTAGGACACTTGAACATAATTAAATGTTTTATTCTATATATGTTTTGAAGTTATTAAATATTTTTATTCTGCAATGAACTCAAAGAATGCTCATATACCACTAATATTAAGGCTTGCAATAATATATTTTAACTGCAGAAAAGAATCTTTCCAGAACTTATTTCATTGATATTTCTCAAAATTCTTAGCTTAGCTTTTAACAATGGCATAAAATTGGCTTATTAGAAGAGAAGAGGCTTTCAAAGAAATATTCTTCACATGCTCTCCTGGTTTAAAAGCACTAAGTGTTTTCTTTCTAGTATAATGTAAGACAGCAGATGTATTAGGCATTTAATTGGCCCCTTAATTGTAATTCTTGGGCAGCTACAAAATGTTTTCTAAAGTCGGTCTATGCTATCTGAATTTTTTTTTTTTGGTGCTAGGTAAGTAAGCATCCTCAGCACAGCTTTATGTAATTACAGGCTGTGAGGCAAGCACTTTGCATGTCGACCAAATTTGCAACAGACTTCAAGGAAGTCGGGAGACATCATGTAAACGAATTTCATAAAACTCAACTGACTTCAACTGAAATCAGTGGGAGGCTTTCCTTTGACTTCAATGGGAGTTGAAACAGATGCAGAAGGGACACTCTATAAGGAGACAAAACTAGTTAATTTAGGATTTTTGTACATAATTAAAGAAGTACTCCATGAATCACATATATGAATGCCAACTTGTTGTACCATGTCTTTTATGATTAACAATCGTTGGATAGTATCCAAATGAAAATTCTGGCTACTTCGGGCTATCTGACTTAAATGCAATGAAACATAATGTGCCAGACTCTTGCAATATCATGTGTATGCCAAGGATGATCTTTCTATATAATACAGAGTTATTTTACATAGGATGAGTTTGGAGAGGTGGGATTCATTAAAGAGCACCTACAATCATTTAGCATGTATACACATTTATCATACAATAGTGTCAGTGTAACATGTTCAGCAAAAAAAACCTGACACTGATTGTAAGGACCTATGGACATTACTTCATGCATTGCCTAAACTTGCACAATAGCCTCTTCCATAGCCAGAATACTTGAAGACACACTCTGAGCAGAGCCATACTTCCCTCTGTCCCACAAATATTCAGAAACAGATGTGCAAACACATGTAATGTTGTATAGTCCTACGCAATTCACTAAAACAGCCATATTTTTACTCAGTGCGTTAGTCAAAAGTATTTGCCTCTTCCATGTGTATGGTTATATAATACTCCAGTGTATCACTGTGGTAGTGATAAAACTTGTAAATTACATGCAGACATATTTCAGGCATTTTATTTTAAGCATCCACCAAAGATATTGTTTCTAGGCTGTGGCTGGCTTAGCCATACTACCACTGTTTCTACCTCCTGTATCATGTTAAATGCAAAGTCTTACTCTTCAATAAAAGTGTCTCACAGCCTTGTCTCCCTAATTTTTTTTTATCTCTCTTAGTGTCTAGACATAGATTTTTTTTCTCCCATTTGCTGCAACACTAAAACTTTCCCTGTATTAGGTACAACTGCAAGGAAGCAATATTTTTCACCTATATTTTTCACCTGCTGCTCTTGGTAGTTGAAAGTGCTCTCTTCAATCATCTGCAAAGCCTCAGTCATCTTTCTTCAAATTCTTATTTAAAATTTTCTTATTCTGATTACTTAAAAAAAATAAAGAACACAAACAAGCTTCTGGAAGAATATGGCTGCCTGGATGCAAAGGCTTTGTTATGGAAATACACAAAAAAAATAGCTACTTTTTATTTTCTGGGCAGCTTAAAGCCTATTGGGTTAATTTGCATACTGAAGTTTGAGAAGTTTGAGGTCCATACTTTTTACTTCCTTCCTGGGCATAGCAGATCAACCTTAATGGCAAGTGTCAGTCAACAGATGTTAATGTCAGAAGAAAGGAGACCTCATAAATAGAAAAAAAGTACGGACTTGTTCTGATGGATTTGATGGGATATCTTAAGAAGTTGCATTTTGGTCCCAGCTGGTCATATTCCTTCTATTGCTAATCTCAGCGATCACATTTGCCTTTGTACAGCAAGAGATATAATTATTTATAATAGTTGATGAAATAAGAACTATAGTTACTTATCTTTTTATAGTGACAAGCTGAACCATTTAGTCAGTGCTTAAAAACATCCAGAAAAGAACAAAACCCTTAAGAATTTTATTTTCAAGCTAAATTCAGGATGATATCAGAATTGAATACCCTATCTTCAATCTAACAAGGGATGGTTTTGCAGGGTTGTGTGACTCATGAGCAAATTGCTTTCATGGTTGGGTTGCATTTACATAAGTCAGTGTGTGAATTTTACATGCAGATCAACAAGATGGGACAGATTTAGGTGTGGGCATATTTATATAAGGGATTTGAATATGGCCATGGAAGAGCGGAAAGCAGAATATCTGCACTGGTGCATTTGATACTTCAGGCAGAAATTGCTCAGAATCATACTGATGAAACTTTAAAGAGACTAAATTCATACAAGGCATTAAATAGGATTTTGTCAGAGAGTTTGTGGTAGAAGTTGAAAGCCGGTGACATCCCAAATCCTTAACTAAATATGGATTGGTTATCCTTGTTAATCCTTCACTTACAGCAAATGATGTGGACCTCATCCCAAAGATGGCAACCAGCCATATTAGCCTCTCCAGTGAAGAACAATATGCCACTGAGCTTTAGAGTGTAAAGGAAAATTACATGAATACAGTTCAAATGGAAATAAAACTCTGCATATTTTGTAGTGTCTCCTACTAATGCAACATGTGTGCAACACAGCATATTGATGTATCTCGCAGGAGGGAGGTGGCTCTTAGTTCCACACTGAAAATTCCTTGCTTAAGAGGTGAGGGGTGGACACAGAACTTTGGTAATTAAGCAGATATTGCTTGAAGGATAGAAAGATGATGAAGTACCCAAGCTAATAGAACTTAGGAAGAAAGGAGATTGGGAAAGAAAGGAAATTGAGCGTGTCAAGCAGGACTTTCCCATGGTGAGCCTGTGCTGGTTGTGAACGATGCCTGCATAGACTTTCAAGTATTATTCCAGACCTCACAGAATAATTTTTTTCATTATTCTGCCAAGCACTGAATGGAGACTGGCAGGCCTGTGGTGACCAGGGTCACCCCATTTGCCCTTATTGAAGACTGGGACATTTGCCAGCTTTTAATCACCTGGGACCACTTAGATCCCTTGCCTTCTTGAAAAACCCATTGAGGGAAGTTTCACAATGACGTCTGCCAGATCTTTGAGTACCCTGGGATGAATCTCACCTGGCCCCACAGACTTACAGGGAACCAGCTGGAGCAGCAAATCCAACCCAAGTTTGGGCCTTGGTTGGGAGTTTCTCATTCTCGCAGTCATGTTTGTCCAGCTCAGGGCTTGGGGGGTGTCCAAAGCTCATTATCAGTGTCGAAGACCAAGGCAAGGAAAGCATTAAACATCACTGCCTTGACTTTGTTCCTGTTTGAGATGTGATCATGCTCATGGGTCAATGTTATTTCCTGACTGCATTTTGCTATCAATATACTTTTAATTTGATATTTTGATTGTCCCCCACAGCCCAAACTGATCAGTCTCCTCAAAATTGCAGCAACATGAGACCAAGAAAACTTTTTCTTACTTTTTTCTTATAAGCCCTACAATGTACAGTATCCTTTCATCGGGTTAATGTATCCCTTATAGTCCAAACATCCCTGCTGATAAGGATGCAGTACAGTATATTCAGGCTTTCTACACTTTAATTTAAAATTAGTAATTCTCAACACACTAACACATAGGCGTGGAAAATAATTTTTAGTAGAATAATGATATGCTGATAAACTTCAGTCAGAGGAAGTCTGAAATAAAGCTCAGTGCCTATTCTATCTGCATATTTTCTCTAAAAATCATTGCACGTTTGAACCAGAATTGTTTGAAGGGGGAAATTGCTCTTGCCTGGACTTCTGAAAATGAAAGGGGATAGTAGTGCTTTTAAAAGGAGTGTTAAGGAAGTCTTGCATGAAAATCACCAGGAGCATGTGCAAATGTGTTTCTCCATCCACGTGTATGCCGATGCATGTGACAGAAAGAGAGAGGGGGCAGAAAAAGAGAAGGCGAAGAGGATGAGATCTTTAAAAAGGGCATGAGCCAACATCTGAATGCTGAGAGAGGAAGTAATGAATTCTGAAAGCTGTGGGTTCTTTTTTTTAGCTTTGCTAGCTAGAAGAATGCTGATGTAGTTTTATCTGAGACTCTGCATGTGAATATCAGAATCTGCAATGGTGTTTTAGACTGGTCTTAATGGATAGCTGAGTTTTACAATATCCATTAATAGTTTATGATATACAGAATTAGACTAGAAGAAGAAAGCCTTGTTAATGTACTAGCTTGGTTTGAAAAGAGGTACAAACAATGGAAATCCCACTAAATTGATTTATCACATTACAATAGAATCTGGACAGCATAGTCTAGCCCTGTTGAGGATTGGGTTTCTGCTTAGTAAATGTGTTTGGTTCTGACTCTTTAAGTACCAGGATAGTCCTCCTTCCTCTTTTTCTGCATTACAGCAATCATATCAGACATGGATTTGCGATCCTTTGTAAACCACGAAGGAGCTTTAGCTTAGGGCAGAGGTCTGATGCGTTAAAATTTTAGACAGACTTAAAGCAAGTGTGTTAGTGTAATAAAACATTTCTCATGAACTTGTGAACCTGTAGCTCCTGCAGATTTGTCTCTTATGGTTTACTGTATAAATGCTTTGTATACTTTCCTTACTAAGTATCTGTCAAAATGATGCATATCTTTCATATATCTCCAGATGCATCCAAATATAAGATACGTCCAAGAAAACAAGAAGCATGCTAAAAGGAAAAAATTTATCTACTTGCTTTAAGTAGCATTTCTGAGTGCCATCTATCCCTCTTTTTAATGAAAGAAAACAGTGTTGTTTAGTCAAAGGCCTCTGTCATCAATGATATTCATATAAATTCACAAGCATTTGAGCAGCAAGTTTTTCTGGTCACTCTGATCAGATTGTCACAAAGCCACTGTGACATACCATCATGGAGTTGTCAGTGTGACTATGCTCATTTTTGATAGAAAAACTATTTTGGTAGAAAAACTATTTCAGGAAGGTAAAAAAAAATTCAAATAAATGATGACTTCTCTTTAATGCAGCTTTGAGGCTTTAATCTTAAGTTCCCAAATGACATGAACACTACTGCAGAGTAATGAGAGAAAAGAAATTTTTAATGAACACTTAAAAAAAGATGTTGTAAAAGATCTCAGTTCAGCAAAATGCTGAATCAGTTTTTAAGTATCATTAAAGTAGACAGGATCTAAACATGAAATTAAGTGGTTTGCTAAGGGGATAGCTTCTGATTTGGCCTATTAACCACGGCATTGTTCTTAAATAATAATATCATGACATTATTTAAACCCATTATCCTGAACAAAGAACCTAAGTTTTTGATAGGAGTAGGAACTTCTGTTAAGGGAGTGTTAGTTTTTTTAGTTTTTTAAATTTTCTTCCATGGGTTAATATTATCTTGATAGATTATGACATTCTAACAGATTGAAGAAAAAATCTTAGAAATTCCTTAAAAAGATTTTAAGAAAACAGTAATCTTCATTTTCTGTTGGTCTAAAACCTTAAAAGTAGCAGTCTTAGTCAAAGATAGCTTGGTTTTATAGGAAGGACATGACAACAGTGACCATATGTTTCTAAAGACATTTTAGAATGCCCTAAAGACATTTTGAAATGCCTCAAACACATTGCATAAAACAAATACTTGGTGGAGAAAGATTTCTATTGTCATTTTTGTAGAATGCTGTGCCTAGCTCATTCTTGAGTAATGTGACCATCTGAATCTCATTGTCCTTTGCTTCAATATTTGCTCCTTCCAAATGTAATATCCTTTGGTCCCTATTTCTGACCTGCCACCTTCCCATCTCCCCCTTCAGAAGGCAAATGTCATTGTCCAAACCAGCAGTTTTGGTGACATGTCCTTACCTCACAGGACAGGCTGTGTTTGCAGTCTAAGCACAATAAGCCTAATGCATCTTTGGGATGTTAAAATGCCCCAGACACCGTGTGCCTAGAATGTGTTGGACTTGAGGATGTGCTGGTCAACCTTGCATGAGAAGTGCAAAATTCTTCCAGATGTTAAGTGTCTTGTTCTATGCTGCTACTCCCATTGGATGATCAGTGATCTGGAAATATGGAAAAATTACTGAATTCTATGTTTTTGCTTGGAAGAAGAAAACATGTCTTGCTACAGACACAGTATAAGATGCTATGTCTTGGTGTGAGGACAACACAGAGTGAGCTAGGGCTTCCTACACCAACTTTACTTCTTACCACTCTTTTTGATTCAATCCCATGCCATTAGGAATTTCTGTCCTTAGACTGAGAAAAGAATGATGATGAGAGAGAAATGAGCATATTTTGATTTTATGTATATCACTGTTTTGTTTTTGTCTTTACAAAACGAGTATATGGCAGCTACTAGTACATAGGTATCAATATTTTCTTTCACTACCCACAGATTTGAAAAAAATATTTCCACAGAAACATGCCTTGCTTACTGTGGCAGAGTTTACCCTGTTTTGCCAGGTAGACAACATGTGTCATTCCTGAAGGATGTGTAAATTTCTTACAGTTGTTATTCAGTTTTAACTCTTTGAGTGCTTACTGAAATATAATGTCTTGCTTTGTACTTACAAACAAGGCATGTGGGAAATGCTAAGTCCTACCTTTTAATAGCACAATTTAATAAGCAGATAAAATTGTCTTTATACTTTAAAATGTGCTAAATCAGTTAATATAGTGTTTCTTTGTATCATGTATAAGAGTGAATAATTCACCCTCTACGTTTGCTATTTGTTTGATCAACTCTTGTTTTATATAGGTAATATTTCAGAAAAAAGAAAAAGAGAAGGAAGAATAAAAGAAAAAACAAAAAAAGAAGACAAAAATACAAAGAAAAACAAAAAAGGAAAAAATAGAAAAATAATTCTTCCATTCCTCCTCTCTGACAGTATGTCATAACTGATCTAAAGAGAAGAATGATCTTCTTGCAGGACCAATTTAAGCAGGAGTTGAGCCAGAGTCACTGTTCCTCCTTGTTCTCAAGTTTCTGATAGTTTATTCCCCCTTCACTAGGTGACAGAAGAATTGGATGGCACCTGCCTTAGGTACTTTCACTGTTTTTATCTCTGTAGTCAGAGACTGTTGTATTTACACATGCTTAATGGCACACCTTTCAAAGCCGTCTAATCTTTTTCTACAATGCATGGCTGAATTTCTTCCTGACCATATCTGCAGTTTAAAATTACAGTAGCGATTTAGAGTAGGTATATCTACCTATACATTATTTTAGGCACATCTTATCTTTTAAAGGACTATTGATAAATCCCAAACTAATTAACTGCCATGTCAGCTTCCCCTAATATTACATGAGATGAGTAGGAAGGAACCAGAGATAATTTCTAGCTTGTGGTAGAGAACTATTAAGAGGTTCAGCACACTGTTCACTGCCAGGATAACTGTCTCAACTATCACTTGCTGTTTCAGTCTGTTATCTGTCAGATAAATATTAACACTCTCTGCTACAAGAATAGAGAGCCCTGAACAGAAAGCTGAGTGCTAAGACTCTGTCATGGCACTTCTTCAGGCAGAAGGTGGAGGGACAAGATGCCAGGCATCATTTTGCAGTATGAGCTTCTAGTCCTGTCGATGCAATACTTACCTGTTCAACAGATCTGACATCCTAAAGTACAAAATCCTGCAGCAGTGTCTGCAGAATGACTTTACTGGTGTGTCTTGGGTCTTAACAGCAATAAGAATCCTGAAAGAATTATTTCTTTAATATTTAAGAATGTGTAGCTGACTTTCATATGGGGAATACTTAGAAAGGGGGAAAGTATCCAGCTGTCCACATCTAGGGACAATGATTTAGCTCTGAGGCACAGTAGATAACAAAGAAATATCCTAGGGCTGAGATTCAGCTGCAGGTGGTAGTCAGTCAATTGTGTCCAGATGTTGATGAACAAAATATCCAACTTCAGTTACAATCAGTACACATCTTGAGAATCTGTCAGTGGAGTCTCAAGTACTATACAGCTGATCAGTGTATATGTTTATTTGAAACTTGATTCTGAGTCCTCCACAGATTTCTTTGCAAATACCAACTGGGGTATAAGCTGGTTGTTTAACATAGGCAAAGTGATGTTTGAGATGTCATAGAAGATCAGAGATGTCCTTGTCGGACTTAGAGACGAGGGACTTCATGTATGAGCATTTCTCAGTTCCATCAGACTTGATGTTTGACATGAGATAGTCTATGTCATTGTTAGTGCGGCAGACTGATATTTCTATTAATGCTAATTTTTAATGTAACAGTATGAGTGAGAATACTGGCTGAGGGGTGGGCAGCAGATCCAGCTGAGAGGCCAGGGATGATGGCTGCAAAGAGTTCTGCATGCCATAACCAGCTGCAGAACTGGGTCTGTGAAATACTTGGTGCAATTTCTTCTGGAAAAGGGCTGCTGTCATGGGACGTCCTTAAGAGCAGATCTTGTTTTTCCAAAAGTTTTGGCATTAATAGCTTTGTAACACATAATCCAGATCTTAATGCTAAATGACTATGGACTGCATATATATGCAATAGTAGTCATTGTTATTTGGTGATAAAATCCTGGCAGCCAGAAAGGACAATTCTGTTTATAAACAGACAAAAGTGCATGTATTCTCTGTAGTGCCTGTAGTGTAGGTAATGTGTAGTTGTACATGTGTTGATCCAAGAATATTGGCAGGTTTGGGAGTAATGACAATGTATTTTATTAAACTAGCCTTGCTTTGCTTAGATAGATAAATAACCTTTCCAGAGGTAGAAGTTGCTACAGGAATGTAAGACTTTCCATTTGCCCTAAGCTTTTAAGATCACAAGAAAAACAAGAGCTCAGAGATAGCGCATCCACTGAAGGCCTCAGTTTTAAACAATACCCAGGGACATTCCTGATATTCACAAGTCAACTGAATGTGGTTTGGACCTCAGAATTTTCTCCTTTTAGTAAACCAGAGTCAGAAAACTGGTTGGTTGAAACCAAAGAGTGAGATGTGCTGCAGCACACATAGGAAGTTGTCTTTTTATTCTGTATGTGTGTGTGTGTGTTAGTGCTTGTCCTGAATGACTGCAAGGATTGTCTCTTGTTCTTTCAAAGGCGAGTCATTCATTAGGACGCTTTACCTTTACTAAAAGACATGTTTTCAACTTTGGCATGGCCGCTAGCCAGAAAAGCAATTTCCTCTTTTTTTTTTCCCTTCAAAAAAAAGGAGGTTGTAAACCATCAGCCTGTATCAGGAAGAAAGAGTTCAGTTTTAAAGGTGAAATAACGTTTGCTCCTTTTACATGATAAATGAAAGAAATAGGATACACTAAGGAAAGAGAGACGACATAGCAATTAAAAATACCAGGAGAGGGTGGTACACAAGTCTATCCTCATGTTATCTTAAAGTAAATTAGCATGAGAGGTTAAAGAAGCCAGACTTCTTTTACTACATAAATTACTCAGCTTTCAGTACAGATTTTACAAGAGCACATATTACTTACCTGAACAACTGATAGTGTGGTATTTATCACATGCTGTCTCCACTTGTAAGGTCATAAATTCCCTTGCTGTGGTTGCCTGTAACTTGTTTTAGTGCTAAGTGTAGCAGTAAAGCACTGGAAGAAAATCTATAGATTCAGCTTATAATACCTGTCTCTGTTTTATCCTATCTTGAAGGAAGTGAGAGATAAGGCTGAGGTTGCCTAAAATGAGCAGATATAGGAATAATTGCTACTTAGTGTCTTAACTGTCATTTATATATTGATTCCTGGCATTTTAATGGATGAAGAAAGAAAGCTTTTTCTTCCTACATTAAACCAAGGTATTTCAGCTAGGTATCTCCCCTGAAAACTCTTGTCCCTTGTAAGTTAAGCACATAAATCAATACAAATATATCATTTCAAATGGTAAATGTACATATATTGATACATTGTATTTACAACATATAATTTATATTAAAATAAATAATAACAATAATAAAAAAAATTATTGTACAATTTTTACATGTGTCCTGGTGAAGGTAAAATGCTGGTTTGACAGGCTATTAATTTCAAACATGAATGAGGCTTTTAAGTTGTAAACTCTTAAGGTAGAAACTTATCTTTGATTTCTTATATGTGAAACTAGCCTCAGTGTCTGCTTATACCCCAAAATATGTTATGATTATTTCCTGTAGATCTTAATCTGTCTTTTATCGATATGCTTTTTTGTTTTGTTGAGTTTGTCTCACAATTTATGGCATATTAATTTGTATTGCTTTATGGTGATTTGTTTGTTATACTGGCTTACTTTTGCAAGATAATTATGCTATCTCAAAACCAGTGGAATATGCCATTTACTGCAGATCTAGAGCATACTTTTGACTGCGAGGACTTCAAGTCCAACAAAATTATGTTTTGTTTACAAATATCTCAGTTGGTCTTCTAAAGCATCATGAGATGTCTGGAAATTGCTTCTTATGGATACCTTAACAAGGCAGAATCAGATTGAGGTATTATTGGAAAGCAAGCTGTACTGTTCTGTGATTTCCATTTCCCTAACAGGTATGACATCTGCTTGATGACTCCTGGAGCATGGTTAATAATGCTGTTGGCAGGGTTTGCTCTTTTCTGCGTTTTGCAGATGTTACATCTAGTGGTGTGCAGTTTTATGCCTCTCCTGAGGCATTCATTAAAAATCTGTGGTGTTGTATATTATGTGCTACAGGACGGAGATGAAGATGACTTTCTCAGGTCTTTCTCAGCACTATGACATCTGTTCTTTGTGACAACAGGCATATCACTTAGGAGGTCTTTGAGACTACATATATCCTGTTGAACAGAAAAAGAGATTATTTTACTGATAGTCATGTAGTACTGCTAAAATGTATTCAAATTTAAAAGAAGGGTTTCTGTTTAATTATGATACATATTTACTAAACAAACCACAAATACTTATCAAAATGGAGCAGTTTACATGTTAAGTAGGCTGTTGCCATAATCATCCTGTTTTACACTCATGAATACAGAGCAGAACTAATCCTGTTTCTCAGAGATTGAGGGTTGGGCAAATTATTTCCTCAGGGCTGCAGAAAGATGTGTCAAAATCAAGAGTCAAAAGCAGAAGTGTTTTGAATAAGGTTTATGAAACTGCTAGTTTCTACAAAACCTACACCTTAATTATTTATTGCCTCAATTCAGACACCAGAGCTCAGGTATCTGGTGACATTTGGGATGACATAGGGTACCTGGGACATGCTCACATGCCTAGGAGGTATCACACAGGACCTGGGGAGTACCCAAACCCTTCTGATGCAGGACCTGAAAGGCAGCATGATATTCTAAGATATATTAAAATATGTACCTATGCTCAGGCAGCTGAATCAAGTCTTTATATTTTCTTTTTACTCTTTGATTTTATTTAGATTTAGATAGAAGCATACTCAGTTTGCTTGCTGGCAGAAGACAGAGAAATACCTTAAAACAACTTCAGTTACATGGGTAATTGCCAAGGTGTCAGTAGTCCTGAAATTTTTTTATTTATTTGGAGACCCAAGAAGAAAATCCAAGAACCTGTTACCAGGACTTCATAACCTACATCAGTGAACAGCTGCCTGAGAGCACAGATGAGCTCTGGATGGGCCCTGGTCCTCTGATTATGTATCCTACTGTTCTCTCCCTCATGAAATGCATGCTTCTCATTTTTTTCATGGTCACTGTCTTGATTTAGGAAGGGTATTCTCCAATTTAGTGCTCCCACTAAAAATCACATGCCACTATTCCTCCCCCCCACTCCAACTGGAGGCAAAAAAGACAAAGATCACGGGTTGAGATAAGAACAATTTACTGGAAATGCAATGAGATAGGAAAATGAACAATAACAGCAGCAATATTAATAATAAAAAGTATAAGAAAAGAAATGTTTCACACAGAAAAACTCTGTGCCAGTAGAAAATACCAGACAGCTCCCTAATCCTCTCTTTGTTTTCTTGACCAAAGAGAGCCCCTGCTCCCTGGAAGATACTCCCCTTCCCCTGCCCCTGGCAATGAGGTGAGGTGGTACAGAAACCTCCATGTCCCAGCCATGCCCCTTCCTGGCTATTGCAAAAATGAACCCTCTCCTGGCTGGAACCAGGACAGTCACACAGAGGCAGGGAAAGTAGGATTTGATGTGCACTTGACTACTGTAACCAATATGAAGCTGGGATTTGGTTTCTATAAACATCTCAGGCTATCATCAGAATATCCTGCCTGGATGTTGAGACAAAGATACAGCTACAATTAGCTGCAGAAATCAGCCTTTACACAGCTTGTGACAATCTTTGAGCTAAGCCAATGCAATTTTTACCTGCTGTGTTTTCACAATGTCTTCAAAAGTTGAGGAAGGTACTAGGGACTTACTTTAAAAGAAAGAAAGGGTAAAAATTTTGAAATTTACATCTTTGTAATACCCACATTGTGAGTCTACAGTGAAGAAGGTTGCTTTTTTCAGTTTTACAACATAAGGTAAAAACATAACACAAGACATTCCACTCTGGGTCAAATTAAGGATTTATCCTGCTGTTAGTTTTGAGAGACATTAGACACCTTGGCAAGAACATGACAAGCAATCAAGTGAATGTACTCTGCATTATATTACCTAAAGCAATCTAGGGTGTCCCAGATGAATGTCGTTTATAATAAGAAATAATGCTTCCAAAGGAAAACCACACGGAGGTGGACAGAGGTGTTGTCTTTGTTTTTAATGGTTCTTGATAGATTCCTCACCACGTCTTTTTTCCCAGTTGCTTTTTGAATCATGTGAGAAGGAGATATTTGAAAAATCACTTCCTCTTTGTTCTGAACCTGAATTTTGTAGTCCTCATGTCTCTCAGAAGTGCTCTTCAGAGCACTTATAGCACTATTAATGAAAGAAATTTCAGGGTAATCATTAACAAGTGGTTAGCCTAAACTTGTTTTACATAGGGAACTGAAAAGTCTCTGTGTAGAAATAGCAGTTGGTGTCTTACTGAGCCTGAGCTTTAGATAGCAACAGAGAAATGAAAGGTTCTTTATTCTGTTCTCACTGCCAGTTTCCTGCATGACAGGATGCAGGATTTAAATGTTCAGCAAAGTGATTTCCACTGATATGACAAAACTCTTCATGGTGAAAGCCCAGCTGGAGAGTTGCACCTTTTACAGAAGTCTAACACTGTGTTATTACTAGCATCCTGAAAGTAATTTGTGACAATAAGGAAAGAAATGGGGCCTTCAATCAGGCTGCAACTTCCTGTTTCAACCAGGACGTATTCAAACAACAGATTGTAAACCCAGATCTTTCAGTGTTCCAGTTTAAGAAACTTTTTCTTGCTGATGTGTAGTCTCAGGAGGAGGAACTCTTCTTTTGCAAGATGCTTGTAGTGGTCCATATTTAATTCAGTGTAAATTCATAAAATAAATTTCTGGGATAATTGGCTGTGTCTTCAGTCCATGTGCACACACACTGTATTTTTTTCCATAAATTTTTTTTTTTTCCATAAAGGAGATATATGGCTTAAAAGTAAGTGCAAACAGAAAGGAGTATTAATAGTAATAAGCTTGTGCCAGATTTCATGACGAGCTCCGGTAAAAAAGGAGTTCAGCAGCTTTGAATAATGGAGTCTGTTTGATCCTACTCACTGTTTCATAGGTCCTGATGGAAAACTCAAGAACCAGGTAGAGAAAATGCACTTGATTCTTTCATTAAAAATGGAATACATTTGATAGTAGTACTATTTCAAAAGAGTAATGTTAAAAAAAGCTAATACCTAGATAAACCTCAGGTTGAATAATTCTCTATTTTTATTTTGGATCTTGTGTGTTAGCCTTCTCAGCTGATTCTTGGATCTCCTTGTTTAGGAATTTTAACCAAGCAAGTTTCTAAGTATGTTTTGCCAATGATGCCAATTGGACCCAATTGTAGAAAATATTGCATTGTTACAAGTCTTCTAAAATGTGCTTTTTTTCTGTATGAATGAAGTAAGGCCTAATATCTAGAATTAAACCAACAGATCCAGCTGAAAACTTGTCTATTGACATAGTAAATGAAATTTCCTCTTTCCACAGATGTGTTCTTCCAGAAAAGTGTACTTCAAAAGCACTAAATATATTAATGTATTGTTTTGACTTTTTAGGAAAAATAATTGCTACAGCCATTTTTTCCCTTTTTTCCTTTTTCTTTTTTTTAAGCTCTTAATTTTATTGTATTTATAAAAAGCAGTGAGGATAACCAGCGATATAAAGCTGTTTCTAGGAAGTAGGAATGGCTTGATATTCCCTGAAGGGAAGACCTGTACTCCAGGGAATGGGATGCCTCCTCCAGCCTACCAAAAAGCACAGGTGTATCCTGCTGCAGGGAGACCCTCAGGGCAGAAGAACCCACTGGATTTTCTGGTCTTTGTTCAAACATACCCTGTAAGAGCCTCCAGCTCTGTCCACTCTATGAATATGCATAATTTCAAAGGCCACCTTAAATAATGCTCCAGACTTTCAAGCTTTCCCCCCAGGGAGGATGCATTTCCAAGAGAGTGATTTTTGCCACTAGTGGTCAGACTTTTGTAGGAGCAGTACCTGGCATTTTGCAGTTTTAAACCAATCTGCTTTTCTACTCAAGTGCTGAATGGTTAGGTCCATAAAAACTCTGAACCTGAAAGCAGGAAGTGATTTATTCAGGAAATTTTAATTGAGACATAAAAAAAAAAAAATTGAAAAATTACTTTTAATGAAGAACATCAGAAGCGTGGCATTTTTAAAGCTCTTTGTAAGGAAAGATATAGGAAAGAAATCATCAGTATTTCCCTCTTCAGCCTTCAGTGTATCACAAGTATTTTTTTCCTTGCTGTATTGAGAACCTTCCTTTCTGCTGTATTGTGTCTCGGGATTAGTCACTTTTGCATTCCTGCTTTCTACATTTATTTTACCAATTTGGCTGGAGTATGACAGATCTTATCATGTTTGGCAGGGTTTGTTTTGATGATGAATGGCTCTGCAAGTCTTTGCTTGCAACATATGACAGTCCACGTGCATACTCTTAACTCTCACTCCATTTATTAGTTTAGTTGTACATGTTTTCATATAATTCTGTGTATTTTAATTGAGATGTAGATATCTAAAAGCACATTGGAGGGAGGTCTGAAAAACAGTGCTCAATGCTCTGAAATTACATTGAATTTCAAAGTGATAGCAGATATAAACTTTTAAAAAATTATTTTCCAAGCAGGATCTTATTGTGAAAATAAACAGTACTATTGTAGACAGAAGGCTTAAATTATGTTCATTTGAAAATTTTACAGTTGTTTTCATTTGGCCACTTTCATGATCTTCTATTAGTAATTTATAAATAGTCATGAGAAAAGATTGCGTAAGTTAGAATATCTGGAAAGTGTTTATTCTTTTATATGTATACCTAGGCAACGGAAATAGTTTTACTTAAACAAAATAATTCACTATTTGTTATTTTATGTTTTAGAAATCTGTCATCTTCTCAGGGAACAGATACCATATTACGTGATGTAGGCAGCTTAAAGACACAACGCAAATGTTTTGTAAATGCATAATCTGAAGTTTATAAATTATTTATGTATACAACCTAATGTTTATAGTCCTTGTTCATATTTTAGTGACTGCACCAGCATCCCATTGCCTTTAATGGAATTTCTTACAGATCTAAGCACTTGCCAGCCTGAACTGTCAATTCCAAGCAGTTCTTGATAATGGGAAGAGGAGTCATAAAATATACTTTTCTTATTGACTACAAATTAAAATTGAAGTGTTGCATAAACAAATTATTTTTATTGGCTTATTAAACATTATATTTGTGTGGTGAATAAGTTCTTTTGATCTAGGATGTTGGGAAAATAGAGACTGAAATGGAAAACACTTAAATACCAGAAAAGGTGGTGTAGTTTCTTTACTCACTGTTTTGATCTTAGCTTGTTACAGGGATCAGTCTGAAATGAAAACAGGCTCTCCATCAGACTCCTATAATAACCTTTTAAAGTAACATCCTCACTGTCAGAACTGAAAGGATATAGTTTTAATCTATCCGGTTGATTTTTAAAACACGTTTTGCAAAATCTGAAACAAGTGAATCAATATCAAGTGAAAGTTGTTCTGTGCTTATGAGTCCAGGTATTCACTGACGATTCACGTAATTGCATATTGATTTGGTATAGTTATCTGTGTCATCAGCATAGATAACCACATTATTAGTTCCTCAAACAGCTTCCAATAATGTGTGAGAAGAGCAGTTACGTTATCATGTGGGATTTGAGCCACCTGGGGAGGGAGCCTTGAGATCTCATGAAGTCACCAGTGCATCACTCCAGGAATACCTGGCCAGGTTGGAAGGAGCTTTGAGCAACCTGGTCTGGTGAAAAGTGTCCCTGCCATGGTAGGGGGGTGGGATAAAGAATTTTACCTTCCAAATCAACTGATTCTACGACTTTGTTAGAGAAATAAAAGAGTAGAAAGAGTAGGACTGACTGAAGTTACTTAATGTTAAGTCTCATTAGGATGGAAAATAGTGAATTAATCACTCAACTAGGAACAAATATTTTCTTAACATAACTAATAAGAATTGGATTCATATTTTATATTTAGCCAAAGAATGACCCAGTCATGAAAATACATGGCTCTTTTGAAAGCTATTTTCCTGAACTTGAAAGCAACTACAGACAAAATGAAGGAAAAAGTTCCTATTAATGGAACTATTAATAGTTTGGGATAGACCAACGGATAAAATAAAAGAAAAAAAAATATGCCACACTGTAGACTGCAACTAAGAATGCAACCACGTGATAAAGAAAGCTAAAGCCATAAAATTTCTGAAAAATTACATACTTCATTTGTATTAGGAAATGAGAGGAATTATTTAAATTCTTAGAAATAACCCTAGCTAAATATAGATTCAGTACAAGACAAAAATTATCTTAGCCATTCACAAAAGGCAAGGATATTTAATAAGTAGCCATTTGAAGTCATAGAATATATTCAGATATATTCAGTTAAACAATTCTGTATTTGAAGGAGGAGAATTAGTTCATATCTTGCAATGTTAATGAAGTACATTGTGTTTCATCAGTAGCTGTAACAGACATTAAATGACAAAATAAAGAGCAAAACAATTTTGGATCCCGTAGATTGTATGACTTGTAACCAACAGTATTAAAGGCATTAGCAGATGAGGTTTTTGAGACCTTTGTGTTGATTTTAAACAAGGCATACAAAACGGGTGACTTTCCAGGATGCTGAAACAAAGCTAATGTTGTTCTAATATTTTATGAGAAGCATTTTATGAGAAGTATTTTATAAGAAAGTTTATGACCTACATATCTTAATACTAATTCTGAGCAAGAGGCTCACAAATGAAGCATCCACAAAATAATTAAATGTAATTAAATCTAGTCAACGTACTTCAGGGATGTTGATAATTTTTTCAATAAATATATAGGCCTGGTTTTCAGGCTGATTATTACAACAGAAATTTATGCTTGTACTGTATTTGACTTTATTTCATATGACATCTGAAAAACTGCAATATAGAAAATTCAGGAGAGACTGTCTTTCTTGTATCCTTACTTCAAGCAGGACCTTGAGAAACTAGGAAAAAATTGAGAGGTTTCAAAATGGACCTGCAAACCTCTTTTCACAGTTGTCATGAAAACCTATTGTCTACTTCCACAAAATCCAAGTCTTTTCTTTACAAAAATTAAGACATTTTTCTTACACACACTTATACTCCATGCAGTCTCACTGTAGCTGTTTGTGGCTACAAGCACTTAATGTTGTTTTTCTTTCACGCAAGCAGAGTTAGCCAAACTTGTGAGGGAAGGTGATTTCTAAAATCTGCTAGGCAGGCATGTGCTAGAATTCACAGATGAAGAGGCCACTGTCTTAGTTCATGAAAAGGACAAATGAAAGAAATAAAAATCTATAAATTCATCCCATCCATTCCCATGTACCAGGATGAACAATAAGAAGTGGGCAGGTCTATAGCATCTTGGAAATTTGGGGACCAAGCCTGGTTTTGAGTTGCAGCTTTTCTGTCATCCATGCTGCCCACACACTGGTCTCACTTACACTCTAGTCTGCAGAAAGTCATCTGTCTCTCTCAGGAAATTTCAGGATTTGTGGGGCTGGAGACAGGGAAAGGGGAGCAAGGTTCAGAATATATGCAGCTGACCCAAGCCTCATGGTTGTGCAAACTTAATCTTGAGCTCAGTATATCTGTCAGTATAGCCATCAGAACAAGTCCTTTGCTTTATTTAGCAGTGGGCAAATATTCATATTCTTTCATATTCATTCTTCACTATTCCAGATCTTATATTCTCCTTCTTTTCTCCTGAGTGAACTGAGAAGTCGAAATCCCTTTTAAGTAACAGCTGCTCTCTTTAGCCCAGCTGGCTCTCTTACAATAGGGATATTTGGAGACAAATGGTAAGTCTGTGGGGCTGGCAGCCTTGAACTGGTGTGAACTGGGTCTGCAAAGATGGAACTCAGTTTCTGTGCAGTGCTGAAGGTTTATCTCTATCCACATCTCTCTCAGGGATGAATCCTTTGCTATGGAAAGACAAGTAAAGCAGGTGGGACTTCAGCAAACTCTATCTCCTCCCTGGGATCCTCATGGGGGTACAAAATTGAACTGACAATAAGAAGGCAAAAGATGCTTTTTCAGAATGCTGATTATTATACAATGAAGAAGTCTGTGGGAGCCCAGGGGAAGAGCTGCATTTAATCATGTCAGCACAAGGGGCTGTATGGTCGTGCAACATACACTACAAAAGTTGGCTGGCCTTTCTTTGCACCTTCAGCTTCAGCCTCCCATCCAATCCCCCTCTCACTCTTCGGTTATGCAGCAGAATCTGGAAAGAAATCATTAAACCGCATAGCTGTTCCAATAGCAGCTGCTTGCAAGGCGGCCTTGGGAGTCCGTGTCAATTCCTGTGCTGCCCAGGGCTCTCATGCGTGTTCCTGGCAGCTCCCCACTCTCACAGCTCCAGCACAAAGTTGTGTGCAGGCTCTGAAAACGAGTGGAAAGAAGTGAAAGTGGAAAGAAGGGGACAGTGTGGTCTGTTGTATGAATCACCTGTGTGAGGGAGAGCTACAGCGTTAGGTTTTATGGAGCTTCTCCCTCATTTTCTCTTAGTTGTATTTCTGTTTGACATTCTGGATTTGCCTGATTTTTCTATCTTTATCCCTTTCCATCTCCTTTTCCGTATTTTCTACTGTGCTTTTATGTACCTTCACCTCTTTTTATATTCTTTCTCGCCCCCCCTTATCCTTCTATCTTTTAAAATCATTCCATTTCCTTTTGATTTTAGAAATATTTATTCTCTTTCTCTCCATTTTCTCACCTATTTCTTTCCTTTCTCTTTATTTTCCCCTGCTGTTCTTCCTAAACTGCTTCTCTTCCTTCCTTCTCTGCCTGATTTACTCTACTCTGCTCTTTTCTGCACTGCCCCCTTTTCCCTCCCTCCCTCCCAAATTCTCTCTCCATTATTCCCTGTCTCTGGTTGCAGGTGCTGCAGCTGCGGCAATCAGAGACGCTCCAGGAGGGGTGGAGTGGCGTGGAGGGTGGTGGTGCTGGAGAGGGGCTGTGCCACATGGATTCCTCCCACCCTGCAAGCAAGAGGAGGAGGGCTCTGCCTGTGCAGGTCTTGGGACAATGGTTCCTGTCAACAGGATGGGGGAGTTTTGTTTAAACGTGGGAATGTCCCATGAAAATTAAGACATCTGGCACCCTTACATTCCACGTCTGACTTCAGCTTCATCTGCTGCCGTTATGAGTGTCATAAACATGGGTAATTTCATGAGCCATAGGAGTCAGAGTACACAATAGATTGCATTGCAGATGGTATTGCCTGCCCTTAAAAGGACTGGGTCTTGTAGAGTTGCAGAGATTGCAGTTTGGCATATCCTGGAAAGGGAAACATGAACTCAGGAATGAAAGATTCCACCAGTGTCATCACATACAAAATATTAAAAATATTGCAGTCACAATTTAAAACCAGAAAAGAAAGAGATCAAAATATGCAAATTAAAAAGAAATTATGCACTGGTAATGTAGGAGCTATCGTTCAGTACTGGTCTTAAGCACAAAATTGGAGGTATCACATTTATGTGCCTAAATTAGCAATTTCCCAAGGATCCATCTAGAATTAGTGAAGACATCTTGAGGAGATCATTCAGAGCACCTAGGCTGATACTCTGCTCTTGCCAGGACCATCAAAGGGTGTGTCTCTCTTCTAGCCTGGGCTGGATTTGCTTCTCACCACATCATGATTCAAGTTTGTTTTCCTCTTTCCTGCTATTTCAATGCCTCAGAATTCTGCATAGCTTCCTGGAATATTTTTTCCACAAAAATAGGCAAACAGATATTTTGCTGTATGCATTTTCTGTTCTGGTCCTGCCCTTTACTTTGAGACCACTGAGGCCATTCTTTCTGTGTTGTAGCAGTGGGTTGGTTTGCAGGTACTAGTCAAATTTTTTGCCCCAGTTATTTTGGGATTTGTAGCCACACCGCCAATCTGATAACCAGCAGAGGGAGTGCTAGTTAGATCTCTCAGTGCCCATGGCTGTTGGTGCCCGGCAAGGAAATGGCTGTAATGTAAATAGCAGACTGTGTTCATTTAAACAGGAGAGATAACATGATAGAGATGAGTTGCCAGATGGATGAGACTAGTTGATGAGAGGAATGTTTTCTCTAAGCATTAAGAGGATCATATGCACAGTGTCAGATGAAAAATAAACTGGCAAGAATTTAATTAATATCATCTGCTTAATCCAGAATTTTTTTTTGATTGCTGATTTAAATCAGATTTTTGTGCAGAAGTTTATGTAAACAATGCCCCTGTTGCTTTCAAGAGTCTGTACTTCAAATTTTGCCTCCTAAGATACAGCTTAGGGGCAAAGGGATGGTGGTGACAGAGGCTGCAAAGGGAAACAAGTTCCTTTCTTTGGGAACTGCATTCCATTTCACAATGATTTCTCATCTTCTGTATGAGATAAGAGTTAGCTGCTTCCCATGAAGTCATCTCCTTTTGTTCAGGCACATGGTAAATGTTCCAAATATAAGATGAAGAAAAGACCTGCAGACATCTCATATGATCTTTAACTGTAGAAATGTTTCCAGTATACAGGGCCTTGAATCCATTTAGATGGACTTAACAGCTTCAGCAACACTTCCTCTGAGCAGAGTACTGGGTCCCTGTCAGATGGCTCTAGTCATGGCAAGAATGAAGTACATTAGGTACCAGGAGCTAAACTTTGCCTTGGGGTTTGCAATATCTGTTTTTTTAACCCCTTTACTGGGCTATTAACTAAAACATAACCTTGTCCCCTTTGATCAGCATATCTAACATTTCCTTTAGAACATTTCCTTTAGAAGATTGCTATGGGTCCGGTAGTGTACCCAGAGTGGGATGGAAAAACTGAAACTTGGAGGCAATAGAGCTTTAATAAATCTAATGAAAAATTATTTTGACGGTGAAATCATGCGTTTTTGATACCACAGATAGGGAAAGTCAGTCACCAGGACCATATGGCGATTGATCAAAACCCTGGAAGCACACATGTATTTGAGACACTTGCTAGGGATCAGAGAGAGTTTGGGTTTCCCTTAGAAGAGCAGAGACCTTCCTCAGACATGGGTGCATGTTTCTTACCAGATTTCCCTGACCTTGACGTGCAAAGAAAATCTTTTATTTATTTCAAAGGAAGAGAACTGTATCAAGCTTTTCCTTTGGTTTATCTTGCTCTTGTTAGTCTCTGATGCCGTTCTACAGAATGATCTGGAAGGAGATATTTTTGGGTAAATCATTACTCTGCAATATTCTTCCATTCCAATAGATTTGGTGGTATGATAGTTTCTCTTGTTTCAGTGGGATTTATGCAATGGAATAGTGGAGTGAAGAAGGTAATAAAACTACTCAGAAAAGGTGAGGCTCCATCTGTCCCACACAAACAGGCCCAGTGCAAACATATGCTATGAAATATTATTTAGTCAGTGTTTTTCTAACTGCAGTATGCTGAGAACTGGCTGATTACCCTGTACCACCTCTCCTTCCTGCTTTCAGCTGCCAAATTGCGTTAGTCATGCTTTCCTAATACTTATTTTTCACATAAGTATTTACTCTATGGGTACAGGGGGCTTCATTGGGTGGTAAATATCTATGCGAGTGTGGTACTCACTGTGTCGCTTATCCTTTCCCTAGCTGATTTTAGAAAAATTGATGTTCATAACACAAATTAAATTATTATTCCATTTAACTTTTCGATAACATGTTAATTTTAAATTAACTGCCATATAGCACTCTCTCCATCTTTCTTTCATCTCTCCATACAAACTTACACTTTGTGGATGGGGAGGATGGCAGAAACAGAAGCTTTCTCTTACTGATGTCATAAGTACAAGGAAACCAAGATTAGTGACAGTCTTATAGAGAATTCTAATCTAAATTCATACCTTTGTAAAAAACTATCACGTTTTGGAACAGAGATCAAGACTTTAAAGGTTTACTTCCCTGTTCTATAGCAAGGGCTTCGGCATACAGTATAGAACTTGACAGAATGTGTGTTTCATACCCTTATAAGTATTCTTTCTGTCAATATTCGATTTTATCCTGATTATGCAACATGTCCATTGCAAGAAGAAAGGAAGAAAGGAACCCCTTTTACCATGTGCTATTCCATAACTCAAAAAACACTTTGCGGAAGAAATTTTTAAATATTGCCAGTGAAGAAAATATGCCCATTAATTTTATTCCTCACAAATGTAAAATGGAAATAGCTTCTGAGAATGTACAATCAGACGGTGCAACCATGTATAATTTATATTCTTTCCTACCAAAGGATTAAAAGTATTCTGTGATGTAACACTGTGAATTCCTGTTTCCTTGTTTAGCTGAAGTCCCTCTTAAAATATCAGCTGCTTATATATGATATGTGACTAAGAAGTAAATATGAAAGCCAACAATCTTAAATTAATAAAGGAAGCAAAATTTACACAAGACTTATTGAATGATTGTGCAATATTTTTATTTGTTACCTCAAAATCTCTCCTTTAAAGTACCTGAAAGTAACAGTTCCGTTGCTTTTGCTTTCACAGTATTTATACTTTGATAAGAAAATGTCCTTAACTATTTTTGAGAAGTGGACTGCTTATGTTTGTTTCTTAAAAAAGTTAAAAATTGCAAAACCAGCACACAAGATTATGAGAAGGGAAGGGGAAGGGAAGGGCCAGTGAAAGGGGAAAGAAAGATGAAACATTGACATAATTGCCAAGTGTTCCGTCCTGTCTTGTTGAGGCTTGAGATATCAAGTTTTTCTTGCCAACCTTGAAATATACTATTAGTCAAACTCTTCTGAAACTTTTGAAAATATATTTTTCAAACCATCTTGAGCAGAAGCTCAAAACCAGATATATTTTTTGTTTCAAACAGTTAATTGTTAAATCACATATTAGAATGAGCTCACTAAGACAGATGTGAATGTGATACTGCAAAGTCTGCCATGAAAAATCCATTCAAAATTTAAGAAGTCTGAGAGTAAATCCTTTTCATTTGGGGTAGACTACTAGTGCCCTGATTTCAGATGCTAATATCCTGAACTGATGCTGAAAGCCTGTGATAATTATTACTTTACAAACACTTAGTTACCAGACTGCATATTTAAAATTTATGTTGAAATACATAAAGAAATAATATTTTTTCAAACATATCTTATTACCAAGCAGGAAAATATAATAAGGGTCTTGTATCTGTTTTTTGAAAAACAAATTTATGAATGCAGACATACTAGATTACCTGATATTTGTACCTGATATTTGATGTAACTGTTGAGCAATGCCAATTTCCTATAGGCAGTTTCTTCTGATACAATAATTATTACAAGGCATTGTAATTTAGGCTTTAAATTTAGGCCAGGAAGTCAATTTTAAAACAGTAGAATTATTTATCTTGAATGAATGAGATCACTAAAATTTCAGCCAAATGCAACTGAAGGAATAGGATGCTTTTCTCTTCCTGCTTCTCCTATAGTTATGAAAATACAGACTTAGACTGTTGAGTGAAGCAACAGGTGTCTAATGCAGAGTTCAGCACCTTTTTCTATGTTTTGCTTTGCTTTCAGGAATCAGTTGCAGGAGTGATCTAATAAGTAGGCTGCAGAGTCAGGCTGCTCTTGACTAATCCCCTCTTACTCAGTTATCTTTTCACTGCTGTCTGCAGAGATATATGGCTTCAGTTGAACAGGTGGATCACATCTCTCCTGACTCCTGCATGGCTTTGTGTGTACAGTGCATTGAGAATCAAGTCTCTGTAGGCTGACAAGTGATTTGGATCCAGACCCTTGACTTCCTAGGCAACTGTTTTCATAATAAAATTATTACAAAACTATAGGAAAATTACTATAAATCCTGTCTAGATTTTATAATCAGTAAAATTCTTTGCACAAGTGTTGGCTTTCATCTTAACATGGAAAGAAAGGTGTCCTTTCTGTGGTAAGGACCTACCTAGTTTGTAAATTCAGAGCTGAATAGGCACTTAACTGTTTGGATCAGCAAAAGTATATCCTCTTTAGGTATGTGCAATAACAGGATACTTGGGTTTTGGAATAAGTGCTTCTTGGGACCCTGGCCAAGGATTTTTGGAGAGTTCTCTGGGACTTAGGTGCCTGAATCCCATTGAAATTGTACTTTATGGGCTACTGTGAAGTACTGGATTGTACCTTTAAACACTTATGATGTGGAAAACTTCATATGTTTGAGAAGACAAAGACTGTATCTTTGCTTCAGGAATAACTTAAAGCCTGGAGAGCTTCAAGAACCTTTCAGAGGCTTTTCATTGTCCTTTCATTCAAAAGCCTGAATTCAGGCCAGCTCTGCACGCCCTATGTGCCTACAGAAAGTGGGCATATTTCAAAAAGGGCAGCTGTCAGTCATGTCTTCTTCGTGTTGCCTGGATGCTATTGTCACTAAAACACATAAAACACAGGAAGGGAGTCATACTAGGGTCAAATCTCTATATATTTAAAGTTTGATTTTTAGGTTTGTTTTTGGGGTTTTTGTTTTCAGGGTTTTTGTTTGCTTGTTTGTTCTGTTTTTCTGTTGTTGTTTTGTCTGAAGTTCTGACTATAACCCAGCTTTCTGCCTGCTTGAGCAGGTAACCAGTATGCTGAAGCAACTGTCAGAACATGACAGTGTGAACATACAAAAGAGATTATCTGTAAGTCGTTACTTCCTAGGACATATTCTTGGGCCTGACACTCTCCAGCTAAAGGGTGAGTGAGGTAGAATTGCAATACCTAAGCCCAGAGTTATGATCCTGAGAATCTTTGCCTTATGTCTTAATTCCATGCTCCGGACTTCTACACTTCTTTCTGTGTCGTTTTTCTTTTTGAAGTATCCTAGAAGCCTCACAGTCATGATTTTTCCCATTCTGTATGCACTATACTGAGAGAGAAGGAAATCTGGAGCAGATAAAAAAATCAGCTCTGTGAAAGTTTATCATGGAGTAGCATGATAAGAAACAGAAAAGTGTTTGTTTTCTGTATAGTAACTATATGGGATTTTGTTATGCCTACTGTAAAACCACAATGATTTATGAGAAGAAGCATTTTAACTACAAAACAACAAGCTAAATGTTTCCCTGTGTGGGATAACACGACTCTTTCTCAGCTGGCTGAGTCTGCAGGGCCATCTACATTTATCACTCTCATAAAGTCCCTTGAATAAGTAAAAGCTCCTCTCACCCGCTCTTGCCTGTGGCTTTTAAACAGGAAGGAAGTATCATTTTCTTCTACCCTAGCACAAAGAGAGCTCTGAGCATCTAATTACAGTTTCTGTGAGCAAATGGAACCAGAAAAGCATTTCCCTGTAGCTAAAATGCCCGAGCAGAGCTCGCGCTCTCTCAGTTTTCCCAGACTAAGGTTAAAAATCTGCTCTCTAAATTATTCCATTGCTTTACAGAGGAAGTATTAATTACATTACTGCAAATGTAGATCGGGGTGGGATGTAATTACAGGGTCGGCTTTGTGTCTGTTGTCCAACAGAATTAGGCAGGAAGTGTTTGCAATGCCAGCAGTTTCAGGTGTTTTGCAACCTATTATATTTGCTGGTTCTCACCAGGTCTCACAGATGGATCAGGTGACTTTCTGCTGCCCGATTGTCTGGAAAATCCACAAAGCTGCTATTACTACAGGTTCATGTCTTTTACAAGACTGATGGGTTTAGATTTTTAGAGGAGGAAAAGAAAAATGTAAAAATCCATTCTTCTCCATTCAGCCCTTGCCAAATTTTGCTTTCTTCCTTTAATCAAAGACTTATTTTTCTGTTTGTTTTCATTTACTAGTTCTAATCCTCTTCTTTTTTGTCATTTTTTTCTGCTTCTCTGAAAATATCTTTTTTGTTATGGGGAGAAAATGGCCGTGTGTGCACAGGAGAAAGCCATCAGTTTCTGCAGCAGGAAAAACAGTGGGCACTGGGTTGCCATGACTGAGCACCATATTGGGACATGCACTTGACCTCCAGTTTAGGCACAGCATGGACTGGTTTTTTGTCTTTCAGGAAAACACCTCTATTTTCTGGGGCTTGGTGGATGGTAGGAAGAAAATAAAATTCCTGCACTCTTCAGTTGCTGGTACTGTGTCCAGGCATAATTTCATCCTGACCTGAATGAACATGTCCCAGAAAAATGCCTGATCATGGCTCAGGAGTGATAGGGACCATCATCTGCAGACACCTTTGGTAAAGATTCCTTGTGCAGGAGGGAGAGAGTTGGTTTGTATGGAGACACGCTGTTCTCTCCCAGTAGAGCTGGGTGCAAATGGATGGTCTAGGGCATAGTTAACTTGATCAATGAGTTTGGATATATTTAACTTTAGCTCTCAGCAAGTGGCTGTCTGCCTTTAAATATGCTTTCATCAAGAATTTGGGATGACCGTTCATCAGGGAAATAGATTTATAAGAGGCTATTCTCTGTATTTGACCAGAATTTTCTTCTTCATAAAATCTATTTGTACTGACTGCTGTGCATGAACAATATTCTCTGGCCTGTAGAAGTCTAAATGAAACAATCTTATCCACTGAAAGCAGATAGAGGGGGAAAGACAGTAAGATCTCTTCATATATCTTCTTTTGGATCAAGCAGTGTGGCTAAAGATACTACCACTGCCCTCATCTGTGTGTTTCTGCTGTTGCCTTCTGTCCAATGAGGCACTTCCACTGAACATGTAATTTTGTCTGACCGTGAACAGTCAAACCGAGTTTGCCTGCCTGTTGTGGAAAAGCAGGACAGGGGAGAAATGGCAAGAAGCAACAGCACAGGCTGGGACTTGTAACCAGGCCAACCAATACAGTTATAGATGAAAAAGGAAATAGCAATCACAGTAAAGACACTGCAGCTGTATGTTTTTTTTTTCTGGCACTATTACTAGTTCTTTGATTTAGGGGGACAAGTCCTAAAAAGAAATATTCTGGTATTGTGGTTTTATCCAGTTCTGTAAAACCTTAAGGTCAAGATCAAGGCTCATAAAACATTAATTAGCTTGATTCTTAGTACAAATATAAGAACATTGTGGAATGCTCCAGGTCCACCCTTTTCTCTATGGCATTTATCTTTAATAATATAAACATTTAGAATATACCAACATCAATTTGTCATGGCAAAGTCTTTGCATACAGCTTTCAGTTTTCTATGCTAGCAAAGATGGATATATTAAGTTTCTTTCAGCCCTTAAACTTATATAAATATGAAAGGTAGATGCCAAAGCAACATATGCCTTCAAAATTCCTAAAATAGATAGGATAGCTATTACGTATGCACAGCCCCCATGAATGCCAGCATTTAAGATGTATATTCATGCATATACTGTGGCTGGTGTAGTGAAGTGTGGAAAATATTTATATTCATTCTTGAAGAAATGACCTTAATAATTCATTTTGGACTCCATCTCTCCTGAATTACAGTTGCCTCACTTGTGGAGTATTTTCCATATCTTGGAAAGACCCTAATAAATTCTAATACTTTCCTAAGTGTGGAAATAATTAGTAGTTTATGATGTCACAGATTTGCAAACTTTTTTCATAGTTGTTGTTGCAAGAAGCATATATTTCCTTTCTATTCCCTCATGCTTAGCTGTGCTTTAAATTTCTTTCAGTGATAATTAGGGCTTTTTTAGAAAGACGCAGCATTTATTTCATATGTGCTTGGAACTAACTGGAAATCTTGTACGGAAATGGAATACATCCATGAGATAACAGTGATAGGAAGCACAAATAGTTTGATTTTAAGGACTGATATATATTGTATTTTAAGGAATTATTCTAAAGATGACTTTTCTAATTTACCTGGCAAGGCTCACGTTTTATACAAACTAGTAGAGCCAATGGCAAATCATCATGCTAAGGTTTTACAGACATTAAAGCATGCTTTTATTCCTAAACAGCTTTGCTTATTACTGGAACAAGTTAAAAAATATCTAATAGTTATTAAAATGTAAGGATTTCACCCAAAGAGTGAGGATTCTAGAGTGAGGATTGCATGGAAATTAAAGACCAAACAATGTTGAACTTCACTTGGAATGACATTCAGAGGAATGAAGCACTTTAGGTGGTTTTGGTTCAAGTGCAGGTTGGATCTGAACAATTTGGCCTCTCTCCAGCAGTGATTCCAATGTGTGTACACATGAGTGCAAGTGAAAACTTACTAAGAGAGCTTAGGGCAGAGTGGGAAAAAGATTAGGAACAAGTGTCATGGGATAAAGGAATTCACCAAAAGAGTAGAGACTGTATTCTGACTTGGTCAATATATGTGATGCTAACTGAACAAAAAAAAGGCAATCTTCTGTTCATATCCAGTCAGAGTCTCATATTTTTTCACATCTGGAACTTATTAAAAGACGACGGCAGATGAGAGGGCTTCAGCACACAGTGTGGTACCCTTTTAGCATTCCAGAAAGTGATTATTTAGCAAAAGAACTTGTTGGCTGCTTCACACACTTCTTTTGCACATGATTTAGTCTTTCAAGTGCTTAAACACTTCCCATAATTTAAACAGATTTAAGCTTACTAAAAAGTTTTGGGAATGTCAGAGTTTGTATATATATATACTAAACTTTAAATCTTCTGTTTATTTGTTTCCTTTTTGATACATATTCCTGGTCTATGAATTTGTAGATTTGTATTTGCCTTCCTCCTCTTGCATTTCATCTTTTACTCATCCTCTTCCCTTTCTCTCCCTAGTTGTCTGTCTCATTCCTTGTATTTCTTTCTCTCTTTTTTTGGGGGCTGGGGGGGATTGTTTGTTTGTTTGTGTATTTTGTTTGATTTTGGGTTTTTTCCCCAAAGAAGAGGAAGTACCAGCTTTTTAGATAGGAGTCAGTAAAGACAGAGGTAGCAACCATTCTAAAATTGTCCACGTGGTTCAATAATGGAATAGGATTGGATTAAAAATTAAATAAATAAATAGAAACATCAGGAAAATGTGGAAGGGTACATGTAGCATGTAGGCTACTAAACAAAGACCATCTTGTGCAGAGTGTAAAGAAAACATAATGACTACAACCTGCCCTAGGGTTTGAAAACAATTTACTGAGAAGTCTTTTACAGTGGCTAGCTTTGGAGCCATTTCTAATTAGGTAGCAGGTAATTCAAAATCTGTTTAAGTATGTTCAATAAATTTCCTTCAGCGTTTCAGTGTTATAAATCTGTCATGATGATTTTTTGGATCTTCAGGAATTAACAGATCCTAATCTCAGAACTACAACACAGTCATATTTCATGCATGTTTCAAAATGAATATATTTCCATGAGAAAAGTCCCAAGCTAAAGTTTACCTGAGAGATGGAACAAAGTAAAATATTTTGGGAGTGATTCACTCCTGGCAATTAGAATACTGTCTTTGTGTTTCGATAGCAAAATACAAAAAATGCCAGAAAACTTTGATTTTAAATATTCTTTTTGATTTTACATGAAGAAAGTGTAAATTCTCTCAAAGTATCTAGCTGTATTCTCCCTTTTCATTTCTAGACTCCAGTCTGCTGCAGTGAAAAATACCTACAAAATTATTTGGTCTGTTTCCATCTCAATGCAAATTTAGGAAAAATGTACCCCATATGTTACGCATGCCTTTCTAGATAGGATATGGCTAGATACGCACAGAGCACCAAAACACCACACTGTCCTTCTTATTTTCCAGGGTGGGGGGATGAGAGATCTCATACACACGGGTAGTGCAATGTGTGTTTGAGAGTTATTGTCACAGACAAACAAGGATGACTCTGTGGGGACCCAGCTCAAGTCTGGCAGGACTTTTGAGCTCAGTGTCCAAAACCAGGCAAACATGTACTGAGCTCACCTTGGAAGCAATGAATCTTTGCTTGTGTACCGTGTCACCATAGCAGGGTATTTTTCCACAAAACGGATGCACTGTACACTGACAGGTACAGTCAATTGTACCTGCTGGCCTATTGCAGTGAAACTCTTCTGTGCCCTGAATGTGTGTACAATGGAGGCAGCTGAGTGTGGAATGGAAGCTGTTTGAAATATAGAAGATGAAGAAACTTGTAAATAGGGCAGGCAGACTGAAAATAAGGCTATGCAAAGAAAAAAAAGGAGAAGGAAACAGCAAATTATTTAACCAAAGTGTACTTCCAGGTTGGGAGAGAAGGGAATTTACAGCCCTGGAAAAGACAAAAAGAAGAATTGAAAACAATATGTAGACAAAGCTGTTCAGAGCCTTAAAGGACAATAAATTAATGGCACATAAATTAAATGTAGAAGAGAGAGAAAAATATTGTTAACACTGACTTGCTGGTAATGCTTGTACTTCTGACTTTTTTGCTTTTAAAGACAGTTGGAATGTTGTCAATGTGACAGTGCTACCTCCTCTAAGGTCTGTGTCTACTATCACTGTATCAATCCTCTGATGAGTCTTGAATTGACAAGTGTCCATGAGATTTACATTTTTTAGTTCCATCCTTCACTGGTGAGCAATGTTTGTCAGTTATTTCTACTGAATTAAGAAGAAGAAAAAAAATCAACAATTGTACATAAAAGGGAAATACACCCAAATTTTTTTTTTGAAAACAACATCTAGAGAACTGTGCTTTGCAAAATGGATTGAATGCTGACAGATAACAATGTGTTTTTTAGACACTCTTTTTCATCTTTTTTTCTGTGTCTCTTATCCCAAGAGTAGAGTGCACTCTATGTGATTCTCCTGTGGGTAAACTCAAAAAATTCCTCCTAAAACTGCTTCTAGAGCCTCAAAGAACACTCCTAATTTCTCTAGAAAAAGCAGAAGTCTATAGTGATATGAATATAAATGTTGAACATCCCAAGCTGGATTAAAAAAAAATCATTCTGAGAATAACATAATGAGATTAAAAAGAAAAAAGAACAGTGAGTGTCCAAACAGACAGCAGTTGTTTCACTCGTACCTTCCAGGGCTGTATTGCCAGGCACGCGTGAATGGGAGCAGCTGTGCTGCTGCTCTCAAGATCTGATCTGATGCTGTCTGTCCTTATAAATTTATGTGGTGATTTTGGCCTCCCTGAAGAGAAAATTCTTTCTATATTTTATTATTGTGAAGAATTGTAGACTATGCTTTCTTTCTCTGAATATTCTTCTCCTCTATAAGCTCTTCAAGCCCATCACACTGTCTCAGTTCCCACTTCTACCTCTAATTTTGTTCCTAATCTCTTCCTTACCTGTCTTAGATGAAGAGATGATGCACATATCATGTTCCCCATCGCAAGACTGGAAGCAGCGACAGGGTGTCCATCATTTTCTTGGATTGCAGCATACTGTAGGTAAAAAAATTTCCCAAAATGAGACTCAGATCTTGACTCAGTTGCTTTCACATGCAGTTCTAGTGCCTTTTGAACAATCCTATGATATTTGGCCTAGCCTCCAGCTACTCTGTGGAAGGCCCAGGTTTCCCACCCACACTGTACCATCTCTATGAGCTTCATTTCAAAATATAAAATACATAAGAATGATTCAAGTGGTACTGAGAATTGAAGTGTGCCTGAGTCAAGTCCTTAGTATAACGTCTGGTGTGTAGTTAAGGCATATCTGTGCCAGATAGTTTCAATTTCTTAGCTTTTCTCTTTTTCTTTGGCTTAACATTTAGTGTATGGTAGAAGACACTTGTGGTTTGTTCACTAACGTGTTAAAGAGTAGGCTAGTGCCTCCTCTATAACCTCTGTCAAAAAAATTCCATTAAATGAGAAAATGTTTAAGAGGAGACACTGTAAATATAGGATTCCTGAAGTGTTTCAGAGCTATAAGTACTGCATTGCAGAGTCACCTGGAGAGGAAGAACTATGGTCTGATATTCTTGAAACAAAGAAACCAAAGCTCACTTTTTGAGTGAAAGGCTTCATCACTTCAGTTTTACAATCATCATTATACTCCTTAGCATCTTTTACTAAAAAGAATGAAGTAGCTCTTTCAAGGAATGCTTTCAGATGGTTATACTCAGAAATTATTAATTTTAATTTGAATAAAACCTGCAATGGAGATTTGCCTAGGTTTTGGAGAATGGATGTACATTTAGAATAATTCTTTGAGTTTCACATTCCCATTGTCTGATTTCATACAGCTCCTTGATTGAAACACAGAATCTCCCGGTTTAATGCTTGAATGTCTCAAGGGAAACTTTAATGGGTTCTGAATCCTGTTCTGAAATTGTCCACCAGAATGAGAAATGCAGAACCTGAAAAGTACATTTAGAGGATATATTTGTCTCTGGACCCTTCATAATTGCCCTTGTCATGCATCACAAGCAGAATCTCAATAACTGAATCAGAGTGAAAATGGGAAAAAAAAAATACCGACAGAAAAAAATTCTGCTGGAACAATCTAATTGAGATAATTGCTTTGAAGCATTTGGGGAAGGATGTATCTATAACAATATTAAAATTGTTAATGTTAGAGATAAAATTTATAAATGAGTTGTCTTTGGAAGACCTTTAAAATATAATTGAAGATGGGAATAATAAACTGTACAAGTTGAAACATTTTATTTATGATAGCTGAGCTTGAAAGTGGTTTACTTAACTTTTATTAGAGATTGCATTGTAAGTTTGAATCCATATCTCCTTACCACTGCCTGAATGACTACAATAGTCATTTGCCAAAGCATGGCTCTAGTAACATGGTAGTGAATGATGTCACCTCATAGAATAGAGTCTCTCAGCAAAATTAAGATCTCTTGGAGTCATGCTTCAGTCCCACGGAAACCTTTGATTTTGAAGTGCTCTACCTACAGGTAGAGTAGGCTGAAATAGCACCTAGGTCATGATCAAAACATCAGCGGAGAGGGAATCAAGAGATGCTCTGCTAGGTCTCACTCTGAACAATTATGAGATTAGCTTCATAGGCCCAGCACACCATGCTTGTGCCTTAGTGTAGACTTCATCACTGACAATAAGTGAATACCATGGGTACAGTGAGGTAGTTAAGACACAAACCTAAAATGTTAGAGAATGACAAAGTACGAGTTTGAGGCAGCATTATCAAAATGTGAAGAAATATGGTTATTTCAGCTAGATGGTTATTGTCAGCTCCATTGGGAGGGGGGAAGATTGTCCCAAGGAAAATTAAGTAGAAATTGAAATGTTTTAATAGCATCATTGTCAAGAAGGAACTTACTAGGTCATAGAGACTGATCTCAGTAGGTAACTCATCCTAAACAAAAACCTAAATTAATTTATGCTAGATGTGACTTGCATACATCAGAAAATTCAAGCTCAAGCAGCAATGTCATCTTGAAAACTGACTTGAAATCAAAACACATTTTGATTACACTTAGTCAATCTCACTCTCAAAATTTCTTCAGGACCTATGTGAGCCAAAGCTGACTTTGAACCTTTGGTTAAAGTTCAGAGATTCTTTGGCTTAGATATGGTTAGAGATCTAATTCTAATTCCAAAATTATTCTATCTGTGACCATTTTTACTGCCCCACTGTGTCAGAGTACTCTTTTGTTTCTTCTCTATTTTATTCTTTATTTATATATGGAGAGCAACCATACCCTCTCTCAGTTTTTATTTTTCTAGATTAAACAAAGATGACTTATTTTAGTTTCTCTTCGTACAATAATATCTACCTTCCTGATCTTTTTCCCCAGATCTCCACTCTTCTCTGCATCTGTTCTTATTAAAATTCCTCTTTATTGTACACAGTTTTTCATAATTCTTTTTACTACATTCTCCTCTATATCTCATTGCAAGGGAAAAGTTCATCATAAAATCTTAAGAATAGGTGTAGTTTTTTGTTGTTGTTTGTGCAAGTCAACGTTTTAATCTGAAAATTGCCTGCCAGCTCTAAACTCTGGCACTCTCTGTATTAATTAAAGAAGACTGCTGGCACAAAAATAACCAACCAACCAAAAAAACACAAAACCAAAACTCCATGTACTTTACTTTTCATTAAAGGCTGTAAGGCAAAAAAAAATCTGATTGTATTACTGGCATGGAAAAAATGTGTTTTCCTAAAAATGTTTTGAAAATCCAAGTGGATGGGCAGAGTAAGAATGTTATACCGCCACTTGAAGCTGTTTCCAGCCTGGAAGACACGAGGGGATGATCATCCATAGTCATTCTCAGCTAGATTACAAGTTCCCTGTGATGAAAATGACCTAATCTATGTCTGATATTCCCTGTGCTTAGTAAAGGATTTCAATCTCCTGTTCTCTATTCGGGCCTATCTAGAATCTAAGGACAGAGGAACAAGATAAAATTATTAAACAGGTGACAATAATTTAGGGCTATAAAGTCATAGATGAGAGTAAAGGTTAAACTATGTGCTGTTGAAAAGCTTAATGCTTCTCTTTTAACATATGGCCAAAAGAGTATGAATTTTAAAGGCATCGTTCTTATCTTTGTCATATTATCCTAATTATACCTTGTAATAAAATATTCATACATGTTTAAATATTGTTGGATGCCTTCTCAGGTGTACTAAATTCCCATGAGGAGCAGTTTCTGGATCAAAGGTTTTACACTTTCAAGGTCAACACTTCTACACTGTGTGTTGGAGATGTCTTGATAAATACATATGAGAGTCTATCTGGTACCATTATCTGTGATATTATGTGACCGAAGTAGGTGAGCCAGGCTTTTCCCTTCAGCTTTGTGTTGAAGGCTAAGATCAAATGCTGGCATAAATGAATGCAATTTTACTTGGTTGTGCCCTCTTATGTTAGTTGTTAGTTTTGCTCTATGTATTTATTGGCCAGTATGGTTTTCTACCTCCCTTAACACAAACTCTCATGTTCTTTCCTTTACGCTCCCAACCACTTTTAAAGGCCAAAACCTTACAAATCTTTCATTCATAGCCCAGCAGGAGTTTTGATTTATGAAAAAATAAATCAAAGTGCTCTCATCAGGAGGGTAGAAACTTATGATAAAATGATTCTTCCAGCCCCACTGACGCAGAGCCAAATACAGTATTTTTCAAATTTTAAATTGCACGTAGTACTTGTTAAAACTGACCCTCTCATTTTTCAAATGTTACCTGTTTTTTCAGTTGTCTGTGGCAATAATTATCAACCAAGACTATTTAATATTCTCAACTTTAGAAATATTTCTTAATTTGAACTGATAGATTTTTTAAAATGCTGTAGAATCTACCTTTAACAAAAAAAAGAATAGAAATTCTATTCCCTTATTAGTGAAAAAATTAAGACTTCCAGATATGAATTGCAAAAAAAAAAAAGTGAACATTTCACATTGTAGAGTAGCATTAAGTTAATTTGACACAGACAAATCAACATTAAGAAGCCAATGTGAACCTTCTACCTCCTAGAGAAAAGACTGACTGCATTTTCTCTCTGCTCCAAATCCATGGATGGTGAGATTGGCTAGGCAAGCCAACTAAATATGTAATTTACTACTGAGATTCCTAGCTTAGGACTTCAAAAAAATGTTAATGATGTCACAAAGTATCCCATTCTCAGGATATAGAGGGATCTGTGCCTATGTAATGCAGTGATTCTTTGTCATCAGGCGTTGTCCATAATTGGTCCCCAAGCATGTTAAATTGTTCCTCTGAACTTGTGCATGGTAAGAGTGTAATACAGTAGCGGAATTATCTAGTTATTAATGAAAATGCTAGGCTGGACTTTATAATTCTTTTCCCATCCTCTTTGTGTGTGCATATGTGAATGAGAGATCATGAGAAATATTATTATACTATTGGAGCAAATGGATTTAGGTCCCTATAGCAGTCTATAAAGTGTGTTTGCACAGGGAGACATGCCAAAGAGGTCAACTGCCAGTGTTTCAGTATTTTCTCAGAAAAAAAAAAAAGTAAAAATATCTTGGCTGATCATGGTGAAACTGAAATACATTGGCCTAGTGAAATTTGCAACTGGAGAAATTGTACCAGGACTGTGTAACAGAGAGCAGGAGACAAGCAGACAAATTTACTTCTTTTCTACACACTTCTGTTGGGCCTTTTTCTGTCATTAATCACTGAGGCAAATAAAAGCAGTTTTTACCAATTATTTGGACAATACTGTATTTTGAGTTACAGTAGAGGTACTTGATGTTTGCATCTCTTTGGGTCATTGTATCTCCTTAAATCCTCTTTAGTAACATACACATAAATTTAGATTGGATATCTTGCTCAAATCTAACTTCTCTTTACAGTTAGGATAGACTGGCTGCTTCAGGCAGTTGTTTCTCCTGAGCATTATAGATGCCTATCTTGAGGTGAAAAGCGCCTGTTTTTCAGCAGGGATTAGGGCCCACACAGCTAACTTCAGCCAGTGGCTGAGTTTTCATGACCAAAAGAGAGGGGAGGTGGCCTACCTTGCCTTAGGTGTAGCCTGAGCCTTTTGCAAAATCCCAAATATCATGAGTTGGTCATAACTGCTGAGTGTTGGAAAGCCCATTTACAGTCTTGAACATTAGAGTGAACTATGAACACCATGAACAATTAGGTGTAAATTCAGAAGCTTGTATTCATCTCTCTGTGAATAAGTGGTCCCAATATCTTAAAGAGACATATATATATAGTATAATACTATATATATAGTATT
>VXBC01010032.1:5490-21261 GCA_013399945.1 Ploceus nigricollis | reverse complement strand
TATATATATATTAGAATTGGGAAGCACTCATTTCTTGACAGGTTGTTAGCATGAAATGAAAAATCTAGGTGCACAGGAGGGAATGCTTCAGGGACTGACTTATAGCCCCATACTAGTCTCTTGTAAGTTTGTCTCGTTGCATGAGCTGCCATGAAGATAAAAATTCAGCATTGGCCAGACTAACTGGTGCTCGTTTGTTTTGAGAAAGTTATCTTCTTCAGAAAGATACCAGTCACAGCTTTCATACATCAAGGATATAAATGATGGTTCCATCTGGAAAATCAAAGCCAATATATCGTTTTAGTAAGAGATCATAGAATGAAATATAAGGAACCCCTAATTTTTTTAGCTTTTTTCCCTGGAGTGTTAAGGATTGAATTTAATGATCCATATCTGAAGGACATGCTTGAGGCTGACAAGGTCAGAACTAATTTTACATGTGGTACACAGATTTGAAATAACTCTCCTTAACCATGGAATGAATGATCTATTCAACTTCTCTCAGCAGCAAGGCTCAATGAGTAGTAGCAGATTTTCCTGCTGTTCAGGTATAATTACAGAATCACACAGGTGGCATCCAGTCTTTCTCTAATTTAGTAAAACAAAAATTCTTCATGTTGCCCCAAAGTTGAATGTTTTCTTTCTTTATAATTCTTCTTGGAAACAAAGCAAAACAACGCCAAAGCAAAACTAAGCATTTTCTTTGTTTGTGGAGAATGCCTTACATTTTGTTCTGTTTAGCCTACAGTAAAACTTTTATGCAGAAAAAACCCCAAAACCCAACATTACCAAGACAAACTTGTTGTGTTTGTTTTAAGCTATTTATATGCATATGAACATGTAATCCTTGCTGAGGTTTTGCCCATGTATGACTTTAAAAGGTGCCCAAATTCCTGTCTTTTATTCTTAAATGCATGTTCAAAATATTTGTTTCATAATGTACTTATCATTCGATTCATTAGAGCCATATCAGAGATGTCAAGATTTTTAGGAAAAAAACAATTCACATTCTATTTCCGTTTTTCTACTTTTATGACAGAATTGATTTTTAAAAGTTTAGCTTGTCTCAATACATTTGCAAATAGTGGACTTGCTCTTAAAACTGCACATCAACTATTTGCATTCTCTTCTTTCTACAATGTGGGTAAGAAGTGTTTGTGCCAAAAATTTGAAAGCTATGAGTTTATTGAACAAAAAGTTTAATTGTTCTGAGTATATTCAGTACTTGAGGTAAGTATAAGATGACTAACTTATTTTTCTAAATCAATAATTTATTGTGAAATAGAAAAAGAGAGAGTTTCTCATTTCACCTGGAAATATACTGATCTTTTTCCCTGAGGCAGGAACAGTTTTGTACAGACAGGAATTTTTCTCAATGAAAGCATCTTAGAAATGTACACAGAGTATGGTAGTTATATATTGTTCATTTAATTCCTTTCACTTTGTATAACTACTGTATATATTCTGTGTGCATAATCTGCCTATACACATGCATATGTTTTTTGCTCTTGAATTTATTCTGTCCTCAGTTTCAGTTCTGCTCACGGTTTGTCTCCAAATCTTTGAGTAGATTTTTAGAAGTGTAAGTCATAAGTAAGTTTTCCCTGACATATATACTCTGGCCATGCCTGAAGGACAATGGAGTCCCTAGAAAACTGATGAACTTGTAAGGTTTGAACAATGTCATGTGGAGATGTATGCTCAAATCCTAAAAGGTATATATCAGTGTTAATTCCATTTTGTAGCTGAGCTAATAACCATATCTCTCAACAGCACTAATTAAGGTAGGCTCAGTATCATGTTGATGCACTATATTTTCTTCCAGTAACAAAATTAGATAAATGGATGGTAATTTGTAGATTTTCAAGCCACATTCCATTGCTATTAGTCAAAGCCTACTAAATTGCAATCTAGATAAATCTATATCTTATAACAATAAGGCAGAGATGCTACTAAACAAATCATTGCACATTTTCAGAGCTGACTAGCTCTACAATTTTGAGCAAGTCAACCTGCAATCTGGAACCCTGTAGTAAAACTGTGAACTTGTTATGTGCCACAGCAGAACTGGGTAGGCAGTGAAAATGAAATGAGATGGCGATAACTTTTATAATTCTATTCTAAAGCTAAGTTTTATGATGCTTCTCCAAGAACACATGAAACTAAAGCTAAAAAAAAAAAAGCAAGACCAGAATAAAAACTGAAGATTTGGAGTGGTTTCTTTTGCCTAACTGATCCAAAGAACAAAATGTAGGGAGTTACTGTAGAGCTGCAGCCAATGAATATTTTTTAAAGAGATCTGACAATAATTCGCAAAACGCAACTGAGGGAAAAAAAAACCCAGTCAAATTAATTCCAAGTTGCTTTCTGCTTTCTCATTTATAGAGATAATTAAAGATCTCCTTACAATTCAGAGTAGATCAAAGGCTGTTCAAACTTTGACTGACTGGTTAGGGGTCCTGGGAGGCTGTTTACCCTTCTGGAGCAAATCGTGTGATGGCCCCCCCTCTGACACCCCTGTGACCAGGGATGCACACAGCAGTACAGGGTGTTACCACAAAAGGTCCATTCAGTTCTTTACAAGGAAAGTAGAAGCTGCTCAGAAAGCATTGCTTTTGGCCAAAACATTTAAAGTTAGGCTGGCCTATGAAGATATCTCCCTTAAGAAGGAACATTTATCTTCCTATTTGAGGCAATTTAGACAAATAATGTGTTGCGAGAGTAGTGCAAACAGGGCCTTAGCCTAGGGTATGTAAATGTACTAACCACACATAACTGAAACAGATAGTTCTTCCTTCCTCTGTGTAATGAAATGTTGAAGGTCTGCCAAAAAAAAGTTGAATTGCCAGAAATTCTGTCAATGTGAAGGCATCTTTCCGCCTGTAAATCAACTACACATTTAAATTACTTCCTTTCATAATCTATTAAAATGGTTTTGGCACAGTTATTCTTTGTGCAATGTTTATTGCATAATTTCATTTCATTCTTGGTCAACAGTTTTTACTATTAAGTCTCAAATGCTGTTGAAGGGGAGTATGGATCTTACTCTGTTTTATTTCTGAGTTACAAAAATTATCTAAGGAAGTATAAATATGTTTTTTAAGTGGAATAGAGAGCATTATCCTGAATATTTAATCCACTAGATTTGTCAGCTATTAGGACATGGTTGGAACAAGACTGTTTTAATGCAAAATGAACTACTTTCTAAATTATCTGTTGATAGCAAGGGTGTGCATGAAATTCACTCATCATTATTTCTACCTATATGAACCTGCAGTTCATCAGGAAATGGTGACTTTTAGTCCAAAACTGCTGAAACATCAATTCTGAATTCATAAAATATTCTAGAAGCGATCAAAATCATTACGACTTCTGTTGCTAGGCTGAATAGAGTGGAAGTTATAAAATATTGTAGGACTGTTAAATTCAGCATTTGGAAGGAATAAATTGTTTGCAATACCTATAAAATGTTTTTGGCAAAATATCTATTGCACATTACATGAAGCTAGAGCCAGCCAAAAAAACACTAAATCATTACGAGTCCAGGTTATTTTTCTGTATATTTAAAAGGGCATTGTAAACAAAAATTGCCCCTTCCTCCAAACCTTCCTCCACATCTTTATAGTTAAGATGTAAAATAATGAAAAACACTTGATACATTTTCAGGAACGCTTATAATACATTTCACACAACAATACCTGAAAAATAAGGAAATTCCCAAAATGGAAGAAAAGTGTTGCTGGGCTCTCAGGCCCTGCAAAATTTTTGAATCCATCTGCATCAAAACTTGTACAGGTAAGGAAATGAAGAGTTTGACATACCCTTCTGAAAATGTAGAAACTAACCTATTGACTAGTATTCCAATTCAATATTTGCCAGTTTTTGAGAATTACCAGTGGCCACTGCTTTTCGGCCTGCTGATACCCAGTCTTTACTGGTGCAAGGAGTGGCTCATTCCCAGCTGCAGTACTTTTCCCCTAGTTAAAATGTGCCATAATTAACACTTAAGAAAAAATATTTCTATGTTTAAGTTCCATTCACTGGCCTGATTACAGCTATCTTGAATGCTGGTGGAGGAACTGAAGTAAATTAACAGATTGTCACTATTGAGGGATGTTGCAAGTGTCCATTGCTTGCAGCAGCTCCAGCCTGTGTCTCCTTTGTCCCTCTCTGCTGAAGTCTACTTTGGACTTATGGGGCTCTGCTCAGGCTAAGGGTTTCAGCTGCTGCCTTCCCACTGGAAAATTCATTCAGGAGAGCAACTGAGCAATATCCCAGAGACACACAGAGATGTGGACACTCACAGAGATGGCCATGCACAGGACTCACCGACAGCCATGTCCCATTCTCCCCTTGGGCTGGCAGAGGCAGAAGGCCACTAGTGCAGCACACAGCACTCCCTCTGTTCAAAAGCAGGTACAGGTTCATAGATTCCCCCAGCACCAATGTGGCACTTCTGCCCACCTGGCACTCACTGTCTGGCCCAGCTCGGACATATCCATATCTATCTAAGTATCAGAAGAGTTTATAATTTTCCATGTTAAAATGACTTTTATATGTATTTAACAAAGCAATGTGGCATATAGACAGAACATTGGTAATACATTTCAGGCACTCAATGGCACTCGTATACTCATACGCCAGTATGTTCTAGTATATACTACCTCAGAGTGGCTTTCATCTACAGAAGACCAAGATATGATTTCCTTTGTACATATCTTTGAATATTAGGGAGAAGAAAAATCATTATTTGTAAGAGCACACAGTAGGAAAGGTGTCAGAGTTCAAGTTTGGAGAATACTCTCAGGATCATGGTGTGATTCTTGGGGATGGTCCTGTGCAGGGCCAGGAGTTGGAGTCGATGGTCCTTGTGGGTCCCTTCCAACTCAGCATATTCTGTGATTCTGTGAAATAGGAAATCTTCCCCAGAGGGTGTCCATGACAGAAGACACACAGGAGCACGACAGGACATGCCCATGAGGTCAAGGGAACTCCTTGCGAATGTTTACACAGGTACATCCAGCTGGGTGCCCTGATCAAGTCTCTGGCAATGGCTTCTGCTGCTATTCGCCTTTGAAGTGGGAGCAAGAAGCTGAGCAGCAAAGCTTTCCATTATCACAGCTTTAGCAACTGAAAGGGCTGTCAAGCACTGGAACAAGCTGCCCAAGGAAATGGTTGAGTCACCATCCCTAATGCTATTTAAAAGATATGTACATGTGACACTTAAGGATACTATTTAGTGGTGGTGCACTTTTAAGCGCTGGGTTAATGACTGAACTCCACGATCTTAAAGGTCTATTCCAATAGACAATATTCTGTGAATCTGTGTAGCCATTCCTGAAAAGAAAAAAAATAACAAATAGCCATTTTAAATATAGGAAAGATAATTCATTTAAGGACAAATATTTTCTGTTTGAGAACAACAAAGTAAAATTTCATACATGATCTTTTATTTACTTGATTAGAGTAAATTTAAATCACTCTGTAGAGCATAAAATGACAACAAATGCCACATTTATATTTTAGTCAGTCCTGACCCACTGATGTCTGGTTTCCAAAATCTGACATTTGGTGTCTAAGATGATTTTAGTTAGCGACATGCAGCAGTGCAAAAATCGATGTTAATGTACTTACAGTCATATAACAAAGTATACTTTGGACTTATTAGTTTCCAAATTCACAATTTCCCTTGGCTGCAAGCTCAGCTTGTCCCTGCTGTGAGCAACTTCAAAAGCAAAAAACTGTGCTTGTGGCTGGACTTACAATCCAAGTTGCCACTTTTGGTTTACACATGGGCATTTAATATCCTTGGAGTCTCATTCTAAATTAACTAGCATTAAAAAAGGAAAAAAAAATCAGATTATAAGGGGAAATATTAATGACTTTCCTTTTGTAACTGGCTAGATTTCTCTCTGGGGCTTTGTATGACTAACACGTGCTGACTGAAAATGGGTTTAAGCTGTAAGAGTTTTATAAAGTATTTTTTGAATTAAACCTGTTAATTTCAGGAGGGATAAATCCAAAGATTTGGTTTAGCCCACTAGAGATATACAAATACCATAGCTCTTTCATACACAACTGGTTTCCAACCAGGTTCTTTGTTTGTTCTGGCCAATGGAACTTGTATCGTACCGTGACACTATGTGTGCCATAAGAAATTCAATGCTGAAAATTTGTAGGAGTGAAATTTTCCATACAGATCTGCTGTAAAGTGTAGTATGTGGAAGACCACTTATTTATGTGTGGGGAAATTGATCATATTAGAAATCTTACTGCAAGAGTTAGCTTTGTGCAGACATGTAACAGAATAAAATAATGAGGTATGAATGCCTAATCCAAGTCAGTTGAAAACTTGAATGACCATTATGAATTGATTTCTTAATTTTTGGGCCCTACCTTTGTCTGTAGAATATTTATGTCGAATTATTCCAAATAACAAAAATAACTGAAGAAAATTATAAGATAATTGTGAAAACACCAGAAAAAAATTTAATATTTGTTAATAAAGCTACTAACTGTTTGATTTGCTGAAATTGTGTTTTTCAAGAGGTTCCTGAATCAAAGGCAAAAGACAGAGGCTACAATTTGTTTAATGATTTAAGTAACGTAGAGTAATATTTTAAAACTCAATTCCTTGAAATCAAACACAATACATCAATTTATTACAGTGTTTATTAGTTTACTGCAAACTAATATGCACTTCTGAGGCTTCCAAAAATATTTGTCTTTGAGAGTATTTGATGCATTAATGCTTTAGAAAAGGTGAGGCATCTGTCCCACAAATTATCTCTAAGTGAAGCCTGAAACTCTCAGTGTGTTCAGCAAGACATGAGTAATTTACGTAATGATCTAATAAAATTTTATCCTACCTTGATAAAATTATAATAGAAAGAGCTTTCCTGCTGACATTAACAGATGTTACTGTAGATAGTTTTCTTAAAGGCAGACTGGAGGCAATCATCAAGGAGTAAAGTTCCATCTACCACAAGCAAAGATTTACTTTGCCCATCAAAGGTTGAGAAAGGATATTGCTGTAAACAAGTTTCATTAAAAAGTCTCCATTATTCTCAGTTTGCTGAAACTTTCCTTCATCGTGGTTATCCTATGTCCTTAACTAAAAAAATTCTTTTTTATATTATTCCTAGAGAACTTCAACTCCAGCCCAGAAATTCAGTGATGTAGTCTCCTATGTTTCTCTATGTACTCTTATGTCTGTCATAAGTTTCATCCTGGGGTCTAACCAGAATAAGCACCGTGAAAACTGTTGGTTAAAAGATTTAAAATCTGAATTGATCCATGCTATGCATTTTTATCTACCTCTAATATTGGTTTCAGGAACAAAACAAACAAAAAACCAACCAATATAATCTGCTTATTTAGCAGACACTGGAAAATAATAAATGAGTCTACAATAACTCATTTGGCAGATTCTTTGACCAATGACTGGAACTAATGGGTTCAGTGTTGGAGTTACTCAGCAAGGGTTCCCTTCCATAGGTTTCAAGGTATAGCAAAGGACTGTTGACCTTGCCTCAAAATTAATTGTAGACATCAGAGCAGAAATGTGTAAGTAAACATATTTCTTACTCAAGGGAACTGGAAAGACACTGGTGTGAGGCCTGAGGACTTTGCAAAGAAGGTCTTCAAAATTTCTTTTGATTGTATATGGTATATATTTGATTGAACGTGGTACTTTTTGAAAGTTTCAAGCTGAAATTCTTGGTTTCTTATTCAGAAAAATGAGATTTATAGTTGAACAGGACTTGCTTCACCTTTATGTCTAAAATAGGCTGGCTGCTGACAAAATTAGATGTTTAGGAAAACTGTTTTCTAAAACAGTTTAAATCGGGATGCTGTTTAGTCAGAGAATATAACTCAAACATGGTTGTCTCGTAACAAGTATGACAGTAAAAAAAAAAGCCTGATATTTTCAACAAACTCTAAACTCATTTTCACAGGGGCAGGAAAGATTTTAAGAGCATGAACAATCTTTGTTGGAAATTGTACAAGGACAGTTTGTATGAGGAGTTGACAAGGAGTAGAATTTTGTCAGCCATTCTTCTAGGGCAGTGAGAAAGACTTACAGAGAGGTTCTATGGGTTATTTGGTCTTTGGTTTAGACTGCATAGTGTGGTATCTTGCATTTTGTTTGTTTGTTTGTTTGCTTGCTTTGGTTTTTGCTGTTGCTTGTTTTGGGTTTTTAAAATATAATTTATTTATATTTTTTTCTGATTTTCAATGTGTCAAATCAACATTGTCTTCTGTTTATTCCTGACCACATCTTAAAGTCTTTCTAGAGGCTGGGTAATTCCAGAACTCAGTAATAGGACTTTTTTTTAATGACTAGCAAGCCCAGGAAGCATTGATAAAGCCTAATGTAAACAACTACATCTGATCTGTGGAAAGATGTAGAAGTGTTTAGTCAATGGACAAAAATATTTAAGGAAGTGATTGATCTCACCCTAAAATGCACAGCTATTGATAAGATGAGTAATACAATAAAGTGCACTTTTTCTCCATTGTTTGTATATAGAACATAATGAGAAGTGTTCAGAATACAGAGTGAGAGATCTAAGTTAGACAAGAATCCAAGCCTTCATATCTCATACCTTAGTTCATAAACATTCATTACAGGTATGGGTAAATAAAAGCTGTAGCATAGATTATAACACAGTTAAAATGTATTAGCAGTGTGGTACTGATGTTTTCATATAAACTATATTATAAATTATTGAAAACATTAAAAGAAAATTTAAAAAATGAAGGCAAATTAAAATTACCTAAGGACAGGGTTAAGTTGCCTAAATACATGTGTCTGGTGCCATTTAAGATGTCTTGGGGTATAAATTAGGGACAGGTTTTATATTTCTTGACAATTTAAGCAAATTAATTTTACTCTGAAAGCTTATGTTCACACAATAGGATTCTGCTCTAGAGATGAGGTTTAGCTTGCAAACTGAAACATTTCATTTTGCCTCAGCTCTCATTTTACCCAATGGAGATAAGTCAATAGGACATGACATAAAATAGTCAATGGAGTCTGAACAACAGTACATCTTCAAAAATTTGGAACTTAAATTCAGCAAGCTAAATAGCTTTCTAGATTTCATTGAATTTACTCACTAGATCTACTGCATGTGGATATCCTGACTGAGAAACTTGTCTTTTTCTGCCTCATTTGAATGCCTTGGATAACGTGGATTTTCTCAAATCTCTTTAAACACCCGCAGCCCAAAAACTGAATCAAGCTTCTAAATTTCTCTGAGCTGAATCCCATTGGAAAGTGCTATGGATACTCAAACGATCAAAGATATACAATTTTAAATTGTAATTAAACAACAACAGCAACAATAACAATAGAATGGAAGTAATCAAAAATATATTCAAATAGAAGAAATCTACTGCATTTTTCCCCCATGCGTTGTTTTCATATGTTTCTAACTTGTGCTTGTTTTGGCTGGGGTAGATTTAACTTTCTTCACTGTACCTGCTCTGGGGCTGTGTGTTTTGGATTTGTGCTGAACATAAGGCTGATAATGTAGAGATGTTTTTTTTATTACTGAGGGGGGCTTACACAGAGCCAAGGCTTTTCCTATTGCCATGCNTGTTTTCATATGTTTCTAACTTGTGCTTGTTTTGGCTGGGGTAGATTTAACTTTCTTCACTGTACCTGCTCTGGGGCTGTGTGTTTTGGATTTGTGCTGAACATAAGGCTGATAATGTAGAGATGTTTTTTTTTATTACTGAGGGGAGCTTACACAGAGCCAAGGCTTTTCCTATTGCCATGCTGGTGAAGAAGTTGGGGGTTCCTGGGACACTGGGAGTAGACACAGTTGGGACACATGACCCAAACTGACCAAAGGGAGTTTCCAGACCATATGACACCATGCTTAGTATATAAAAGGCAGGGAAGGGGAGAAGGAGGAAGGGGAAGATATTTAGAGTGATGGTGTTTGTCTTCCCAAGTCACCAGTACACACGACAAGATCGTGGAGAGGGCTGAACACCTGCCTGCCCATGACAAGCAGTGAATTAATTCCTTGTTTTGCTCTCCTGGTGTGCGAGGCTTTTGTTTTCCTTATTAAACTGTCATTATCCCAACCCACAAGCTCTCTAGCTTTTACCCTTCCAGTTCTTTCCCTGATCATGCTGGTGGGGGAATGAGCAAGTGGCTATGTGGTAATTTGTTGTTGGCTGGGGATTAAACCATGACACTAGCTAATATTAAAAAGAAATCCTAAATTTTAGTTTAGGATTTCTTCTCTTTAAATCCACCAAGAATAGAAATAGTTACTGGTATCAGTGACTGTTTGACTTTGTATCTGAATATTCAGTGAAGGTCATATATATGTTCATAAGCGAAAATTAGTGACAGAAAAAATGGATTTTGGCACTTATGGTATTGGTATCTAAAATGACATATTATAAAGGAACATATTAGTCATATATATGACTAATAAGTCAAGCTTGATTTTTGCAGTGCAACATTACATAGATATGCAAACAACCTAAACAGCAAATAATTGGAGGTATATGAATAGTTTTTGAGTTTAAAAGAGACACCTTTTTTTCTGCCATATACTTTTCATATTCTCTTATGATTTTGTGTATATATATGTTGCAATGACGGTGTAAAACCATATACATGTTCATCTGCTTTGACAGGCACATTAAAAATGTCACTATTCTCACAAAATAAAACTAATGCCACTGCTCATATGACTCCTTTTCAATTTGTCCTACTATACTCATCTTGCATGTTTGAAAGAGGAACATAAGGTACAGAAGTAATAATGCTGTTGTGTTTGAAGGAAAATTATTGTATTTGGATACCACTTAGTCCTGAGAAAATAATCATGTTCCTTTAGGACAATGGACATTAAAAAGTCCAAGTCCTTTATTCATAATGTCGCTTTTCTTTTTTCCTAAAATATTTATCTTCCTCTCAAGATGCTTAGAAATTTGCTTAATCACAAAGGCTAGCTCCAAAAGCGTTGAGCTCTCATTAATATTCCATATTTGAATTGCTGAAGTAAAACATGAGTCTGCATATGCATATGGAAGGCAGTTCTTTTCATTTCTTCAGCTTGACTGCTCTGTCACTCATCCTGAACATTTTGATTTCAATGTAAGATGTGAAAAAAGTGTACAGTATAGGAATGAGTGTCCATATTTTTAACAAATTGAAAGCTAAAAATGTAAATGTAGCATATGCAACTAAAATTAATGGAGGCTTTCAAATGGAAAAGAACAGAAAGAAAGAACAGGGAAAGAACAGGGTCCTACACTGGCTGGACAGACATCTGTAGCAATTCAAATATGTCTAGTTTAAAGTAGAAAGACACAATCCTTAGTGTTTGCACAGTTACAAAACTCTTATAACACAGATAGTTATACCTCTTAATTTTAAAGGGACTTGAATCTGAAGGTTGTTTCTTACTGGTTTTGGATCACTCTAATTGAGCTGCCTGCATGGAATTGGCGCTAAATTCATAGAGGTATTCTGATTATAGGTTTTTTTGGTTTATTCTTTTTAGTATCCTTACTAATATTACACCACGCTTTTAGAGCCTATAATTAGACGTCTGTAATCAAAATATTAGTTAACTGTATAAATACAGAAATCCTTTTATTTAGTAAGGGACACTTAATGGCTGGCATAAGCATTGATAACTCTTTATCAGGACTGTAGCACTTAGAGAGTTATTTTTATTTCTTAGCATTTGCTATTCCATTTTTCCAGTGCAGCAGATTGCATCAAATCTTTAAGTCCTGATTTTGACTCAGTTTAAATTAGAAAAAATGAATAAACAATTATAGGGGATGGGAAGGGCATAGCATGAAAAGACATAAAAAATAAGAAGTGGAAATCTTTCCAAAAAGACTATAAAGTTGCTGACAAGCAGTATATGAAATGTGGATTAAATTGGCCAGACTGCTTGTTCTTTAGTGACCTCTGAAAAAATTAAAGGTTCAGCAAACCCAGGAATCAAATAGATCTTTGCCCTTGTCTACTGTCCAAATAGACACTCTTATTGATTCTGCTTAGATATTTTTGTTTAATGTTCCAATTATCTCTCTTTGCAGCTGCATAAGAAAGATATAAGCTATTTCTACAGTTCTAAATGCATCCACCCAAGGGAATGATCCCTGGCTCCAAAGTAGTGGAGATTGCATCCACATACCATGTTTAAGGCTAGATCTCCACAGAACAGATATGCCATGGCCAAACCACAAAGCACTTGGGCCAGCAGCCCCTTTGGGCTGCCACAGGGCACTAGAACAGTTTGATAGATGGTGGGGAGAATTTTGTTTGGGTTTTTTTGGTTTGTTTTTGTTTGTTTGTTTCTGTTTTGCTTTGTCGGGGAAGTGAGAGGTGGGACACTGATTTTAGTTTATACTAACTGATATAATGTGGCAGCTTTGCTGGCACTTGAGACAGGTAAATATATTACAAGATGAATATGAAAGTAGATGCTTCATGCTCAGTAATATTTCATTTGAATGTCTGGAGACATCTGAGAGTGAAACACATGCAGGAGAGCCTTTCAGGACACGGCAATAGGAACAAATGAACCTGGTTTAAGTTTGTGTATCTTGCCTTTTATATATAAATTCCTGAAGATATATGTTACAGCAGCACATGGAAATAGCTTCCTTTTTCTAGCCTCACACCTGGAACTTAATAGGTATAGAAATCTATCAATTACTTAATTGATTATAATTTATGATTTCTGGTGGCTAAGGCCCTGTGTTGGGCCAGAGAAGAGGGGGCTAGATGATTAAGTAATTTCTATCATAGTATTGTCAAAAGCTTCTGACTTGCATTTGCTCCACATAACTAAACTGATTTTTAGCTGATCCTTCCATTCATTTTGTCAGCACATTTAGGTTTAGAAAAGAAATTTCTTCCTTTAATTCAGTAGTTTATTTTGTTGAGATGTATTTTATCTGTTCCAGTTTTCAGCCACTAAAAGTTCAGTGCATATGCTTAAGCAAGTTAGATTAGACTCACATTGTAGGCAGAAATGAATGTGTTCAAAGGGTAGATCATTTAACCTGGTTAGGTATCACATGAACAAGTTTGTCTGGGTGTGCAATTTTACTGACATTGATTACCTTGCTCAGGATTAGATACTTCAGATCCCTAAAGACAGTATGGCAAGACATTAGACCTTTATCTATTTGTTTACTCATTTGTTTGTTTGCTGTGTTGCATCTTAAAACCAGGTTGTTTACATTCTACAGAAGAGATATATGAGTAATCTAACATTTTAAAAGAGAACATNCCATAATGCTTTGGAGGCAATTTCCTCTTCATTTTAAATTTGTCACCGGGGAAGCCTTTTTCTTTCTTGCAGCCAAACAGATGGTTTATATTTTCATTTTTTATTTTTTCAATGTTTCCACTAAAAAGGTCAAGATCATCTTTGGAAAAGTGAAGTTCTGAATTTTCTTCCACTATCTAAAAATAAAAGCATATAAATTTTTAAAATCCTACAGGTTGTTTCTTTTTCTTCTCAAATGTAACTACTCATAGATGACTTTGGCCCTTGTCATTGTAATACCTGAAATTCTACGAGCCACTAATGAGATTGTCCTCTGACCTTGCATGTGAAAATTCTTGGACAGCCTTGAAAGGAAAGAGTAGATTTTGGACTGATTAAGATTAAACTTTATCTTGAATTCAGGGAAGAAAGCACAAGGTAGATTAAAAGACTTTCTCCAAATTTCACTGAAGCTTTAGTCTTATGAGCCAATAATAATAGTCTAACAATTTATAACAGTGCATAGAAATATGAATGTGTACAGCTGTCCCATTTCACTTGCAGTACATGTTGATTCACTTCTAAATCTACTTGATGCTCATACAAAATTGCAGTATTTTGCATTTTAGATAAACATGTAGGAATATGCATGTGTACTGACAGCTACATGCCTACCAATGTTCTGTAATTTTTTGCTGTTCAAAAGTGAGTTTTAGTATCATCATTCATGTTTATCAATTGAAGAGCAATATATTAGTATCAGAATTTGTTATTAGTCTACCACATAGAACAATAGGAAATAACATCAAATTGTTCCAGGAGAGGTTTGGACTGGATGTTAGGAAAAATTTCTTCACTGAAAGGGTTGTCAAACATTGAAACCAGCTGCCAGAGGAAGTGGTTGAGTTTCCATCCCTAGAGGTGCCATGAATACATGTGGCACTTAGGGACATGGTTTAGTGGTGGACTTGGCATTGCTGGGTTGACTCCATGATCTTATAGGTCCATACCAACCTAAATGATTCTGTGATGCTACAGTTCCATTCATCTGGTTAATCACACCGCATTTTAGGAATTTGTGTCTTCTCATCAGATGCAATCCAGTCACTGTTCCAAGCAAGACTAAAGATTCACAGGAGTATCAGCCTTTGCTTAAGGGCTTCAGACTTGTGCCAGCTGGACAACTGTAGGTCCTCTAAATTTTGGTTTTTGTGTATTCTGTATTCTACCAAACCATCTCTAACTGAACTAGATTGTTCTTACTGAAGGTTCCTTCTTACTGAAGATTTCTGTTCCTGAAGTTCCTGAGCAATTATCTTTACATTCAGGCACTGAAATATCACTCTTGAAAATCTGCTGAAGTGTACTATTCTTTAGTGTTTAGGTCTGACTTGGTAAATGCATAAAAGAGCTTTGCTTCTGGATTTGTAATTACATGAGCCGGAATCCAATGCTGGAGATTATTTTCTCACTGACCCCAGTACATTAAGCTCTTTCAGTGTTGTTTCCTCCTCAATTATGGCATTTTCCATTTTCATGCTCTTATTTCCATTAGCCCCTTGACTTCGCCTCCATGAACTACATCATTTGTAGTTACTGAAATCTGCGTCAAAGGTTTTTTTTGGCAGTATCTAAATTAACTTTAATCTTTGCCCCTATACTTGCTGAATTACCACACCACTTCCTCCTTCTTTGTTCTCTTTTTTATTTTTGTGGCTAAAAATTTTTTTACTGTTTGTTTTAATTTCCTCTGCAAGGTCCAGCTCAGCTTGATAGTTGGCAAGTCTTACTTTTCTCCTACATATTCTGACCTTCAAGACATATCTTTCTATTTAGCCAGTCTGTTCTTGCTGTTCCACATAAACTCCCAACTTACTCCAGTAAATGCTTTTTTTTTTTCACTGATGTGATCAAGGTCAAAAATGGGTAAATGGATATCTATTTTCAGCAATATAGCATTGGTCCACATCTCAACAGCTGCAGAGAAATATCACAAAGAAGACTTTATTCACTCCTTGGTTACTAAATGATTCTCAGCATGAATGAATAGTTATCTAGTTAGGTCTTGTATCTTTTCCTCTCAAACGTTTTCTCTCTACTTGTAGTACACGTATTGGTTTTCAGTCTGTGATTTAAAGTAGCTCCAAGTTTATTTTTCAGACTTTTGTAAATTTATAAAGCTTTTAAACTTTACAAATCCACTCAACTATCACTGATTTCCTGAATTTTTTCAAGAATTTTCTTATTAAAATAAGAATTGTTAAAAAATGTATTTGCTTTTATTTTTCTTCGTAGTATAACTTTACCATAATCACTTAATTCAGGATATTTTTTCTTTTTCTAGTTGTATATGGGCTTTTTTTATGTCCTGGTCATGAAGATATCATTGTTTTTCATGGTTCTGTTGTATAAAAATATTGGCATCACACAATTTTTGTTGGAATATGATCTTCAATCAATATGTATGGTATAGCGACATTGTATTAATCTTGATACTATATAT
>VXBC01010031.1:530807-595139 GCA_013399945.1 Ploceus nigricollis | reverse complement strand
CCCTGTGCAATATGCAAACTTTTTTGTGTGTGTTGCTGGGGGGGGCGGGGAGGGGGGGGGAAGTCATGTATTCAGGTTGCACAGTATTTGTTTTGTATTTTTGCTCTCCCCCCACACCCCAGGAATGATGAAAATAATGTCTGGTTTCAGTAGCCGATATATTGTCACCCCCCCATCCCCTTGTATTCATATTATTGCTTTGACAGGATACATCCTCCTTCCTTGCAAGTATGATGAGGCCGGAGGGGTGGAAGGGAGAGAAAGTGAGGCTACTAAATGGTGTTAGTGGTAAAACGTTCCTTTTACATTTGTTCCCCTGCACTGTTCAAGATTTATGATCTTGTTTGAAGGCATATTTTCTCTATCGTTTTTTCTGGTTAGACAACCGTCTCTGAACTTCACTGTCAGCTCTTCAACAGATAAGGGTTCAGAAGTCACATTTTTTTATTGGAAGATTAGCATATTGTCAGATTTGTCTTTCGGTTTCGAGACTTTGCAAAGCAGAAGCCTGAACCAAATGGCAGGAAAGCAGCTGCTATTTCACAAACATAACCTTTCAACTTTCTGCCAGAGCTGATACCCTAGAAACGTGCATAGCACAGCCCATTGGCTGGGGCTTTGTTTTGGTTTTTGCTCCTTTATAGTTGTAAGAAGCAGAGGGAATTCTTATTTTAGACATTTTGGGCTTTTTCTTTCCACCAAGGGACATTTTGGTAGAGGACATGTTCTCCACACTTTATCTCATGATATATTGTACCCTAACATTTATAGCTCCGTTCTTCTGTTGTCAAACCTCCAATTGTCAAAAAAAAAAAAAAAAAAAAGGTGGAATGTATGCCCTTGAATGAAATGCACATGAAAGGAGACTGGAACAAGCACTCACAGAAAGTTTTACCTGGTGTGAAAGCCTTGAGCCCCATCCCCTTTCACAGATGATGCTCAGACTCCCATTAATTAAAATACACACCAGGAGTGGGACTTCGAATGCCAGGTCTCATGGTCTTTCTCTTTGACTTGGCCAAGGATGCCAATGCATTTACAGAGCTGGAGTCAGATTGCTCAGGAATGCAAAGGACTGGAACTGAAAGGCATCAAGGCAGTTTTTGCTTTTATTTATTTTCTGGTGACCTTAATAAAGAAGTTCTGCCATACCTCTCTCTTTTTCCTTGCCAGATAGATCCCTTCCCCCTCCTTTGGATGTCAATTATTTCTGCAAGAAATTTCTAAGAGAGGTAAGGCAGCTGTTGTTGTGGTGCATGGTATTCTTCCCAAAATGACAGCATCCTATGCTGTTTCTAAAACCATGTTCTGTGATTTGCTGTAGTTGTGGCTTCCTCCCTGCTGTATTCTATTGGCCACACAGATTTTGACCCTGTTCAGATGAAGAGAAATGTGAACTACAAGATGCTTCCATTTTGATAGTAGCTGGTGTCTTCAGTGATGTGAGTTGTCTCCCAACTGTGGTAGATGGGAAGAATTATTTTTATATCACACTTTTTATGCTGAACTTTGCTGCCATGATGGCTGTAAATAAACCCCATCGGGTTTTTTATCAGTTTGCATTGACTGATGTGTCACACATACACACACACCATTGTAAGCTGCCAAAATACATCCTGTAGCAAGTTTCTTGGACTAGCATACTGGTATGTTTTGCTCTTTAGTGAAAAGACCTGGTTAATTTTTATTTAACTTTGCTACACTAACTCGGGTTGAAATAAAGTTCAGTCTTAACTTATGTGTATGATTTGTGGTGACTTATGAATTACATTGTAGAAATATTTCCAAAAGTCCTGGGTATGGTACTTTCTAAATAGTCTTAAATATTTTGAAGGGAAACATCAAAGTTTCTAAGTTGGGTTGTTGATTTCAAAGTGAAAAATTAAAGTTCATCTCTTACAGATGGCAGCTGTTGACAGAAAATACTATGTGCTTGCTTTCTTCTTCTGTTATTCCCAGACCTGCATCATGTAAAAATTATCTACTTTTTCTCTTTGGAGCAAAAGTAGATGTACTTGACACTTGGTTTCAGCAGAGACTTCACATCTCTAATTTATATGTCTAAAACAGTCACAGACTTCAGGGGAACCACTGGGAGCAAAAACCCTCTCCCTTGAGGCACTGAATACATAAGAACCCTGAAGCCTTCTCTATCATAGCTATAGGGCTCTGTTCCTAAACTGGATTTCCGAAGAACAGTGGGCAGTGGCCCATGCTTTCATCTTTTCAAAGCCAGGGGTTTGGGGATGTTGTGCTTTTAGTCATCATCCTTTTCCTCAGCTCATTCCATCCCTGCAGATTCCTCAGTTTACTAAAGTCTGATTGCAGAGGCTTGCGGTGGGGAGGTCAATACTACAAGATCTAAATCGCATCTTGCCATTAAAGGAGGAGGTCCTGGTGCAGAAGGGGCTTTTATCAAGACAGGATAAAAGTCACTGAAATCCTAGGGAACAAACTCAGTAAATATACAAGCTAAATACATTTCAGTAAGATTAATTTTATAAAAAAGAGAAATTTCAAATGCCTTTATTGTCTGTGCTTGTAATAAAAAAATATATCTCTGCACAAATGATGTTTTATGGGGGATTTTTTGCATGTTTTGTTTTGATGTATACTGGTATCCTGGTACATTTCTAAAGTCAAGTTACGTGCATAGTATCTTTATTATTAAGAACTAAGTGTCAATTCTGAACACCTGCCCTTTTGTCATTGAGATTGCTGTCAAAAACAGAGCTTCAGCTGCTTCCCCTCTCTGGGGCACAGAATTTGTCTTTTGTGCAAGTCGTCTGGCTTGCTGAACTCTCTCAACAGTCTGCATTTCTGCCACTGTTGCATTTCAAATGGCAGAACAGAGATTCTGGCACTCACCAGAGCCATCTGGATGTGGATGGGATCTACCACCACAGGAAAAGAAAGTTCTTTCCAAGGGCCTTCCAGAAAGGTAAAGGCTACAGGTGGGCTGGGGATTTTTTTGTTAGACAACAAGCTGGGCTAAGTGTTTGGACAGATCTCTGTACCCTTTTGAGGTACAAGTGCTGCACAAACAGATAAACAAGAGCAGTACTGGCAGTTACCAATGACATTGCTACTCCTGCTGAACGGTGTTGTATAATCCACCCTGAAGCTTCTGACGTGGAAATCTGTAAGCTCACATGTCTGAAGGTGGACCTGGCATTCCAGTGCACTGTTCCTGGAGAACAGTTTAACTACTCACTTCATCACTGGTTTGTCAGTGTAGGAGTAGGGCAGGAGGGGAAGATTTCAGGAGGCCATGGTGGTGGTTGTTAGACTCACAAGTCTGGACATCTGGATTCCCACCACTGGCACACAGTGATTGTACTTACGCTGGCTTGCACACTTTATTTTAGCAGCTGGGAACCATCCAAAGCTCCTAAGTGCCTTGTTGTTCTCTGAGGAAACCCTTTCCCTGGAAACCAAGGAGATGTGAGGCACTGCAAGGAGCTGGGAGGGCAAGAGAATAAAAAGTTATCTTGAGTCTAATAGTATAGATGTAACAACCTTGACCCAGGTGCATTCTTTAGTATCTCTGTGCTTCAGTTAACAAATGCTAAAAAGGGTTTTCATTAGGGCAGTCCAAGTCTCTCCCAGCTTGTGGTTCCTCAGCCCTGCTGAGCACATCTGCCCAGCTTCACACCCAGCTGGGTATTTCTGAATGTTTACTATCACAATTGTGATGCCAGTGGCTACTGCAACTGTGTGACTGTAGAGGCTGGCACAACGGGGTCCTGAGGTGTCACAGGCATCCTGATTGCCTGTGAGGTGTCCTGGTTAATACATGCTTGCATAGTGCTTTGAGATTCCTCCAGGACTAGTGACTGGTTCTATTCATACTCACAGATATCTTGTGAAGTATTGTTTCTGTGCCTGAATGTAAAAAACCCAGAAATTTTACTGTAACAAAGAGTCATAATACAATTAAATATTCAGACTTTTGCCCTGTTTACCCAAAACTCTAATGGGGGTGGACTGGGCGCTGCTACATGGTACCCTAAATGAGTGATCCTAAGAGGACTGAAAGGCAAGTTGTTCCTCCTCTCATAGTCCACAAAAAGGCAGTAGAGTAAACGACATCAAAGAAAAAAAAAGTCATTTAATGCAATGCTGTGCAATCAATATGACATGAATAAAGTTTGTAGAAAACCAGCTTCTGAAATATCAAAATATAAGGTATTTCCTCTGAAAGAGTTATTAAAATAACTTGGGGGGGAGGCAGAACTCAGAACTGTTAAAAGAAGCAGCTAAGCTTGGGGAAATTGCAATCTAAAAGCAAGGTGGATTAAGCAAATCCTTCTGTACAGAACCATGCTACAACTAGGAACCCTCTAACCATCACTTGGAAAAGCTTATGCTCTGGGACTCGATTTTCAGGCATATAATACGAGCTTTAGTGATTGTGCCTGCACTGTACTCCCAATTAAGGGATACTCTCTTGTGCTTAAGTCCATTTCTGTTCAGGAAAGCATTTAAGCATTTCTTAAACCATATTCTTAAGTACTCTCTTGAAAGGGAATGCCTTCCTGTTGTGGGATATGTGTCTGCATTTGCTAGTCAGTTTGGCTGAGTTTTCCCAGCTTGGTGCACACAGGACTCATTGCAAAACTAAGAGGAGGATACATTGGTGGCAAGTGACACTGCTGATTTCTCGAAAGTCACAGTCAGGCTTTGTAAGTGTCACATTCCAGTTGCTTGGTTTCTCGAGGCAGCATTTTGAGACACATGAGGGAAAGGGCAAGCTTCAGAGCAACAGGAACTAACTGGATTGCAGTGGCTAGAGTTCATTTTTGTGCTGAAGAAATATATAATCCACAGGTTTATTGTGACTCTCATAAGCCCCAAGAGAGCACTATCAGTTTTTAAGGGAGAGAGGAGTTGCAAAAAATTTTTTTAGTCCCTTTCAAGCAAAATCTGCTGACAAAGAATTTTGTTCTTCATCAGTCTAAGTGCTCTGGAGACAGAAATCTTTCCTGTAGTGCTCAATTTTAACTGTCCCAGGATTGTCTTCTCCCTTTGGATGTGGCAGAGAGGACTCTCTGGATGTCCAGTCCTTCATGTGGAAATAATGATGTGAAATAAATTGTGGCATTAGCTTTGACCACCATGCTTATTCATTAACAATTTTGGGGGCATATGTGTAAAAAATAAAAGGAAAGGTGAGTTAAGACTTATGGTTTCCACTTGGTTTTCTCCATCTTTCTAAGACAAAACAGAGCACCTTCTGACCTGGCTGCTTGTAGACTTGGGCTGTGCTTAAATAGTACAGTCTTGTTCTGCTGCAGAAGAGAAGAAGGTGATCTCTCTTGATCTCTCTGTGGAGATCATGTGTCATTGCTTTCTCAGTAACCAGACTTAGCACCACTGCGAAACAGTGAATGTGCTGCTTCTCCCCTTCCCCAAATTGTATTTTTAAACTCAAGACCTCATCATTCAAATTAGTTTGCTGAGAGAAAAAAACGCAAACACAAAACATAGAGACAGGGCTTCATGAGATTAAAACCAGGTAATCTTTAACTTTATGTAGTCAGTGAAGGTCAGGCATTATTCCCCTAACTGGTGTTGACCCTCACTAGCTGGTGAGGGTGATTTTGGTGAAATCCAGCAGTGGCTCCAACTTAACCCAACTAGCTACTCAGATAAACAAGTCCTCTGTCTTGTTTCCACCAGGTCCAACTGCAAAATAGCTACCTGAGTTTGGTGTAGTATTGTAAGAATACCACTTTTTTTTTTTTCAGGGATTATATAAATTTGTTATCAGATAATTGGGAGGGGGAAATTATGAGAAAGAAAAGAATGCCTTTCCTTTGTTCAGGTGTTTCTCTGCTTTTCAGCAAAGTGGGAAGTTGTGTCCAGCTCTCTCTGATTCAAATCTGGCCCAGGCAGTAAAAACCAAAAAGAAGTCATCACTGAAAGGCTGGCAGGGCTCTGTGTGTCACCAGCCAGCTCTTTCAGCCCAGCATCTAGTTCACATAATAAAAATATCCTTATATTTGGCTCTGAGTGACATTGCCTTGGAATACAAGCAGATCATCTATGGTCTGCTTTGTCAGGAAGGATATGCCAGCCATTCACAGCTGGAAATTGTTCCCCGGCACCTTTTCAAAGATTTCCATAGTGTCAAATGGGAAAAGTGAGGAAATCAACAGTAGCTCCATTTCTGTTGTACCAGAGGATGAAGAGGAGACTATAGTTTTCTCAGATATCAGGAAGCTCGTTCACGAGCCCTGTATCGAAGGTTAAAAAAGCGGGTGTGAAGGTAGGTATCATTAATTCTAAAAAATGGTGATGAACTAGAACAAAGCAATATTTGATGTCAGAGCCCAGTCGTGAGAATTGGATCTTTTTTTTTCCTTAACATCTTCCTGTCTGCCCAATGCCTCGTATTCGTTTACGTCAAGGTATAAATAAATGTCCCAAAAATTCTAGAGCTGAGAAATAACACTGGAGAAAAAAGAAGAAAGGCAATTTTAACTTCATTTGGATACAGCTCTTCAGCAGACAGTTCATTGCTGATATAAAGGGACAGTCCTGGTGGACCCAGTGACTGCTCACACAAGCTGTGAACGTGGCCCACTACTATTTTACCTATGATAAAACTGGGAGACAAGCAAAATGCTGAGAATATTTTTTTTTCTAATTAGACATATTTTAGTTACAAAAGATTGCAAAACTCTTCAAAATAATAAAAACTTAGGATGTCTGTGCTGCTTGTCTCAAGAATAGCTATGATGATGATTAAAAAAGAACCAGATTAAAAGGAAATTTATTTATTTATTGCTCCTTGGCTTTGGTTTCAGACCTGAATGGATTTTAAGTGCCAAGTGACAAACCCTTTAAAATCAGGTTAACAATGGAAATTCTGGTTTTTTTAAGCCACCATAGCACTACTGTAACATCCAGGCTTTTTCACAGCCTCAGGTTCACTGTCAAGGACTCCCAGTGACAGACACCCAGACTAAAACTAGGGCAGTGACCTGAGTGATTTTGGAAGTTACAGCTCAACATACAAGATTTCATGCAGTAGCTCTGATGACAAAAATGAATTTACCACATGGAATCTCACAACATATTGTGCGGTAACTCAGAAAATCACTTGGGTTACCATTGCAAATATATATATATATAAGACACATTAACAGCATTTATAGACACTGATCTATTAAGTCATTTTCCTAGACTACCTTCAGACCTTTTGTCTGAAGCAGAAAAACCATCATTAAAGCTATAGTTTGCCAGACAATTACTTTGTCAAATCTCAAGAAATTGCATAATAAATTGTATACATGCATCAAACATGAACAGCAGAGGGGTATAACAAGCTGTGTATTTCCAGTCCACTTGTTCTTTCATCTAAACAGTAGCTGTTGTTTTGAAGAGTAATCCTATGTTCTTTTCAAGACACAAAATGTACATATACATTTATCTATCAAACTAAGTAGAAATAATTGAAACACTTAATATGCACAGTAATAAAGAAATGCATGAACAACTTCATTATTAATGTCTATTGATTATTTATGTTTTCAAATAGGCAAACGTAGCTACTAATATTTTATCATGTTAGTCTATATGTGCATTTTGGCTTTACCTGTTTATTGGCAAGTTTACTATCTACATTATGGGTGTTTTTATTGCTGTACACTCATTTGCTATGCGCATAACTGAGGTCAGTTTACGAACTGACTAGTGTTCACTCGATTTGATTACTATGTAACATTGCTGAGACTATTCTCCCTTTGGAAAATTAACTGTACAAGGAAGCCCAGTAAATCTTTACTTAAAAATTCCAAACTTTAGATTGATTTCAGCAGTGGGTCTGTATTGATCTAAAAAGCTTTGCGTTCCTAACTAAAAACTAATCTTTATTTCACCCTTTAGTGACTGCAGCCATAAATATGTTCACTCATACTGGAGTTTAGTGGATTAATGGTTATTGGAGATTGTGGCTTCCAACTGGGGTTGGTAAACCTTAACCTTTGGAGGACAACATGAAGGCATTTACCCCTTGTCATCTGTAATAGCTGGGTCCCCTTCTGACAGTTACCTGGGTGTTAAAGAGGAGGCAGAGCAGGGGATAGGAATTAAAGTACTAGTGGCTCACTTTATCTGTCCAATCACTCGTTATACTGACCACTGTATCCTGATGCAAAGGCGTGGAAATGAAACCATTTGTTTCATCCCTGATAACAGAACTCTGAAATTTCCAAGCACTAGAATTAGTTATTCCTCAAAATTAATGGACAGAAGTCTTGTGTCTCTTTTCATTTCACCATATTTGTGGGAGATATTTTATGTGACTCAGGACTGGTCTTTCTCACTGTCTCTGACAGAAGATTTTCAAAGGCAGCTGGTAGGAGACATTGCCTTACATTCCACTGCAGTGACTTACTAGTTACTATCCCAAACATAATTACACTAATTGTTATAAAAACCGTAATTGCAATAATGTCTTGCAGTAGGGTTTATTCCAGAATGTCATGTTCTGAAATAGATGTCAATTAGCACTTAAGTTATGAACAAGCCATCCCTACAAAACTTTAATTCACTCAAGTCAGTTTAAGTAACTCAAAAAAGCAATGTGAGGGTAGAAATTATTCCCACATGTAAGGACTGAAAGATCTGCCCTAACTTTTCATTAAAGAGAATAATGATTATTGAGAACATAAAAAAATTATTTCATTAGCAATACAGAGAAGGTTTCATTGGAACACGAAATATACAAAATGGTAGATGTCAAGTGATTATATTAACAGACACAATTCAATATCCATTGTTCCAGAAAATATACTGAGCTTAAAAGAGAGATTTCTTCTGCAAGAAATATTGACTCGAGCCTGCCTAAATTTAAGGGAGAGATTTATTTTTCATAAGCAGGTACCATCTTGTGACTGTCATTTCTATAATTATTCCCATTTGAGAGCATAAGGGATACTTGTGTCAAAAAGGGTGCCTGGTTTTTGGAAACTGATCTTATTTTAAAACCTTTCTTTCTATTTCTATTAATTCTTCTATTTTTGCAAATCAAATTCCCAGGAAGGGAGATAGCTTTTGTAATAACATAGAATTGCAGTTGCTGGCAGCTGTTGCAAATGATTCCAGGCAATTTACGTCCCTTGAGACATTTTCCCAACATCAAGGTAATCAGGGCCAGTGGGATATAATCTGGGAACAGTTTTAACAACAAGTTTCCCATCCTGGACTGAAAAACACAGTCCCAGTGGAGATGGAGGTTGCCTGTTGTGCCTTGACATACACTCCTAACACTTAGCTGCAGATTTTGCATCTGTTTTGTTTATTAAACTAAGAGTGATGACTCAAATATTTAAACAAAGGTAAGAAGACTGTGGGAATTCCAGACGTCTGCTAATCAAAATGTTGCCCTTATTCTAACATTTAATTTGTTTTACCTTTTCATCTTCCTTCAGTGTTCTTTGACCCATCTCACAGCTTCAGATTGCTTCAGATTTTACTCAAGAAGGTCAAAATGCCCAGGGGTGCATGGGGTGTGGCCCCACTGTTTGCTGTCCTCATATCAGATGGAAACAGGATTTCTGGGGGTCTTTTACAAGCTTTGACTATCAGCAACAACCACTGGGGCTTTGTGAGGATAATCTCAGTTTTAATAACAAAGCATTGGCTTTCTGAAGTGTGTAGGTTTCTAGAAATCTTTGATGATCTGGACTGAAATTTGTTATCCCTTAGTTGGCAAAACAAGCCTTAAACTGGAGACAGTGGAAAGAACAGAGGGTCCTGCTGCAAGAGGCTGAGGGGAAAAAATCCATCTCTGTTCCCCCTTCAAGCATGCAAAGAGAGTATACACAAAACGATGGCAGTTAGGATTGTCCTAAAAACATTAGCTCATTAACGGTCCCTAAAAGCTTTGTGCCATATAAATAAAGTCACAGTAATTGCAGGTATTTTCTGATTGCCCTTGGGGTGGAAACAAGAAGGAATGGTCAAATTCTAAAGCTGGTCTCTCTGTTTACATTGAAAGCCTCCTCTGAATGCACATGTATTTGATACCACATAGACAACAGCAGCAAGAAGAATGAAATTGGTCTTTTTGGCCCAGCATGAAGCAAGAAAAACATGTAGTGCTGTGCATCAGCTAGAAGAGATTGTCCCTCCCTTCAGCACCAGCTGTAGAGACTTTCCAGCATGTGGGAAATACTTTCATCTGCCTGCCTGGGACGAACAGAAGGAAAATGGGTGTGCCTCTTGACTGCTTATTCCTCTGGTAGTGCAGACCCAGTGGTTGTGTGAGCCACTGCTGTAGAGTCAGTGCTAGCAGGAGAACCCAGTGCCCCAGGGAGCAGTGGTGACAAGAGACCGCCAAGCTCATTTCTACTGAATCAGTTTTGCGAAACAGTTGCAGGGCAAGGAGACCACCTGAGTGCTACCAAGCTATTGGGGTGAACAAGTCTGGTGGATCAGTGGGATGATGGCACAAAACAAGGGAAATGAGAGTACACACTTGATGTTTTCTGGAGTATATGGAATGGGCGTGGGGTTTTTTTTGTGCGAAGGAGGCGTCACAGGGATTATTGGGTGAGGGGTAAAATATTTCTAGGAATCTTTGTTAAACCTATGGCAGCTCATCACTCATGGTCATCTAGCTGAGATCAAAGCAGGGCCACCTAGAGGAAGACTGCTGTTCTCCTCTGGGAATGCCAAGCTGCTTAGAATATTATAGGAAAAAATCAAAGGAATTAAAAATGACCATATCATTTCACACAGCAGTAAATATGTCATAAGAATTTTTTATCACATGGACTTGATGCACATTGGGCAGTAAGAAAATAGATTTGATCAACAGGAATAACTGCCCTAGAGCTAATATGATCTACTGAGTCACAAATCCTCTTTTTCATAATGCTTAAATACGGATTTACATGATGGACTATAACAACTCCAAATGCACCATTTATATTTATCATATAAATAATGATGAGCTTTCAAATTAGAATGCAGATCAAAATCGCACGCTAGTTATTCAAATTGCTTCTTGGTTCAGAAACTCACTTTTTTGAATAGTTCAAAAGTATCAACTATTTTGACTGTGAGCATGCATTCCTGAGGCCCATGTGAGTAATTGCACGCATGAAAGTGGTCCTGCTGAACTCGGTAGGTTTCCTCGGCTATATAAAGTTGCTTATGGCTGAATTTACCTGCAGGAGAGACGTCAAAGTCAGTAAGAACACTTTATTTTTCCTTGTCAACTTCCAAAGATTCCATGAGCTGAGCACAAAGACCATGTTAGCACTCACTGTTAGCTGCCGGGGCAGTAATTTCTGTGTCCAAAGCATATATGATCACTAGTATGCTATTTTTTCTATCCTTTTCTTCCACAATTCCTTTTCTTCAGTACTTTAAGAAATGCAAGAAGCTTTGCTAGGCTCTTCTTTATGTGCATGCACCTTCAGAAATCCTGTACTACCCTCTCTCAGCCTGCCTTTGCACCCCCGGGCTGCGTACAAGCCCTTCAGCTTGAGTGTGCCTAGTGTAGGTCCTGCATTTGGTGTTTATATCTTTAATAGTTAAGCAGTAAATTGTTATCCAGACTGTCCAGCGTTGCTGGAAAATGGAAACATTTTCACCTTTGATACTAAGATCCCAGCCGGGGTGGCCTCTGTATTTCTCCAATGCTAAAAACTAGTCTTGTGCAAAAGGCCAGTACAAAGTTCTTACAAGTCAAGTTATTCGAGTCCTCCCTCAGCCCTGAAAATCATTGCTGATTGCTGTAGTTTGCAGCAGACAACAGGGTTTTTTTGGCTGTCTCTCAGTAGAAAGGTGAGGTCTAAAAATAATTGAGGTTCAGGGGATACTAGAAATCTCAAAGTTTATTTGGCATTATCTTTTCCCAATCTGTACCCATCTCCCCCTAAACAGACAGAGTCCATCCCCTTCTACTTTCTCTGAGTTAATTATAACTTGCACTGAGTAGTGTCATGGAGAGAGACATAAAAAGCAGCAACACTAATAGTACTCAAGGGGAATTTAGCAGCTCTACAGCAGAACAAAAATCTCCCAGCAAAGAGTTGTGGCAATAAATGAGCCAGTTTGATACCAGTCAAAGTCCACATGCAGATAGATTTATTTGCTCTATATTAGCCGTGCTTTTCCAATTTCATGAGATAGGGATATTTCTGCAGGAAGGATTCCACGTTTAGTTTGAGAGGCAGCATGTCCCTGTAAAATAAAGAATCCACTGGTCACTGCACCAACACGGGGACACTGGAGTTCAAATAAGCTTTTGCAAATCCCCAAGAGGGGAAGAAAAAACTTCTTGGAAAGAAATATTTGAAATTACATTTCAGCACAGTTGAGGGAGAGTAGATGGGCGTGTCTTGCTGCCTCTGTGCCCTCTTGAGACAAATCAGAGACAGCCAGAAGCAACCATGTTATGGGCAGAGCTGTGTGGGGGCTTCCCCAGCATGGATGCTCCTGAGCTATGTGCTTGATCTCAGATTAGGGGCAGAGGACAGCGTGGAGGTGATGCAGGGAGCAATACAAAACAGACCTGTGGTGCCAACATTTAGCTGCTTGCTTCTGTTTAATCTCTTTGTGCTGTTTTAGATGTTAGGCAAATTCTCAAGGTCACTAGTACCTTACTCAAGTCAACAGCTAGAGGGGACAATGTTAAGATACTCATAGCTGGAATCCCAGCCAGCCCGTACCCTTCCTTCCCTTTCATTACTACTGGCTTATCCAAAGTATCATACTCTTCCACCTGAAATTCAGCTGCAGTCCTTGCTTCCTTCTGCCTCTCTGGTGGCCTCTCTTTGTCTATTCTCAGCAAGTAGTTACCAGGCTTTTCATTAATGGTCTGAGCAGTCTTTTGCTTTTCTGGCATATTCCCCCTGGTAGGATGAAAATGGTTGTTTTTAATCAAGAGGGTCAACAAAGTAGCAGAGATATAGCAAGAATTCACTGGCTTCATTTAACTATATTTTGCTGCAGAATTTTCCCTTGTGATGGCCAAATTCCTCCATGTAAAGTGTGTTGACAACCATGATCCTTGGTAAAATGTGAACAGAATGAAGTCAGTGTTGTGGATGCCATCCCAGTTCGGAATCCGTATCTCAGAGATGCCCATTTCCTATGGAACATCTTCACATAGTGGAGGGCTTGAACTTGTGCTGTGAACTCATGGCAATGGTTTGGATCAGACAAAACTGACAAAAGCAAAAAAAGTGTTTCTGAATCTGCACATAGCTGTCCCCAACACCAAAACAGCCTTTAAAATTTAATGCTTAAAGGTCTGAAAACATAAGAATGATCCCTAAGGTCTGGTATTTGTAGCTTATATTTGTTTTTTGGGCTGTTTTTGAGACATGCTGCCTATGCAGTGTAGTTGATGGGGAAGTGTTGTCTGTCTAAAGAAGCTGTGAACCTTTTCCTCTGACTAGAGGAAAGGCAGCAGAGAGCTTTGTGAGCCACGGATCTGTGGGGAGCCTGACTTCATTTTTACTTGTTTCCCTTCTTTGCAAAAAGATAAAGATTTTCTCTTGGTACTTCTAGCCAATTTCTACAGCAATGAAGACATCCAAATGGCTGCTCCAAGTCTTCCAGGCAGTCCATAGACTTTTCTCCAGATGGAAAAGACCAATAAAGTGCTGAAAACTCTGATGGAGAGGAGAAAATGTAAGGAGAAAAAAAAGTCCTAAATGCTGATAAGACACAGAAAAGTAGAAGCATTTGCCATGATTTCCTGTCCCAGTGTTCAAGTCAAACTGAGTTTGTTGACTACCACTTGGTCTTTTTCTAAGGTTTATGAAAAATAAACAGTCCTCCTGTGAAATTACATTGAACAAGCACCAGATACAGAGCTCCCTTCCCCCATCACCTTTCTGCACTCTTTCAAAGACTTACTTAATGATTTACATTGTTCACAGAGTCACTCAAGCAGGCAAAGTGGAATTCCACCTGATCGGTAACATGGGGTACTTCCCATCTGAGCTGGAGTGCGAGCTGTTTGTCAGCTCTCCTAACGTGCCAAGAGCTATATGGGAACTGCCGAGGTGACTATAGATTATAAGGGCAAAATTCTGCTTTTATTTTTGCAATGGCATGAAAAAAAACCCATAGAGAATGTCATTAGGAGAGGGGACAAAGTGAACGTATGCACATCAACACATTATCCAGCCTCAATAGCACATGGTACATTGTCTCCATTATCAGACAAAAAAACCTCACAAGAGGCAGAGATCAAAGGGTTAGCTTTTCAGTGATCTTGTCATGCGGCTTCTTAAATGATAATGTAAAGGTTTTAAAAAACATTTACCGTAATTTCTGCTAAGTGTCACAGCCTAGTGAACCATTAAAAGTGAAGCAGCTCACTGAACCGCACGGAAGTGAACAGATGGAATTCCACCCTCCCTCTGCTCCAGAGCCTCCTCGAACAATGCAAAGTCTTCTTTCAAATCTCCTCCTCTGAGCTCATTACCCAGGGCAAATATGTGGCAGGTTCTACTGTCACAAAGGCTGGGGCTTGCTCTTCTTCATGGCCGGGCTGTGCAGTAGAATTTTTCAAAAATTAAAATAATAATTCAGTCTGGTTTCTGCACTTACGCAATCCTTTCTTTGTTCCTCATTTATATGGATGCTTTGAGGAAAAGGAGGACATCCTGATTTGAGCTTTCCAGGGTCTCGTGGATCACTGCCATTCTTGTTTTCTCCAGACTTCACTTATAAACAAAGGTATCCATTTTCTTTGGGAACAGTAGCTTGCACCTCTATAGTTCTGAATTTTTGAGAGAGAGAAATGTAGCCCTGCTGTTGCGCTAACCTCCTCCTTTTACATCCTCCTCTCTGCTTCCCTGCCTAGGTGACGAGTAATTCTGCACAGGTATGCATGATCTTGCACTCTCCCTGCTAATTTTTTAGATTGCTTTATGGGCTCATGGAAATTTGGATCATTATCTCAGGGCTGAAATTTCCACTGAGTTTTGTGGGTTTTGTGAGCACAGTGTGAACCATCTCCTCAGGCCAGCTTACAGTAGAGGCTAGTAGGGGTCCTGCAAGCTCCAGTGAGGCATTTGAATCAGTGGTGCAGCAGCTGCAGGGAGAGGGGACTGTGGGGAGAGGTGGGGGATGCTCAGTGTTTGATAGGTGCCAAAGGGCTTAGGGGGAGAGGATTCATGCAATAAACTGTAGTTCCGTGCTGTGCCATCCTCTCTCTCCAAGGAGATGGGTGAAGGATATCACACAAAGGAATGATCTTTGTTTATATCTGAACACATTTCACACCCCAACACAAAACTAAAAGGTACCCATCTACTTGGGGACTTGGCAAGCTTAATTTGTGCTTGGCTCATTACTACAATGTGTAACTGGACAAAATCAACCACTTTTTCATCTTTATCTTTGAAACAACATGGCAGTCTTTTGTTCTGAAGGTACTTGGAGAGCATGGAGGCCAGAATTTGTAAGTGAAGGAAAAACCCTACAATTAAGTTGGGTTTTTTTAGATTCTGAGTCTGTTTTATAGGTATCAGTGCAGCAGAGGAAAAGTCACCATTTTTTCCTCAGATTAAGCACTCTGTAAAATCAGAAGAGTTGTCTTGGAGCTTTGGTGCTAGCCATGAAGCCTGCTTTGAAATCTGGGATATAATATGCACCTTGGCATCTTGAGCTCTCCACTTTGCAAGTTTGACCAGAAAGAAGTAATTCTAACCTTTCTGGATACTGGAGAAGGCTGGAGTTTAACTTCATGGTGTAGCTGGCTGGTGATGTAGACTGAGAAATACATGACTGTGGGTAAGGAAGATGGACAGCTCTGGTTACCTCCTTCCCAGGGAGAAGCAGCAGCCCCTGTCACAGGCTGTGTACAGAAAGCAGGAGATGCTGCCAGCTGAATAACACATCCCTACCGGGGCACAAAGTGCTGCTTAGCCAGGCACGGCAGCCCGGGCTCTGCCTGGCCACGCTCTCTGCTGACTGCAGCACGCTCTCACCAAGGGCACCCTGTTTCTCCTCGGGAGCAGTCCAAGTACCTCCCACAGCACATTCCTCTTTACCCGCCACACAGCCTCCTGTTTCCACATCCATCTGCTGTCTGTCCATTTCTCTGCTAGACCTCTTATGAGGCAACATCTTCCTGTTCCTTCCCAGAGTAACACTTAGCCATATGACTCTGACCCTCCCACCACTAGTTGAGCAGAAGGAAAAGGGACCTCTCTGGTGTGAGAAACTGTGGTGTTCAGGAGAAGATCCAGTTTGCTCAGATATGGCAGCTGAAAGCTTAGGTAAACTGGGAAAGGTTACAGCACCCGTCACCTGGATGCAGCGGCCATCCGAGGAGAGGCATAGTACCTTCTCTGTGAAAGGAAATGTGTGTGCTTGAACCACATCTCTGACCATTTAACCATTTGGAGCAATTTGTATGGATCAAGATGCGCTTCTTCCTCTTGAACCTTCCATGTTGTCACGGCAAGTGAGAATAGCCACCATATCGCCAGGGTAGACCCTGTGGTAACTCTTATGCATCCACTTTTAAGTGGACTTGAGCACCACAAGAGTGGGATCAGACCCTTCTGTATGAAAGTAGTTAGCCTGGTTTCCCACTGCCAGCAGCTTCATTAAGGTTGTACTCCCTGAATTGCCCCAACTCATATCGTCTCTCTGCCGCAGCCATGGGAGCTACTCTCAGAATGGAAGGCTGAGCCCTGGTCCTTTTATTTGTGGAAATAGATACAAATGAGTGCTCCATGTTTCACTATCCTATTTCTTTTTTTTCTTCTTCTTCCTCTTTGCCATTTACATTGCATGCATTCAGTTGAACAACTTGGCTTCAGTCTTGATTGAAATATTTAATGGATATTATTCATTGTTGGTATTCTCTCGATGTTGTTCTCATTCATTTTAAAACTGCCAAACCTTCCCATTTTTCAAGGATGCCTGGCCTTTTAAATAAGGAAAGCATTTTTATACCTTTATTACATTTTTTGAGGCCACATTAGCTTGTTTTTTGCTATCATTTTGACTTTGATTTTAATAAACTGAATAGAAATAGCAGTCTCTCCATTTCTTAAATACTGCATGCTTTTCCATTATTGTCCACAAACAGTTGATTCCAATCAACTTTCTACAACTCATTCTGTCCTCAGAATTATTGTACTTTTATAACCATTCACAAATATTTTCAGAAGTGCTTCCAATGTGATGATATTATAACCTAGCCCTAAGGGTTTATTATCTTCCACATTATTCATTTCACCTAGTCTCATTTCCTTGGACTAAGTCCAAAATAGCCCCTGGTCTTGTTGATTGCTCCTCAAACCGAAAAAAACTCTTTGGTACTGCACTCAGAAGCATGCATCCATCCTTAATGACTCCACTACTGCTATGCCCATCAATGTCAGTATAATTGAAATTCCACTGTAGTCACTGCCTCTGCCTTTTTGCAGCTTACCCCTTATCTATGTAAGTGTTTCCTGATCTACTACTTTGTTTTAACCACTTCTCACATGCATGCCAGTTTTCTTTTTGGATTGTTTCATACCTTCAAGAGGTCCTTATTCATGCTTCACATTTTTCAATTATTTGACAAGCTGAATGGAAAAGAAATAGTGTTATAAGGAGCACTTTACCTATTTTTGGATTTTCCCTCAATGTGGGCATATCTCAGAGAATTTGCCAATGATGGTTACTCAGGTGCAAAAGAAAGTGGTGAATGTAAATAGAAGGAAAACACCTCCATATTTAAGCCACATATATTCTTTTCGACAGGCAGTTTTTCTTGGAAAATTCTGGCGGTAAAATAAAGCAGAACATTTAGGATGCTTCAAATAATACAACCCTCCTCCTGGTGAGCAAACCATGAGGGGGCTTCCTGACCCTAGCAGTGTTGCAGTGCCAGCAGAGAGAAACCACTCTTCCATTGCTTAGACATACACTCAGCCTTTGAGAGCCTAATTTGGCTTTTTATATAAGCAGATCTTCCTTAAACAGAATTTCGAGGTAGCAATCAGCCCTTTACACTGTAATTCTGAGAAAGAGAGAGCCTTTCCCCTCATTTATTAAAAAAGAGAAAGTTTTACTCTTACATGGCATGCTGAGATCTTGGATTATTGAGGTGGGTGGGTAGAATAGTTTACATCCAAAACTGCATAATCTCACTGCTGATATTGCTAAACTGTGTGCGATTTTAAATGGAGCCTGGTGCTGCTGAGACTCAGTGAAACGAAACCTTCACAGGTCTCAAGGTCCCCTGAGCATTGGCTTTACTGGGAGGGGCTAAGGGGACTGTTGCTTGAAACAGTTGAGGATGCAGGTAAAATAAACACCAAATAAAACTTAAGGGCTTGAGAACCCTTGCTACGTGTTGCTGCCTGTGAGCAGAAAGACTCTGGTGTATTACTAAGAAGGCCAGCTGACGGCCGCCCTGAAATCCGAACACAGCCAGCCCGCAGCCATGGCAGGAACTCATCCGTGTTTCTGAACGAGGACCCTGCTTCCTCTAGGGGCTAAGTCTGCGAGCCCCTGGCTCAGTCCCTTCTTTGGGGAGCCAGCAGTGTCTTGCAGGGCCAAGCCGACACAGGTAATGGCATTCCTTTTGTCCAGGCACCCCTACTCACACAGGGATGCTGCACCTGGCGGGTGTTTCCAGTGAGCAGCTCACACCAGGGTGCTGCCTTCTCACTATCTCAGTGCCTCGGGAAGTTGTTAGTGAAAGGATTACAAGGTCCCTTCATTTTTCATATGCCTGCCAGTGTAATATTGTGCCTAACCTCACATTTGGGCATCGCCCATTCTGCAGTGCACGTCTAGTGTTTATTTCAGTATCTGTCAGAGACCCAGGGTTAAAACTATTGGAGGTCCAGATGACATCTGGCTTCTCAGCTCCTCCAGAATATTGGCTGCAGTGTTTATCAGTGCATTATTCATCAAAACTGATGATGCAAAGTACAACATGCTGTCTGCAGCTCAGCGTAAGAGTGGAAAGAAGTTGGCAGAAATGCCTAGTGTTCTGTGAGCAGCATGTAATCAATAGTCTGGGTGCTTGTTCACTTTATGTTGATGACTATTCCCTCTGGTACGTCTTTGTATATTTTTGGGTTCTCTGTATCACCAGCTGTGCGATTTTTCTCTCTCTTTTCTTGATACCAGCTTTGATAGAACAGAAGGGGCAACCTTTTGTGCAGTAGGTGTCAAATCAAATAAACTATTTGCACAAAGCCTGGAAATGAGAGTCAGAGAAAAAGAAGATTTAGTTGAGATTTTCCATGACAGTCTGATATTTTTTCCTTCTCACATTTTTTCTAATTTTTTTTTTTAAGGAAAAGGGGAGAGATTAAATGTAGTAGAGCTAAAGACTGTTATTACTGTCATTAAAATTTTGAACTGAATTCTGCTTCTCAGGTAAGGTACATGTAGCAAGACTCCAGAGTCTTCAGTGAAGTTACTCCCATTTACACCGGTGTAACAGAGCAGAGTGTGAATGCTTATCTTTAATGCAAGAACTTGCAAAACAATAATCAGATTCTCAGCTGGGGTAAGTTGGCAAGTTTCCATTAAAGTCAATGGACCTAGGCTGATTTACACCAGCTGACGATCTGCCCCAGTATCTGCTACACTACACACACCACACGCACACACAAGCCACTGCTTGTTTATTTTCAGTGTTAGACCTGCATGTAAATTTGGTGCAACAACAACCAAAGAACAGTGGTAGGTGAGTCTTTAAAAAGCCATATCGCAGATAAGAGCAGCATTATTCTTCTTACAGATCTCTCCTTAGCATGTGGGTATCAGTATGCAAAGTCTTACTGGTCCTGTCCAGTGCAGAAATTATAAAGAAGAGTGGAACTAAAAATGACTGTTTCACTTGTGGCCCAAAGCAAAATAGCAATCTTCAAAATTCTGAAATGGAGACCTAGCACTAATTCTCCTAAGCAAAACATAAGGGAAGGAAAGCAAGGAAAGCAAAATCTTGCTATGTCATTTAATGGCTCTTCTTAGAAGGGCTGCGTAATTTCTTTTTTCCAAAGGGGTTCACAAATGTGTTAACCAGCAGTATGTGGATCAGTATGCGCCATAGCAGAGGGGGGCTGCTATTCATCAGTTCTCTGCCATTCTCCCAAAGCCACACAAGGCCAGACCACGCACAGAATGGATATGACTGCTGCTAGATCTGAACAGTGGGTCAGTCCCAGAGCACCATTTAGCCAATATGATATGTTTTTTATATTTGAACAGGACTACTGATAAACAGTAAGCATTGTATGGCTGTCTAGGTAAGACAAGCTCAGATTTGAAAACATGGGAGTGTAAATCAGCAGTTTATTTGCTCTTTCAACAGAGATCTCTTGCGCTTTCAAGACTGAGAAATGCACCACAGGGTGATTAAAAAAAAAATAGAGAGAGGAACCATGAGTTTCAGGCTTCAGAATGTTTGTCTAGGTAATGTTACAGGAATTGAAGTTGAAATGCTGTTCTTGAAGCTGTATAGACTCAATAGGTGCCGTCTGCAGCTCTTCTGTCACAGCATGTGCTCTTCCTGCCTGAGACAGGGAAGTAATAGCTTCAGTTCTATTGCCATAGCTAAGCAGCCTTCCAAGACTCACTATGGTCACAAATGCAGGCCTTGTGGGCTCACATGGAGAACTGAGGAATATCAGAGGTCCTGTCTTGTACCTTCTCTGTCTTGGGCACTTGGAGATTTTTTTTTAACAGCCACAGAATCCCCAGTGTTTGGACCAGAGAAAATGGTGGGATGAGAAACACTCTCCCACTGAGAAGGAAGAGATTTTATATTTCTAAAGGTTTGTAGTTTTAGGTCAAAAGACAAACTGTCCTTGAGGATGTGCAAGACTGAGGGAACGTGGGTTATGCTGGAGTTGGTATCTCTGCCTTGGCACTATTCCACATGCTTTCTGCAATATGTGGAGTATGTCCTGGAAGCATAATCTTTCCTAGAGGAGAGTTCTGATTAGCTCGTCAGACTGACCTGCTCATCTTATTTGTCTCAGTTCAGTAGGCATGCTGCTAAGCTCAGGCTTTTTGGATCTCTCTGAGTCATGGGGTGCTCTGGCACAGCAGATCTCCTAGGCTGGGAGTTAAAGAAGTGACAATGCTAGAGGCAAGTGATTTTTGAGAACCACAGAGGAGAGGAGAAAATAAAGAGTGAAAGTGGGTCACCACTGCTATACACTGGTGTTAGATTTGATTTTGATCACAGCCTGTTGCCAAATCGTGGCACATTTAGCCTTGTCCCTCAGGGGACTGTGGTACCAGAAGATCTTGCTGTGGGCAAGAGGAAGGAAAGAGTGTTATTGTGGTTACCCATAAAACATTCAGTAAGACAGAATTTTATTGCAAGGACTGTTTCGCCTGGATGCAGACTGCAGGATTTGGACTGGAACAGCTAAAGAATTTGCTTGCAGTTGTATAACAGGTCAGGAGATGGGTCAGACCAAGGACCAAGAACATGTGACATGGTTGTACCATCCTGTAATCGTTAAACCACTTGTCACCCCTTGCTCCTGTACTTTTCAGGTTTTCAAGGGCTGAGCACACCTTCAACGAAATCAGACAACAGGAACCCATCATGAATGTTGCAACCTGTAACTAATGGTGTATATTTGTACAGACCTGCGGCTCTCTCCTCCCCTCAGTGTTCTCTGCTCTTCAGTGAACCCCAAGATCTGTGTGATGATACTCCTCCTCATATCCACTCCTTTTCCTTTCTAAGAACACATACATTATAGAAATATTAAGAATACAAACAGCTGAAATATCTTGGTTTGCCTCCTTACATATTCAAAATGTTTCCTCTTTGAAATAAAAATGAAAATTTCCAAACTAGGGTGCTTGCTGGGGTGTAGGTTTGTGTTGTTTCATTTCACAGGGAAGAGAAATTTGTTAAAAATTCTGGTTTAGCAAAGTGCTTTGCAAATGTTTTGCTTGGTAGACTGAGAGAACATGGGCAAATGGGTAGCTTTGGGAGGATCTGGGTTCACACATTCAGAAAATAAAGTAGGAAAGCTAGTGAAGACCTCTGGGATATTTTTTGCAGGAAGATATCAAGTCATGGAAGTAATATATTCCAGTGGAAACCTTTCTGGCATATGTTCTGGTCAGGTTTATTTCAATATAACTTTTTTTCAGGGCTCTTCAGGGGAAGAATAAGACTCCAGCTGACTGGAACCTTGTACTCCAGTGTTAAGCTGACTGGATAGCCACACCAGCCCAATGTGGAGAGCCAAGATTTATTTTCATTCTCTTTTTGTGTGTGTCTTGAATAGTTCACCAGTGCAACAACCTATGCCTAGCACTGCTGTCCTATTCAGTGGGAAGCTGGAGCTTCCTCAGGATCACAGAGGACCGAGGCTTCCCAAATAATCTCACTTCCCAGCACGGATGCTCTGGTATGCACTGGCATGCCCTGCTTGGCTGCTGAGCCTGATTGATTGGCAGGAGAAAAAGACACCACACTGAAGCTTGCATGGATTATTTGCACCTCCCAGCAGTTGCACCATCCTCTCTGAAAGGTGCATTGCCTGCTTCATTGAAGGCTTTACTTTGCAAGAATACACTTAAATTACTGGAAACATGCTCATAAAGACAACTGAAATATTTGTCTTCATACCTGTGACATCCTGCCTAAACCTTTCTACTTCCCGAAAGGGAAGCACCATGCCCAAAGAAGTATTTCCTCTACTTCACAGATTTCAGAGTTGGTCAGTGAACAAATCTTGGGCTGGTGCTTTGTACTAGGGAGTACAGACTCTCACATACCTTCTCACGCAGGTGCACACGCTTTTATGGAGACACAGATACTCCAAGTCAGTACCATCTGGAATGACTGGTAGGGTCATAGCCACTGTTGTATGAGGGTTGGTGAATGGTAGTCAGAAAATGCATGTTCCTTTTCACACAGGCCTGGTTTCTAATCAAATCTGAGATAAATTTAGAATAAAGACCAGAGGAAAGGAAATGTTAAGCTTTCTGGGACTCTTACTGTCAACTCCTATCTCAGATCCCCCGACAGAGAGAGATTTTACTGTAGCGTATCATTTAAGCAAAATGTCCCAGTGTCGGGATTTCCCAATTTTCACTTTTTGCCCCTTGCAATGTGACTCCATTTCATGCTGTGCTCTATCCACAGCTGTTCACCACCTCCCTAATAATTCCTGCCACTTGCTAGGAAATGCTGCTCCACCTGATATCTGTCGTGCAGGTGAGGGATCCCCTTATCGCCTCACAGAGCTGAGCAGGGCACAGTGACAGAGGTGCACAGCACCACCCACAGCCACATCCCTTTCCTGTCATACGTGGCACTTTTCATCACGCCTGGCCCAGGACTGCACACCTGCAGCTTGGTCTCTGGACCAGGCATTCTGCTCAGGTGGGGACTCCAGCAGCTCCCTAGCAGCTCTCCCACTCTGTCCCTGCCCTCCCAGCCTCCACAACATAAACCCATCCATGCTTTCTAGACTTCCCTTGTTGTGTTTTAGGCCAGCTGGGCCGACTGCAGATTGAAAATATCAGAATTAAAATAAAAAGGGAGAAGTCATTTGGTCCTTTTACACTTGCAAAATTGTGTATGACATCAAGTTTTAAGTTTTAAGTATGATGTCAAGTTCAGAGCATTCCCTGCATGGAATAATCCAGTTGCCTTGCCAATAAAAATAGACCCTAATCCAGCTGCAGGTGAGCTGAGCATCAGTTTCCAAAGGTGTGTTTATCACATGTGCTCAAAAATGAAAATGTAGCTATTATTCTTGCTAGACATAAGCAAGATTTTAACATTACCACCACAAGTCATTCACTAGCCAAATATCCACAAGGATTTTATTTGTGAGAAAAAAGATGGCAAAATTATTCATCAATATTGTGGCATCCACAGCCTTGGGTCAAATCCTGTGGTGCTGTAGGGAAAGGGACTCCCATTAACTTCAAAGTGGGAATGTGACTTAATGAATTGAACATACATGAAACAAGGCCCTTAGAAATCAACCCTTTGGATATTCTGGGTCTAATTATTTTCTAATTATCTAAAAGATCATCTAAGCTTCTTTTTAAGCTTCTTATAAACCAACCAAAGTTCATTATGCTACTGTTAGCATTAGTATGACTTACTACAAATTATAATGTGAATATTTATCTATCTCAGGGTCATAGTAAAAAGAACCTCAGGGAAATGAGGCCATACAGAAAATTTTGCTACAGGACCAATATTTTTTAGGGGAATAGTGATTTTGGGTGACTCAGATTTAAAAACTTCAGAGCACTTTTCAGTTAAAATATCGACTAATTTAAGACTAACTAATCTAATTATTACCCAGTCCAGAAAATATTAGTCTATTTCTCACAAGAAGGGAGGACATAGATTCCACACCTACCTTTTCAGGAACTTTCTCTCTGATTAAATAATCTTGTAAGAATATTTCTTATGTAGGAGTGAAATGGTGTAAAAACAATTCACTCAGCCAAAACAAGCAAACAAACAAGACCCCAAAGCCATTTGAAATGCTTCTGGTTTTAGTGGCATAGAAATGGAATGAATCAGCATTAAAAACAAAGAAAACTGAGCTTCTTTCCTTTTTTTTTTCCTTTGTAAACCATTCAGTTTGGATAATCCACTTTTTAAAAAAAAGCACCTGCACGCCAATTACCCAAGCACTTTAGAATGCCATAATCTCATTTTGTGACCAGGATGTGAAATTCAAATGTCATCCAATTCTATCAGTAAATGACATTTTAGTGCCTTGTACTAGATATTGCACTATATCAAAAACTCCCCAGGTTTTTTGGCTGTTTTTAAACACAAAAATATGTAAGAGAAAACAGGTATGATATTTATTTTCTAGATTTATCAGAGAGAAAGATAGGATTGTTTTTTTCAGACACTGGGTAAAGACAAAGGGATTTTTAATTCACTTTATGAATTCACAGTATAAACTCAGTGCTGGGCTGTAAGTGTTGCAGGTGTATTATTTCCCATGTACATTTTTGACACATGCACTCAGATATTTTCACCAGCAGATCTGTAGACACGGTTCTGTATGAGCAAAAATGGAGTCTACTAAAGGCACGGTAGAAAATTTTTCCCTAAAATATTGATTACTTTCTTCGTTGTTAAATCATTATTAAAGCAGGTTGAAAACTCGTTTGCAGTCTCTTCTAATACTACTACTGTCACAAATGACATCACTTTTAACAAGATGGATGCTTTCAGCGCTGGGCTCAGAAATGCCAAAGTGGAATTAGCAACTTTAAAAAAAAATACATTTCAATGTTTATTCATGGTGACAAGTGCTTCTCACACTGTACCTCCACCTTGTTGGCCCCCATGATAGGGCTGCATTTTTCTTTTAACTCACCAGCACAGGGCAGCTCCAAGGAGGAAAGGCAGAAGAAAGCTTGGCAGGGCACAGCCTGGTGAAGCGTGCTGGGGGCTGAATTCCACCCTCCCCATCGCTCCAGTCCAGTGAGCTGCATCCTTCTGAATGCTCCCTATGCTGTGGCCACCAGAATTACAATAAAAAAAATATCTGCAAAGTATTTTGAGTTGTCTGAAGAAAGGGACTTCACGCAGAGAAGATGTCGAGCATAAAAGTTAAAGCCTTTAAAAAATATTAGTGTAGGGCAGACATGCACATTCAGAAGCATCTCTTCTGCTGCTAAGAAAGGAACAGCAAACAGGCACAAGCTTTGCATAGAAGATGATTTGCTGAAATGGAATCGATGGTGATATGACCCTTTCAGACACTGGAATTAAGCGGTGAGCTGTTATTTCCCAGCTCTAGTGTGCTACCACTGCTGTTGCCACGTTCCTGTCTTTTCTGTCATGGGCAAAATGATCTCTTTGGAAAATACTTCGGAACCTTTTCAAATCTTTTATCCCTTTCTCAGGAACAAAGTTGTCAGCACTACATTGTCTGTTTCATTTTTTGCATTATTTTTGTCTTTCATCACAATAAGTAAGTTGGCCTCAGCTCCAAAGAGGGGAATTTTCCTCTCAAGCCATGCCTGGCCCTATGCTTGCTTTGTTGTCCCCACTCCATAAGTAACCAGCAAGAGGTGCAGTCAGTAATGTGTTCTCTCGATTGACAAGTGTAAGGGATATGTAAATCCAGTTTGCCAAGTCGAGAGGGACAGGGAGGAGCCCCTGAGGAACCAGTGAAAAATGTACACCACTACATGCACATGAGATACTGTTACTTGATTTAAGAATTATGAAACTCTGAAGAATACTGTGACACACGAAATATAAAAGGATCCTTTGGGAATTATTCTGCATTCAGGACTCCAGTGATCTTTCCATGCTGACTTTTGGGCTGACTCTCCTTAACTGGCACTGCCCTTAAAATGCTTTCCAACATGCTTCCAGCAGGAAAAGTGTTTGTAGGACATGGCAACCAGATGTTAGGCAGACATCTCTACTGCAGACTCCTCCGCTGCCCCTGAAATGAATAAGGTTTTATAGGCCTACCTTGAAGTCTTGTTTTCTCCTTCATTTGACCCTTAGCTTTTATTGCCCTGGGAAGTAACTGCAAATCTGTTTAGTGTTCTGTGGTTTATCAAAGATCATGGGGAAAGAATCATAGGAAAGCACAATGAAAATATTACATGATATAAAGAAGAGCAGAAGCCAGATGAATGCAAACAAAGTGCCTTTTAAAGGGACTTTTTCTCATGGCTGAGGACAAAGAGGTATGAGATGATGCCTTGGAGCATGTATTGTTGCTCTTTATGTGTTGCACTGGGAAATCAAATTTAACTGAACAGTAGGAAGGGTGGAAACAGTGAAACCCCAAGCAACATTAGTATATACAGCTGAGCCACAGCACCCAAGAGAAAAGAATCTGGGTCACAGTCTTGTCTTACCTTACAACATGATGAAATGGCCTCTGAAGAGCACAGCCAATGACCAAAAAGCAAGGAGAGAGGAGTTTGGCTACTCTAAAGCCTCAGCAACAAGACTGCTGTTTCTGTCTCTATAAGGGGCATTTGAAACCTAAATCAAATTCCTAAAAGGGGAAGACTGTGCCAGGAAGCAAAAATTCAGACCCCTCCTGCTATTTTTCTTTCTTATCACCATTTTTTGGCTTTTCAGTGTGTATTGCATCAGGTGTGAAGCTTTATGCCTTATCTTACTTGTCTGTGTGTAAAAGGTACCTGCATTTTGCCAAAGCATGAGCTGAGACACAGGCCATAGTAAGTCTGTCTTTGGTGGTTATGTTTAATTCAGCTTGCATTTCAGAATCAAGAGCTATAGGGCAGTTGCTTCCAAGCAGCATTTTAAGGATTGAGCTCACATGGTGAGTATGATACAACACATTTTTCAAAGCAACTAAATGTCTGCACCTACCTTAAACTTTCAGGGGAACTGGAATTGCTCAGCACATCTGGAAGAAAAAAGGTGTGGCTGCTGTAATAAAATCTCTGAAAGAGACAGGTTAATAGCTCTGACTAAGTAAATTTTTCCTCTTTAACACTTTCCTCCCTTACCAGTGCAGGGAACCCTACAGATTCTCAGGCACAGCTAACACTTCTCTTTGCTCCAACAAAGCCAACAAAGCAACAAAGTCTCTAATCCTTTGTGTATTGCTGTGCACATAAACTCAAAGCTGACCTATTCTTTCAGTTCAACTTTACTGCTATTTTGGTTAGCAACAATAAAACATCAGGTTTGCACAAGGCTTTACCCATGCTGTTCATGAGCAGTCAGAGGGTTACATGGCAAAATATATTTCCACTTTCTCACTTAAACTTTGTCTAGCTTTGTATCACACCTAAACTGTCCTACAGAAGCTGAGAGACCAGGGTATCATGTATATAATGGCAAAGATGACATTGGAAGATAGCTGTGATTTTGGTTCAAACTCATATCAAGGAAATCTTCACAAATTGTGATGTTGCCCTCATCGGGTGTGTCTGGAAAACTCTGCCCAGGACAACTCAAAAGAAACTCATGACTTATTCAGTTTGTCACACAGAGCATGGCCAGCTTCGCGTGGTCTCTGCGACCCTCCAGATGGGCCTTTGGCAATTCTTCCACACCAGTTTCTTTCTTTTCTGCCAGCCTCATCCTCACAGAAGGAGACAATAGCTTTGTTCTGCCCTGAGAGCAGTGCTGGAAAGGGTTAATTTCGCACTGTCTGACTTCTGTGTAAACACCGCTGACATTTCATCACCGGGATTTGTCACTAGCCAAAATAAGATCACATTCACCAGTTTAAAGGCACTGAAGAAGTGTCACTGGCATCTCCGTGCTTAGGGCTGCATTACTGTCTCTGCTACAGATCTTGTTTTCACAGATTAAGAACATCCACAGAAAGTTCTGTATGCATGGCTGAAGCTATTTAAGAACTGTGTTGTAGAGGAAATGTGTGGACAGACAGAAAAATGCAAAGAAACACATGAGACAGAATAACAACAGTCAGAAGGAATATATTAATTAAAGTACTCTCCTAGAAAAAGGAATGGCCCTCCTTAGGCTTAGATGGGAACTCAGAAAAACGTATTGCCAAAGGCAAAGTGGGGCTTTTTGGTCCCTTATCCACTTTTGAATAACTGCACCCAAACAGAAGACAAGAATTTAGGGTGGGGGTGAATGAAAGGAAATGCTTCTTTCTAAGGCACTTTGCCTGGTTTGGTACCTGGGTTTACAAACTGAAATCTCTGGAAGTGAAACAGCTCAAGGTTGTGTTACAACTCTCTGGACACTCTCTCTGACTTCTACACTACAAAATGAGGTGAGGACAACTGTGCTCTCTTATGAGCTGCTGGGGAGAGGGGCTGTAAACTGAGGGCAAACCTTGCCCTAATAATTTTAATGGGTGACATTTAAAGCACAATATAAATTTAAGGCAAACAATATGAGCTAAACCAATACAATATAATCTATGATTTGTAAGTGCTGTTGCTAGTTACTCTTTTTGTGCAAGTACTGTAAAATGACAGCCAGCCCAGGATAAGTTAATGCCAAAAGATGGGTTTGTGCTCTGAGCTCTGCTATGCCTGAGCTAATCTTCTGGGTAGGAAAAGCATAAAATTTACAAGTATCCAAGAATAAGTAACGCTTGTAAGTTTTCGGCAAGGAGATAATGAGACAAGTTCACCAGTTGGCTCAGCCTTACTGATCCAGACACAGTGATGACTCCTGGCAGGCACAAGGATGAGATATAAGAAGCAGGTCACAACTTTTAATCTAATAGGTCAAAAAAGTGAGATTCAAGGTGGAAAAGTCTGGGGTTTGGGTGTCCAACCCTCTGCCCCAAAATAACGTAGCCTGTCCTGAGCCACAGGGAGGACTTGGCTCCCGTTCTGAGTACCCCCAGGCTTCATCCTGCAGGCAGTACTAGCACTGGGGAGGAGAGCTTATTCTGGAAAGTCATTAGTTTTTTTCTTCCTGTGATGGACATTAGGACCACCACTTGGTCTTTGCTTTTGGGAAGAAAACCTGAGGCTTTTGTTCCTTACAAGGCAACAGTCACGGTCTGTGGTGATCTATATAGGTGCCTATAAACTGTTAAAATGAAAGGTTTGAGTCCATATTGTGCTTAAATAATCCCAGGAGGGAGATACTTCAGAATCAGATAATTTTAGCCCCAAGGCGAAACATTTTGTCTCAGTGCCCAAAGTGAGCCAGTCCTGCAACACCCTAAGACTGCAACCCCTGCTCTCCACAAGGCTGTACAAGGCAGTCCGTGACCACGTGGGTAGATGGAGCAGCTGCCTGTGGGGCCAGGAGGCACCAGCACATCCAGCAAGGCTGTTGGTGGAAGGGGCAGGAGGGGCCTCTGTGTAGCCAAACACCACACAGGGGACACCCACCTGAAAGGAATCAGAGATGCTGGCACTGGCCACTATGGTGTGCACATCCATAGTAGGGGCTAGAGGAGGAGTTTGGCAGCTGCACATCTCCCTCATGCCCATCTTGGCTGTTTGCCATGAACCAGTGCTTCCCTCTCCTCCCAGCTTCCATGCACAGTGCTTTCCTTGCCTGTAGATCCTGGTGTAGACACACAAACTATACACTGCATGCAACCCCAGCACTAGAGATGCAGGACACACCACTCTGCCAGGGAGGGAGCTCACCTTCTTCTACCAGGAGAGAGGCAGTGGGTAACACCATGCACAGAAGTCATGTGTGCCTTGTGAAAGTGACACAGCTGCAGCATAGCAAGGAAGAACTTGCAGGAGGGAAGAGGAAGAACTTGCTGTGGGAAGGAGGAAGTCTGTGGAGGCCTGAGCTGGAAAGTACAAGACAGGAGCTTGGAGAATTTAATCTCTCAAAGTGGCTCTCAAAGAGCCAGTTCAGGGCTTGGGGCATTGATAAAATCGTAGAATCATAGAACCATTAAGGTTGGAAAAGATCTTCAAGGCTGAGTCCAACCTTTGATTGAACATGACCATGCCAACTAAGCCACAGCAGTAAGCACCACATCCAGTCATTTCTAGACAGCTTCCAGGGATGGTGACTCCAACTTCCTACACTGCCCATTCCAGTGCTTAACCTCCCTTTCCTGATGTTGAACCTGTACCCACCCTGGTCCAGTGTGAGGCTATGTCCTCTCATCCTGTTTCTTGCAGTGGGAAGAGACTGACCCCCCACCTGGCTACAACCTCCTTTCAGGCAGTGCTAGAGAGTGATAAGGTCTCTCCTGAGTGTCCTTTTCTCCAGGATAAACAACCCCATCTCTCTCACATGAAACTCTCTAGACCCTTCAGCTTCACTGCCCTTCTCTGGACATGTACATCGCTGCCTTTCCTGTAGTAAGCACCCAGATCTGGACAGAGCCCTCAAGGTGCAACCTCGCCACTGCCGAGGTGTGGCCTCACCAGCGCTTCTGGCACATCTTCTGGATATGGGAGAAAGGAAAGAAGATAGAGCCTTTCTTCTCTGGTCCATGAGCTCACACTTGGCCCATGGTGGCAGACACTAATTGTTTTTTCTGCATGATGGCTGTTTGCAACACCCATATTTCTACATGGGGGGTTCAGGATGGCCAAAACGGCTGGAAATCTGCAGTGACACAAAGCTGCCAATAAAACTGCTGGAGGCTGGAGGAGTCCCTTCCACAATAGTCCCTGCTAGAGTGTTGGGAGGAGACATGTCCTAGGTCCTGACTCAGCCCTGCTGAGTAGATGTGAGAGGTCCTTGCAGGGATTTTCTGTGGCCCACGTGATATGCACAGCAGCCAAAGCGGCATATCCCTGTAAAAAATGAGGTGAGATGTTTGCCCTCCCAACAGTTTGGTAAATGTCACCAGTACAACAATCAGCCAGCACCCCACCCTCTAGGAAAACACCAACATTTTAACAGTAAACAGGCACCTCCTCTTCACGGATCTCAATGGCACCCAGAGACTGAAATGGTGATGGTGTGATGAGGGAAGGAAGACACTGCAGAAATTCAGTACTTGGCTGGTGTGACTGTGGGGCACATCTGCTAGGCAGATGAATAGAACAACATGGTCAAGTCTTTAAGATTACACTCTTCAGGCAGAACAGAAGGAGCTGCCTCCTGGTTCAGGTCACACCAAACTACAGCAGATAATAACATGGGTTAATATATATGTTCCTAGTCAGCCTTGTAATTTGGGTAGAAATAATGAGTGTTGGTTAATTTTTATTCTTGTTTTTTGCTGGGGCATAGTAACAAAGAGGACACAATAGGCTAGTGTGAGATGTCACCCTTTAAATTGACGTGGCTTTGTCCTTAAACAGTAAAGATTTTTTTATCATTACTGACACCTCAATATAATGCAAAGGACACCCTGAAATGGTCATTGCTATTTCAAATGAATAAACATCAGTACACCACATTGTCAAAAGGAATTATTCACAAAACCAAGGCATTTGAAAGCTGAACTTCCACATAGTTATGGGATTTTATGCAGCTGAGAAACTGGTAGCAATAGGAAATAACTCCATGCGGTGTTTTACATGGACATGTTTGAATTACATATACAACAAGAGCCTTCCATTGTTCACTCTGCTAGTGTGAGTATATAATTTTCCTGCTGTCTTTTCCCCCCTTTTGTTCTTTTCAGCTATTTTGTGATTAACACCGTCTGGGGAAGAATTTCAGTATTTTCTCTGGTTTAGCAGGATGTGAGCGAGGTGGTGCTGCTGCATGAATCTTTTAAAAGCAGCCTAAGAAATATTTAAGACCTTAGTCTAGGAGGAACAGCTCTCCCAGGCATAATTTTTGGTGCTGGTTGCAGCAGGGAGCGTATGCTGTGAGGAAAGTATTATTTTTCTAAATGGAAGGTGTCAGATGGTCACGCAATGTGACTGCATGTTCGAGATCACTGCCTCCCATCTGCAATTTGTGACGTGTGAAAGATTCTGCCCAAATGTGCTCACCAACTGGAAACCCTCGGCACTTTTTTTTTCTTATCAGGAGAGACCAAGATAACCAATGGTTTTACAGATCAGGGATCCTATCAAATTAATATCATTCTAGGATAAAATCTGCTTTAAATACAACCACTAAACTCCAGCAAAGTTAACTAGTACATACAAGTTCATTCAACTGATTAAAAATCCCTACTAGTAAAACAAGAAAATACACATGGAATTTTTTTCTAAAAAAGTATTCTGCTCCTATCTTTTAGCCGAAGGTTCGGTATAAAACATGACAGTCTTTTCCAGCACTAATTAATGCCACCTAATTATAACACTTACTAGGCTCAAGCCAGGCATTAATATATTGTGAACAGTTTCTCCTTGTCCAGCTTCCCGCTGGATCACCCAAGATGATTGCTTTTTGCCTCTCTCTATTGGTTAAATGGATGCAACTGTGGCTAGGGCAGAGGCTTAACAAAGATTATTTGCCTTCAGCAGAGAGTATGCAACCTACCAAGAGGGGAAGGTGCTCCAGACCAGGGTGGTTGGCAGTGCCTGCCCTGCCCTCTGCCCAGTGATGGCAGTCCTTCGAAGGGGTTATGAGCCAGTGAGTCAAACCCCACCTGTGCTGATGGTGGGGGCCAGGGGATGGCTGCCCCTGGACTCCAGGGGGCCTGCTGCAAGGTTCAGGGGCTGCACAGAGCCGGGAGAGCCTGCTGGTAATTGCTCCTGTTGAGACAGGACAGAAAATGATTTTGTGAGGCAGTAGTCGGGCTCCCCCAGCGTCCTATCTGGCCAGTGTATGGTTACAAGCCTGTGTGATCTTTGCTACCGCAGGGCTATGGTGTGGCTCACCTAGTGTTAGTAAATCCCAGAGTACCCCAAACAGGAGTACTTGGAGAATTCGGGGGATGGATATAAACCTCACCCAGCCACTGGAGAATCCTCAAGTGTTTTATAGTCTGAGCTGACAGCTACCAGAGGAGAGCTCCTCTCATGTGAGTTACTATTTTTGATGATCAGTAAGTTCTTTGCATTTTATTTCCCTTCTTGGTTCACCCAGGAGGTAATACAGCAGGTATCTGTGCCAGCTCCCTGAAAAGGAGCAGATGTGCTCATGACTCAGCACTGGATGCCTCTCCGAGGAGGGGCTGCTGACCAAGGCTGTGTGATGAACGGGGCCATTACAGGTGTGGCTGCAGCTGTTTGCATGCAGCAGAGCTGTCTGTGACCTGGCTGGTGCACATACACAGAGGAACAGAAGAGGGAGGCATTTGTACAAATTGGTTAAAACCTTTCCAGGAGGATAGGGACTTGCCCACATGCCAAGGACACTGTTATCGCCATTGTTATTGGTGCTGGGGTTAATGGATTACAGGTACCTCTACTGTCCCTCATTGCCACACAGACAGGCTTCAGGGATGTGTTCTTAAAGAAAAGACAGTGAGCGAGGTGCAGGTGGAAAGCAGTTGAATAACAGCCCTTCATTTGTTAAATGGGTATATCAAAGGTAGATGACAAACCTGGCTGCATTGCCTTGGGAGAGGGCCATCACACCAACCTGGAAAAGAGGAAAGATTTTGTCTTTACATCTGATAGATGTCTCTCCCAGGATAAATACCAAGTACTAGTTACAGGTACAGGCATCTTTTCTTGAGAAATGACCCCTGGGCCAGGGAGTCCGGCACTACATGAAGCCATGCCATGTACTCACTCATATACCCACTGAGCTCTGCTTGGTCTTACTTACCCCGGTTTAGTAGGAAGCCAGTGAGCTTTCTTCTAGTGTTTCAGAGCCACCTTCTAGTTGAGTAGAAGCCTCCCTAATCAGCCTATACCCATGTATGCTTCTTCCTACACTGTCCTGTACACTCTTCTCCATCCCTGTGTTTATCTTTTTACTTGCCTTATGGATGCACACAGCCGGAGGGGAAATATTTCTTCAGAGCCTTTGTTTTTTACACAAAATAAATGCCCTATGGTCTCACATACAAAAAGATCTTCACTCCCCTGAGCCTTCCAGCCCTTCTCTCTGCCTGCCCAGACCATGCTCCTTTTCTTTTGTTTTAGTCACCTCTCTATTTCAGATGATGCCTTGTCCTTGCACAGTGGATGAGTATTTCCCTATTCATGCCACAGCTATGTGATCTGATACAGCCCAGGCTGAATGGCTTCAGAAGGTTGTTTTTTCTTAGTTACTCTTTGATGTATTAGTATGGGTCCTTCTTTTCCCAAGTGTCACGGTTTAACCCCAACTGGCAAATAAGTGCTCAAGGTGAGCAGTACTCAGCAATAACTAAAACATCAGTGTGTTATCAGCATCATTCTCATACTGAATGCAAAACAGAGCACTGTACCAGCTACTGAGAAAAAAGAAACTCTATACCAGACAAAACCAGGACACCAAGCAGTATCTATTCAGCCTACTCCCAGTTCACTAAAACAGAAACACTGAGATTCTACTACTTTTTTTTGAGCAAGAGGAGTGGGGAGCTTGATAAAGGTACTTCAAAATGAATTGAAATGGAGATCTTTTTCCAAGGTGTTCAGGCATGGTGGAAGATTTATACCCTACAGTACTTCTGAGCACAGCTTCCTGCATTTAGCTTGGAGCCCACCTCAACCAGGCTTGCTCATTGCTGTCAGTCCATGAGCACCAGAGCCCTGGGCAATTTGCTCTTAGGAAAACAGACAGTACTCAGGCTCCAAGAGAAGGTCTCTGCCATGCTCAGCACTGATTCAGCAAATCAATACCTTACTCTAAGCCTCCCATCCTTCATCATTCTCTGCTCTTGCCCCACAGGAAGTGATGGCAGCCTTTATTTATGCCTACTTTTGCCATAATTACTCTCTGTTCCCCCTCATTTCCCTGCTGCAGCAGGCAGCTCACAAGTGGTACTGGTGGTTTCTCTTTGGTGGCCACAGGGCCACCATGTCCTTTAGAGCTGCTGAGCGAGGAGCTTGCTCTAAATCACCAAAGTGCACTAAATATGTTTTGTCAGCGTTCAGTGGTAGGAAAGTCAAATAAAAAAGGGGAAAATAACCACTGAATTTCAGGGACCAGAGCCTGGTGAGACATTTTCCAACAAAGACCATACTATAGGGTCCTTTTTTTGTTTGTTTTTAAAGCCTGAAACAAAACAGCCAAAGTTTTAGAAGCTCTAGGGAAAAAAACCCAAACAATAGGCCAATAATTTGCCACCTACTCTATCCCAAGACATAGTGAGCTGAACTGACAAATGACCAAAATGTACCCAAATATTATGTGCATGAGGTAGGAAGTTTGGTGGAGACAGATTTGAAGGAAGATTTTGTATTGTTCAGAGAGTCACCCAAGCATGGCAAGGCTGGAATTCCATCTGTTTGGCTGTGCTCAATGAACTGGGTCATTTTCAATGGTTCACTAAGTTCTGACTATCTAAAAAGTAGAGTTATTATGCTTTTAAAATCTGGGCTGCAAGGCAAGTTCACCTTACTGTTTTTCACCATCATCCATGAGTTCAGCATCTCTGAAAGAGGGTTAAAATGTAGTTCCCAACCTAGAAGATGAGTCGTGTGTCATACACAACACCTGGGTCTATGGAAAAGAGATGTGAGCAAATTTACTCACATAATAAACATGCTTGTGTCAGAGAAATCCTTGGCAGGACTTTGTTTCCTGAAGAACTAATCTCTGACATTTGGAAAAGCTGACTTCCAAGACTGATTATTCTTTTGTTTTAGATGTCATGAAGGTCTCTGTACTCTTGAGACTGATCTCTAGATGCAGTGAAAGACAGCAAACTTTTGGATGGCCTTTTTTGCACTGTTCCTGTTTATTGTTAAAACAGCTACAAAAACAGTCAGAAGACATGGAAAGATAGTGTCTTTGGGGGCAAAAAACCCCAACTTGCTCAAAGGTGGAAAGAGAGATGAGAGAAAGAAATGTATCTACCTTTGCCAAAATATGAACACTAGGGTTTAAGAAGGTGATCTTTACTTTAAAGTATGGAATTCACTTCTCATTTCTATATTGAGTTATACTTTATCCCTACATAGATTGCACTGGGGCAAATGTATATTACTATTTTTGTCATAACTTGTTTTTCCTCGGTACAACGGGGCTAGTAACAGTTAGCTGCCTTCCAAAGGTTATTTATAGTGTTATAAAAAATGTAATGTCAACAAAACTAAAAGAGTTAAAGAATGAGCACAGTTCACCAACAAAACTATATGGACCTCTAAACAGAATCCACTGAAATCAGCACTTTGGAATTTAATGTGAAGAACACATTATGGAGCCTGCAATTAAAGACTTTTTCCCCCTAGATGGTCACATAAATAAATGAACCATTCAGAGTGAATCAGTTCACTGAGGAGCAGGAAAGTGCACAGCATCAGCTTTCTGATCACCTCCTGACATGAGTACTATAACTTCCACACCCTGACCTCCTCCATGCCCAAGTTCCTCCTCTTTAGTCCATTTGGGTCACTGGCAGATAAGTACCCAGGATGAAACTCCTTGTGGAGATATTTAAGCTGCTAAGCACTAAATGTACCTATTGAGTCACTGCAGATGCTGTATATTTAATCTTCTTCCCACCTAGCAGACAAAAAGGTTCAGTTTTTGGTGCAAAGCAGCAGCACAAAATAATGGTACCTACCACCCAGGTATGGACAGCTTGGTGGAGAAGCTGTGGTCTCACATGTTTGGCAAGAAGAGGAGGTCTCTCTGAGGTTGAGATAGTCCTGCTGTTGAGGTGCAGTGGACAAATGGTGAGATGGTTTAGGTTTTTTTCTACACAGGAAAAAAGTTTGCCATTTATATTGTTAAGGAAAAAACACACACTGCTAACTGCTTGAGTTCTTGCAGGTTTGGGGTTGTTTTAGTAAAACAGAGTGTTAAGAGCAGTAAAATATACACCAATGCCAGTTTTTTTTTTTTTTAGGAAATTACAGTGATTCTAAACATTATTGGCTGATTCTCATGTGATTCTCTTCTAAATCGCCATTTCCATTTTGTGACTAATCGCATTCGGTTCTGCCTTACTTTCTTGCATACATTTCTTCAATCTCTGACCCACATAACCAAGAAAATAAAAATAAATGGAAGAGCTTTTCAGTTACTATGATGTTCACCTTCAAAACAAACCTTCAGATACATCTCAAGAAGTGACCACTAACCTCTGTTGATTTTATTCTCTCTCCTGTGCCTAGACTGATCTTATATAACTGCCCTGCAATTTCATTGTCCTTCCTTATTCTCTATTTCTCCTGTGGTTGCTGGTGAGGAGATGAGCCCTGTGGTGCAGGATACTGCACCAGCTGGTCAACCTGCTCTTTAGTTTCTCATTTAACAACTGTAGTAGGGATGCAAGTCTCAGATCTGGGTAGTGAGCAAGTGTCACAAATTTGTTCCAACCCAATATCTGATGCCTTGCAGAGTAGTTTCTCCAACCCTTATTTAAAGATACATGCATTATTTCTCTGATTGAAGAGGTGCATGTTATTTCCATCTGCCCGTGCAGCCAACCCAGTCATTATGGGAGGGTGACAGGACATAAAGCTGCTCTGCCTGCTCTAGCTGTGAGGATTGCTGGAAATCCTGAGGCTGCCCAACTGAACTTCAAGACTCAGGCAACTAGAAATGTGGCAGAGGAAGGAGAGGTTTTCTTCAGAGCTGCACTAAGAAACAAACATAACTCATCTGCAAGGTAAGGGGAAGCAAACAGAGAAAGAAAGGAACAAAAAGTAATATNAGTCACTGCAGATGCTGTATATTTAATCTTCTTCCCACCTAGCAGACAAAAAGTTTCAGTTTTTGGTGCAAAGCAGCAGCACAAAATAATGGTACCTACCACCCAGGTATGGACAGCTTGGTGGAGAAGCTGTGGTCTCACATGTTTGGCAAGAAGAGGAGGTCTCTCTGAGGTTGAGATAGTCCTGCTGTTGAGGTGCAGTGGACAAATGGTGAGATGGTTTAGGTTTTTTTCTACACAGGAAAAAAGTTTGCCATTTATATTGTTAAGGAAAAAACACACACCGCTAACTGCTTGAGTTCTTGCAGGTTTGGGGTTGTTTTAGTAAAACAGAGTGTTAAGAGCAGTAAAATATACACCAATGCCAGTTTTTTTTTTTTTTTAGGAAATTACAGTGATTCTAAACATTATTGGCTGATTCTCATGTGATTCTCTTCTAAATCTCCATTTCCATTTTGTGACTAATCGCATTCGGTTCTGCCTTACTTTCTTGCATACATTTCTTCAATCTCTGACCCACATAACCAAGAAAATAAAAATAAATGGAAGAGCTTTTCAGTTACTATGATGTTCACCTTCAAAACAAACCTTCAGATACATCTCAAGAAGTGACCACTAACCTCTGTTGATTTTATTCTCTCTCCTGTGTCTAGACTGATCTTATATAACTGCCCTGCAATTTCATTGTCCTTCCTTATTCTCTATTTCTCCTGTGGTTGCTGGTGAGGAGATGAGCCCTGTGGTGCAGGATACTGCACCAGCTGGTCAACCTGCTCTTTAGTTTCTCATTTAACAACTGTAGTAGGGATGCAAGTCTCAGATCTGGGTAGTGAGCAAGTGTCACAAATTTGTTCCAACCCAATATCTGATGCCTTGCAGAGTAGTTTCTCCAACCCTTATTTAAAGATACATGCATTATTTCTCTGATTTAAGAGGTGCATGTTATTTCCATCTGCCCGTGCAGCCAACCCAGTCATTATGGGAGGGTGACAGGACATAAAGCTGCTCTGCCTGCTCTAGCTGTGAGGATTGCTGGAAATCCTGAGGCTGCCCAACTGAACTTCAAGACTCAGGCAACTAGAAATGTGGCAGAGGAAGGAGAGGTTTTCTTCAGAGCTGCACTAAGAAACAAACATAACTCATCTGCAAGGTAAGGGGAAGCAAACAGAGAAAGAAAGGAACAAAAAGTAATATTTGACAATAGATCAGTGCCTACAAGATGCAAAGTTTCATCAGTGCTCCTGACCTTCACAGCAGGCAACATGACACATTTTTCAGAAAGTACCACTGAACCTGCAGAAGCATGTTCCATAACCATATTTTTACAGCTCATAGAGTGTCAGAGCCCTCACAGAATTCTGTCTCCACACCCACTCTTCTCACCATTTCTGCTTCATAGAAGCAGGTGCATTGAAGTGTAGGGAATAAAACAGCCACACCAGCAAAAAACAATCTCTAATTGGAGCTCATGAGTAGGAACTGAAGGGGCAGCCCACATGGCCAGTGCTTGACTTCTACCTCAGAGACACCTAAGGTTGAGAGAGGAGGGAATGAACTCCAGACTAAGAGATCTTAGTAAGTTACAGTGGGAATGGGATGTGCAGGGCCTCTGATAGTGCAGATACTCTCATGCTGCTCAGATGCCAGGGACTGAGGCCTGGAGAGGGAGCCACCATTGAAAACAACAGTATGTTTAATTTACCCTCATTTTAGCCTGATTCTGCATTGTCTTGCATTTTGCTATTGCTTATATATTCCTGCAATGAGACAAAAGCACCTGTTGGACAGTCCCCCTGGCTTGGGAATGTCCTGAGTCTATAAGTAATGCTATGTAGAAAATGTTTCTGTGAATCAATAAAGCAACTGTGATTTTCAAACCCAAATAACTATTTTATTTGACTGAGTGGTTATTATGAAATAAAAATAATTTCATGCCTGGTTTGATAAGGGTATTTTTTTTGTTTTGTTGGGGGTTTTTTGGTTGTTTTTTTGCCTGTGTTTTTTGTGTTTGTTTTTTTGTTTTGTTTTTGTTGTTCAAATTTTTGGGGTATTTTTTGTGGGGTTTTCAGTTGGTTGGTTGGGCCTTTTTTTGGTTTGCTTGTTTTTTAGAAAGAGCCAGATGAGCAAAGGAAGAGGAAGAAAAGCACTCTGCATCAACTACACCACTACTTGCTTCTTTATATAAAATGTAGAAGGAGAAAAGCTATATTACATGAACAGAATTCAATGTGATTGACATGTGCAGGAAGTATCTGGCTGGTAGAACTAAAATGTCCTTGGAATTTTTTAAAAGCATGGATGACAGCTTTATGACCTACAGAACAACAAAAAACCCCATGTTGGTTGTATCCAACATTGTGAAAGTTATACAGGAATTCATCTAATAGAAGAAGAGAAATTTATGTCTGAAATAAAATCTGGCAACTGCTCAGGACAGTAAATTGGCTGTGTTTGTTATGTGAAAACAGAATACAGCCCAACTCCCCAATACATCTGGTTGTTACTTTAGGAAAGGTGTATTTTAAATGGCCTAAAATATCTGAGCTCTGTAATTTAAGAAGAAAAATATGAATGGTACCTGCAAACTGTTTGAGAAATCGTTATCTCACCAAATTCACATAAGTCCAGAAAAAAAGGCTGTATGAGTTAAGAAAGCGTGGAAATAAAACCACTAAAAACACTGAAAGAAAAAGGAAAAAGTTATAAAATGAGATGCCAATATTAATGAACATACATTAACCAGAAAATTAAAAAAAACCTAGAATCCAAGCTAGTGAACAAGAGGAAATTTATGGATAAAAAATTAAAAGAAAAATAGAAGAAGAATCTTTTTAGACTCAAAAGAATAAAAAATTTGACTTGAATGGTGTTAATAATGAAGAAGATGAAGCTATTAGAATAAACATTTATAATACAAAATGGTGGAAACATAAAAAGTTGTCTCTTTTTTATTTAGGGAAAAAAAATAGATCTATATCCAAACAATAAGAAACTGTTGCTGAACTGTTTTTCAGCATTCCCAGCAATGTGTAATGCTGATGATAGACAGGCATTCTGAAAGCTAAATATTTAAAATCATTAAGTGTTTTATGTAGAGATGTTTCATTTAGATTTTTTCCTTTAGACTGATTTTCAGTAATTTTTGAAACAAGACAGATGTTGCAGAGGAGAAACAGAAAGAGAGCATTTTGCCAGTGTTTAAAGAAGAGAAAATACTATGGTCCCATTAGCTCCAGGCCTCTCAGTTTGATTTTAGTCCTGAGTTCTGAAATGGGACTATTGACAGAGAATTTGATTGATAGATAATGTAGTTTAACTAGTGACAATTAACATGGTTTTACAGAAGACTGTTCTTGTAAAACTAACTTCCTAAGATGTTTATGAGATTGCTAATTTAATTGATAATTATATTGAGGTAGTATACATGAAGTTCTATAAAGTATTCTACTTGTTTATTCAAAGTATTTTGATTAACACAGTACAGCAACAGAAAACCAGTGTGGCTCATGTTAAATGCATTAAAGCTAGTTAAAAGTTATGTCTCAAGATGTAGTTATAAGGAACAATCACCACTGTCTGTGTTTGTGGTTGCTAGTAGGGTTCTGCAGGTATTGGTTCTTGGCTGTCTATCATTTAACATTATCAGTAACATGGAAGAAAAGATAAAATCATTACGAAAGAGTTTGCAGATGGCATGACATTTGTGGCCATGTTAAATAATGACCTGCAGAGATCTCTGCTGCAGGAGGGTCTGATTGATGGGGCAATGGGTGCAAAACACCAGTAATTTCAGCGAAGCCATATATGAGGTACCTAGGGGGAAAATTCTTGAAAGGGAGGGAATGTCTTCATAACAGAGCCAGGGAAAAAAATGGGAATTGTAATGACAGGTCAGCTGGGTCTGATCCTGAACCCTGTGTCACGTCTGAGCATATAAACAGGAGACTGCAGTGTCAGCCATAAGGCTGTCAGAGTCCTTTGCCCTGCCTACGTGCCCACAACTCACACAAGCTGAGGCCAAGCTGTAGGTGGAACGTGGAAGAGTATCAAACATAATTACATTAGAATTACATGAGAAAACTTCTACTTACCTGGTCAGGATGGACGATCAAGATGTTTCTGAATGATGGAACATTGATGCTAAATGGGTCTTCAGATTTCTGGTCAGAAATACAACAGCTGCAGGGGCTGAAGCAGGAACCTTTACATTCATGAGCTAAACTGTGAACGAATGACTTTGCACTAACGAGCAAATGGTCAGTCTGTCCCAAATAAAACCCACCTTTTTCTGTCTTCTTGATGTTGAATGCTGTTGATTTTGCTGTTTAGAACAATAGAATCATTGGAAAGCTAGGTCCAGAGCTGAAGGCAGAATGTTCAGGAATCGAAAGTTTAACAAATCCTACTAATAAATCCATTATTTCCATTCCCTAAACAGGGTACTGTAGATCTTACTCTTCCTGGGAGCTGGGTAAAACCAGCCAGTTAATGTACTAAAGGTCAGAATTTCAGAAGTGCTCTACAAATGCATTACAACCAACTACTAATAATTCTCTCCTTTTTTTAAGGGGTCTGGTCATGTCCAAGGGAATGCCAGCTACATTTTTCTTAATGTATGAGCACAAGTTACACATAACAACCTAACAACACAATACTGCCTCTTTAATGCTAATCTATTCCTTGCAATCTACTAGATACATGTAGAATCATTGGTGTGTATCAAGAGAGCAAAATCAGATTCTGAAAATATCTGAAAGGATGCACTAGAGTGTACATAATAATGTATTTTAATCTGCCAGGCCTTAAAATTAATCATGAATTCCCACAGAGATTTTAATAATTTTGAGATGATGGGGTTTTTTTCATATAGTGATATTCTTGGACAGAGTTGTTGAAATGCTACATGGAAATGGGTGGGGGAGGGAAAAATTTGGGCCATTTTTCAATTACCAGGTTAGCTAAGATACAGATACAAGAGCTACTGTTTAATTGGTTGTTTTATTCTTTTTCTTCCACCTAATAGATAATCAGTAAGGTACCTCAAACACAAACTTTTATCACATCATAAAGCTGGCGTACAGCGTAAAGTTTATCTCTTTGGGCATATACTTATGGGAACAATTCTTGTCAGCAGATGCCATAGTGAATGACTTGAAACTTCCTGGGGAAAGTTGCGGTTTTAGGATCTCATCTTGTGTTTTGTCCTAAACATTTTGTCTCTTTATGGAAAAAAATATGTCGTGGTTCCTCATGGTATCAAGCCACACAGGGCCATAATTTTTGTCCAAATACCTGCAGCTCCCAATACTAAATATATTTTACCAGAACCACTTTGCACAGTCACAACAGAAGCACTATAACTACCCCAAACCATCTTACTTTTTTTGTTAAATACTCTGTCTTTGATGCATGGCCATGCATGATGTGCAGTAAACAGCACCAGTGTTGCTGAAAGTATATGATTTTCAGGGCCAAAACAAAGGTATTATTCCAAAAATCACTGTTGAATTCACCAAAAAAAGGTGGTTTTAATACACATGGAATTAAACCAAGATGTAAATTATTACTGTGCATCCTGCTACTGGTCCTTGGGAGACACTAATGTCGAAAGGGATCAAGCACGATAAGCAAAATGCATTTAACTCATTGAAAAAAACCCAAACCCTTGTAATTTTTTTAATTAAAGAGTATTACTGGTGTTCCACCACTTATATGAATTTTGCACAGCTGTTTGCACTAATATGCGTTAAAATGGGTAATTACCATAGCAATCATGGTGTGAGAAAACACTCTTGCTCCATTTTAAATATATAGCCCTGCTTTTATCTCCCTCTTGCCCACAGACACACCTGATTTTATGCTATTTGCTTTCTTGTTTGTTCCTTTCTACTAGTTGGAGCCAAGAAATATTTCAAACACCAAATATTTGACACATTTCTGGATCTTATGTTAACAGCCTATGGGCTGTGGTTTTGGTTCCCTGTTTTAATGGTTAGGAGAAGCAAGAGGCAAACAGAATAGTGATGTTTATGATGAGAGGGTAGATGAAGGGGTGAGGAAAGCTGGGAATAGCTGAAGTGTGTCTGACACAGCAGTTTCTCTTCTGTATCACTATTTTATTTTTATGAGGCTGCAGCAAATTGATAGCTTCTGATACCATAGTCAATAAAACGTTGTGTAAATTCCAGCGATGGGCTGGAAAAAGATTGAATTAAAAGGGAGGTATTGGGTCACATCCATATTTCAAGTCATTTGTGTGCTGCCTTATCTCAGCACCTGAGGGAAACAGTTTCTTCACAACTAACCACCCAATTAGTACCTGCTGAGCACCCGATGTTTGATCTTCTTCTAGTTGTCCCCCTCTTTCGATGCAAACCAATTTCCTAACAGTTTCTTTTTCAGCCCAAAAGAAAACTTTTTTTCTTAGCAAGTTTGGACAAGTTGCAAAAAGGGATTTTGGGAAAAAAAATATTCACAAATCTTCCTAATCCCAGAAAATATTTTTTTGTAAATATGATGTCGCAGTCTGTTTAGCCATAACTATTGATGCAGTTGGTACTGCTTCTGCCAGGAAGATTTCTTCAGAGTTACATGAAAATTCAGGCTAGATGGGACTTCAGCATGGTCCTCACCCGACCATCTTCAAGCAGGCTCAGCCATGAGCTCAGATCAGCTGCTTGGGGATTTTTCTTGTCAAATATTGCAAAGCTCCAAGGATGGGTACTGCACGAGTCCCTTGGGCAGCCTGTGGCACTGCTTCAGTGTGGGGAAATTCTCCTCCTTGTATCAGTGTGACAATGTCATATTTTCAACTTGTCCCTGTTGTCTCTCGGCCTCTCACCACGCACTGATATAAGAGACCAGCTCCACCTTCTTCATGAATGAATGATGAGGTCTTTTTTTATCCAAATCATATAGACTTGAATACATCCAGTTTATAAACACCTCCCTCCTCCCCCAAGCCCAACACCACATCTTCACCTTTGAAAATTGTACTGAGGAATTCCAGAGGTAACTTTTTCTGCCATCAACCTTTACAATCAGTGTAAATCTAGTACACTACCTGTCTTTTCACATTTTGTAAGGAAAAGAACAAGAGCAACAAAAATCTTAGAGGGAGAGACCTTAGGGAGACTAAGATGAGGTTTTTTGGACTACCTCTGCATATGGATTTATTCCATTCTCTAAGAATTTGAGAAAAAAATATTACATCCCTCAGCTGATTTCTGAAAGGCCTTAATGTTCATCATTACATTAATTTGATAGGCTACAACGAGTGTGAAATATATTTAGAGCTTCCCCTGCAAATGATGGTGCTCATAATACTAAAATATAGTTTACACTTTATGTAGCACCTTTTATAGAGGGGGACCTCCAAGCATTTACAAACACAAAGAAACACAAACCAATAGGACTCTGCTTACCACTGAAATGCAACCTGGAGCTGGAGGTAAGTACTCAGCAGTGCAGAACAGAAAAGGAGTTTATGACAGAACATAAAGAAAAATTTTGCACCTACCAGAAACTGCAAGGGGAATTTAGCTAAGCGAGATGAAATTCCCTAACTCAGCATCTGGAAAGGACATCCTGCTTATGTACTTTTCCTCCTGGAAAAACGTCTCATTTCTGGCTCTTCGCACTCAGCCTTTTAGACCATGCTGACTCACCATGAGCAGTGGAACTTGGAGGAATAATAGGGGTGAAACCGATGGGATTCAAAGAAATTGCTCTGAATAACAGAAGGGATTTACTAGAGAATTATTTAAATTTTGGAGAACTGAAGAGCTAACCTATTGAACCAAGCATCATTTATAGCTCACACTTCTTCTAGGATGTCATAGGGTGGTGTAAACTCCCTGTGGAAAGAGGCATCACTATGTCAGATTTTTCCAGAAGAGCAGCATTAAGAAACCCACACACAAGTGCCTCACGCTCATTATGATGCCACTGTTAGCACCTTCAGGATGCTTTCCTCACCAGCAGCCATTTCCACTGCTCACAGCACCGGCTCCACACAGCACTGCTGGGAGCACCGGGAGCGCTCGGAAGGGTCCTGCAGGCAGCCTGGGGAATGCTGCAGGCAACACGGCAGCATTGCAGCGCCAAGGTGTAAATGACAGCCAGAGTGGAGGGGCTGCTGTCCCCCAGATGCTGCGATGTGATGGCTGCTGATGAGCAGGGCAGCCTCTGCAAAATAAGACAAACTGTAACCACTGCATAATCATTCAAAAGAGCTAAGCAGTCTTTAAAATAACAACTATGAGTGCAATTTATGAATCTTTCATTAATGCACATTTAGTTATGACATGATTCTAAATTAATGTGATATTTGCTGAATTGCTAACATTTTGTCCTTTTAATTAAACACCTTTAAATTTAAATTAAACTCTTTAACCAAAACAAGGTTGGATCTAACATACCCAAATGAAGCACATAGCACTGCGCAACTCACTTGAAAAATCTCAGTTGTTTATTAGTGAGCATTGGTGTCTAAAGTTGGGAGACTGTTTTGCTTTTGCACCTTGTATGGATGAGGTGTCACTATTGCCCAGAAAAAGACAAGTATAAATTACATCAGAATAAAAGCAGATAGAGCAATGGTGAAAGTAGAAGAAATTTTAACAGAGATCTCCAAGTGATTTTCTTTCTGGCCATGACTACGTGTACCAAAGTAATCCATGAACAGAGGTCATGTCACACAGAGTATTTTGTATCGTCACTTTGCAACTTAATTCATTACTTATTGCTTGTTTAAAAGTGAGGGGTCTAACTTCCATATTACCGGTCCTTTTGCATTCACACCTTCAGTGTCAGATTCATGCAGTTTTGCATGTTGTCCTTCTTAACAGGCAATACCAGTTATCCTTCTCCATTTCATGCCTGCTTTTTTGCCCAAACTTTACTCCTTTTTCACAAGGAGATGTTAGCTCAGCATCAGACTCTGGAAAGCTACAATGGCATATTGCTGAGAGAGGTGGAGGCAGCAGTCATGGCCATCTCATTGTTGAAAGCCACGGATAAAAGTGAGATAGTGAATGTCAGAGTGGCATAGGACATCTCTCTGGCAAGGAAGATTCCCATGGGGTTGGCATTGCTGCAGAGCAGACAGGACAGGCAGGTACTTTCAGTGCTTTCCTGGAGCGGGGACAGTGGTGGGGCTTCTGTTGTACTTGGTGGCCTCCATGGCATTTCTGCATGCTGTGTGATTTTGTGCTGTGATTGTGGTGGAAGGCAGAGTCCTGCAGACAAGCTGGTGAGCTGGGAGGTGCTGGCAGACAGCCCATGGAAGGACATGGGCTCTACCAAACCCTGTACAACACATTGTGTTATTTCACTCTTTTAGCCTTTTAAGTGCACGGAGGACCTTTACCTGTGGTTCTACTGAGCCCAGAGAGAAACCTGAGATGCTGCAACCTCCAAGCAGCACCTGAGATTTACAAGAGTGAAGTAATTCGTGGCCAGAACAAGAGCATTTAGTGCTAAGGTGGTACAGAAGTAAACACGGCCTTTTTACATGAGTATATCAATTTGGCAGGGCAGTATCCCTCCCTGCCTGACAGTGCTGAAAAGTCAGAGTACCTCTGGGGCAGAGAAGGGCTGCAGAAAAACAGCATTTTCTCCCTCACACCTCAGCTCTTTCCTGCAGTGAGGTAATCAGGGGAGCAGATGATCAGCATAGGATGGTTTCCAGTCTAATTGTCAGGAAAGTGAAGAGCTCAGCCCAAGCTACACTGCAGCAGATTCAGCGTGTCCTGCAGCCACCATCAGTGCTGCACAAAGGGGAGGGCAGTAGTCAGTCCTTCTAATTCCTTAGCCTCAATGATATATTTAACCCCATTCATAGCTAAGGGCTGCAGTATTTTTGCCTGATGGGAACACCCTGGAGCTGCAGGAGAGTAGTGAGGTGCTTTTGTGCCATGATGCTGCTGTGCCCTGGGGCTCTGAGAGACAAATAGCATAGTCTGTTCATGAGCTTTCTCAAGCTCAGCACAGGCACATGCACACACATCTCAGTGCACCAACAGAGATACATCCTGAAACTCAGGGAAATGCATATTGCCTCTGCCTGGTGCCCTTGGCTGCCTGGGAGCTGATGCTGAGCAGAACAGAGCAGCTCCTCAGCACAAGAGCCGCTGCAGCTGTCCATCCTTAAAGTGGAGAAAACAACACTGACCATGAGCTCTCACCTCACAAATCTGAGGAGGTTAGGACAGATCTGGCACTTTGCTGCATGCTGTGGTGTCCCTCCTTGTTGGCAAGGGTTTCTCCTGCATTTGAAACCAGAGAAGCGAAAAGCAGCAGAAACACAAGTTCTTGCAGCTTGTCTATGCTGGCAGACACCTTCACTGAGTTGAACCTTTGAGTTATATCCCAAGCTCTGCATAAGCCAGCCTCTAGATCAAAAGTTCTTTGACCTTTCTACCAATTTTCTGATCCAAGGGTCTACATTTTCTGGGGAGTCACTGAGCCCACTCCAAGGATAATCAGGGCTCTTTTCAGGTACATCCCTGCTGTTCTCCAGGATTTTATTTTCCCCTGCTGAGTTTAACACTTATATCCTCATGCTAGGAGCAGGGGATCTGCCCCTCATCTAGTCTCGTAACTATTCATAGCATCTATCACAAAATTATGAATTGAACAAATTTCACCAGCATTAAGAACCTAGGATTCTCAAGAAATTTAAAATTTCTGATCAGATTTTAACAAAAGACAATAAATAAACCATTCAGTTAGTGCAATTTCATTATAGAACAGTTGTCTTCACTCAAATAGCAATGGAATGGTTTTATAATAACTTCTCTCAGCAACACCCCTAAATAGTCTGAATATTTCTTAACTGAAACACATGGAATGGGCAAAATAATGCATATTTCTAAGTCAAACACTTTGAAGTGCTAATCTGAGGTCATAACCTATTATTATGTGTGTCTTGGTCAAACCAGTCTTTATTAATATATTTATTTTTAAAATTTTTATTGTAATTTGCAATTACTATGAAACAATATTTAAAACCTCTAGTAGATAATATTTATTAAAAATATTTTAGGGGTACAAATACTTCGTAAGTTATTTTTGCACATGCTATCCTGGATATAACACTATGATCTGTCAAGACAACATCACCACTATAATAATTTTGGTGTAGCCATAAGCCAGTTACTGACTTTTAAAGGCAGTGAATGTCAGTAATGACTTTTCAGCACTTCTAGTTTTAAGGACTTCCTATGACCTGAGGTAACTGAATTCCAGGACTGAAATTAGAGGATTTTTATAGAACAACATGGTTACTACCATATCCTGACTCTGCAAAACTATAAGTATGTGCTCAGCTGTAAATCCACAAGTGTCATTGTCTTTAATGGCACCATTTGTGTGTCTAAAAATCAATCATGTATACACATGCAGAATTGGAATCACAATAACAGAAAACAGAGGCAATGATTAATTACCCAATTGAAAGCTGTTCACGAATACCATGTCTGACAACTCTATAAATCCATTGAAATCTCTGTTAACAATAAATGATCAAAGCCTAATGCTAAGGGTATAGCCTAATTGGTAGGACAGGAAGTGGTAAATTCAAAAGGTAATAATGAAAATGATATTTAAATGTTGGGGAAAATCTTTCTGGAAACAAAAGCAGTGAAATGGGCTCACAAATTTTTCAAGTAAATTATGGAGCTGGCACCACTGATGAATTTTAAAGAAGAGGTTGAGAAAATTTTCCAGGTTTTTTTTTTTCTGGTTTTACTCCTGCATCTCATGGCAGAGGAGCAGGCAAGGTGGTCTCTGCAGCTGTGCTCCTACAGACCTGGTCTGCATGTAGAAAAGGACCTTGATCTAGCAAACTGGGAAGGAGCTGGACATCATCAACACATGGATAGCACTAGAGCCTTAGGGGGACTGTGCAGCCTCCTGCTGCTGATGTAGTAATCATCCAGTATATATCCAGGATATATATTTATCCAATATATACTAGGAAAAGTACTTCTAGCCTGTGAGGCAAAGATCCCCAGCACGCTTAAATCCAACACAAGTGAAAAGATTGGAGCACTTTGTCCTGGGCCTTCAACTGTGCTCGGAAAGAAGCATACTGTCCTTTCTGCATATTGCTCCTAGAGATCTGCATGGAGATCCATGTTTTTAATGTGTCTATTTAAGGCTTTGCTGGACTGTTGTATTTCTGTCCCTGGGAATCAGTGCAGATGGTGCAAATTATTTCTTTCTGCATCTTCATCCCATGCAAAGCCATTCTATAAGGCAGAATGCATGTAAGATATGGACCTTGTTGAGGAAGCTTGCAAGACAGTCAGAGGGGAGAGTGAAAGGCTGGTTGGCTAAGCAGGAACACAGTGGAGCAACTTCAGATGAACATGAAAATAGCACATTCAGTCTGCTGTGTGTTTACATTGTTTACTCTTTCCTTGTGCAATCTAATTTTACTGACAGCTGTGCTCTATCACTTACAGTTTCATATATACACTTTATACTATATTACTTATAGTTATTATTTATAGCTGAAAGAAGTAACTTGATTAAGCTGCTTAAGGTCTGTTCTTTCCCCCCTCCTTCATTCTCTAGCCCCACACCTCATCTGCATGAGTTGGCATGACCTGGGTGCCATGGTGAGGGCAGCAAGAGTGCACAAAGGGTGAAAGCCTACACTGTGTCCCAGCCAGCATGACAGTCTTTTGGAAATAGGGAGAGAAGACTATTTTGGCTAAGGAGTAAGCAAAATAATAAGTAAGTAAGGAGATTTTTGAGCCCAGCTTTAATTGCGCTATCCTGAAATCTCCTACAGCTCCTCTGCTTTCATTGCAGATTCCTTTGCCTTTGCTTTCTTTCTTCTTCTTTCAGATATCATCTAGAAGTTCCTTGTCCCCCTCAGATGATCTCTTGTTCATCTTTCCTGGCCAAACAAATTTTTCTTTCAGTCCTTCACACATCTCTATGCCAGATCCTTCATACTGTCTGCTTTTCTGATGTCTCCTTAAGGATAGCTAGTCACCAGTTCAAGGCTCAGACAACAAAAACAGAGATCTTATTTTTTCCTTCAAATGTCTCCCTGCTTGCTCTGCTTTTTATCTACACCATCACCAAGATGTTGGTCACTGTGGCCTGGGCCAGCTTTGACATAGCTCTTTTTATATGTGCCGATGCTATATCTAAACCTGTGTTCGTGTAATTTTCTCAAAATTTCTGCCTTCCAAAAAATACCATGATGTCCTTTGTGTCCTCGGCCCTGTGAGATGTTGCTGCTCCCTGGCCCATCCGAGGAGCTCCCATCCACCCAGCTGCCACATCCAAGCAAGCACTACCTCACTTTTCCTGTTACTATTCTTCAAAAGTGGGAAGAGCACTATGCCAACATCAGCAGATTCACTTCTTTGTTTTCTTTAAGTTCTGGGGGGTTTTTTCCCCTCTCAGGTGAAAAATTGGCACCAGTTCTACAGCTGCTGTGCTGAGCACTCTGCCATGCCTTTATCTGAAAGTCCCCCTCTCTGCATCCTCCAGCCATGTGCTGCCTCTCTCTTTTTGGCTTGCAGGCTCTCTGGGCTGTGATTCACTCATAGCTCTGTGTGGGGGCAGGTATGCTTCTGCAAAGTAGTGTCTCCAGCACTACCTTCTGGATCATCTTAAGGTTTAATAAGCTGTATAAGTGCCTTGTGACAGCTACTCGTAGCTGAACAAAAATTCTTTAGTGCCCTGTGTTAGGGACCAAAACCAGAGAAGGGGGTGTTCAACAGCTACTGCTACTACCTTCTTTTACATTGGTTTTGTTCTCTTACCAGAGAAATCCTGAAGTTATGGAAGAACTGAGGACATCACCATGCAGGTTCGTATGATTTTTCTGACTGTGCTGTGCACGATATTTCTTCTGTAACAGTGCCACTGTGTGCTGACATGGAATTTTGGATATCCCTGTCTGCACAGAGATTTCATGGTCAAATTATCCCAGGAGATAGAAATATGTGTAAATGGGAATGTGATTTCCAAACTTTTTGCAACTAAAGTTTATGGATGGTCTTCAAATCTTTAATAATTTTGTAAGGAAGGAAGCAGAAAGCATTTTTCTCGCTCTAGTCAGAAATGTGCCAGATTGCTGTTTATCCGTGATCTTCCCAGCATCTATGAAATTTGAAGCCTGGATTGATGCATATTTAGGTCTTGGAATCAGCAATTTCAGTTTGATGCCACTTTCTCATCAAGTGTAGAGTATGGTGTACGTCTCCAGATGGCCTATACAAATGCTCTGCCGTACTTCACTCACTTTTTGAATGTCAAGCATCTCTGGGATTCAGCATATCACCAATTAGCATCTTATATCCATTTGACAGAAATGATTCCTCATTATTTCATACATTTCTTCTTTAATAATATTTGCACACTGAATTTCCCTTCTGATAAGAGAAAGGAAGATAACTCTAAGGTCAGGGACTGTTCGTAAAACACTTTTTCTTTTGTGCTGTCCTGAGTTTTTGCTTGTTTAAGCTAGTGTTTATCTCTGTGTTGAAGCTCTCTCAGTGAAGGACAGTCATATTTTGGTCTTAAACAGCACTGAGCAAACACTCAGCACTTTTTAATTTTATTACTAACATAGGACATTATTAACAATATTCTATACCCAGATCCTCTCACCCAAGAAGCAATGAGGTGCAGGGTACAAGAAACTGCCTTTCCACTTAAGACTGCCCCGAACCCCCTACTGTCACTGATTGCTTCTCTGAAACCCACATTTACCCACAGTCTCTGAAACACTTGGAGCTGCCATTGCTCTCCAAGCTGTTCTGAAATACACCTTGGTACGTGTTTGAAGAGATGCCTTTACCAGCCTGCTTTGCCCACAGTATACCCTTGGCTTCTATGTGTCCCTTAAAGTGTACACTTGCACCCCTCCACATGATCCTGGATAAAAGAACCACAACTACAAACACAACTAAGCAGATCTGACTCTAAATACTGCAATGCCAGAGCCTTTCAACTACACGTTTTCAAACCACAGATGCATGTGACAGAAACCAGCTTTTGTTTAGAAGCCCAAACTGCTCACATCATCACCCAAATCCAGAAATGAATGCTTTCGGGGAAGATCTACGAGCAAGATTTGCCACAGAGCTGGCAACATTGGTGACATTGCAGTCCAAATCCTCGCTATGTGGGCAAGCTATACTTAGCCTCAAAACTTCATCCGCCTCCATGGATGAATAGGGGTAATTAATAAGGTATTCTCCACTATGAATTGCACTATTTAGTTCTTTCATGCACGTGTGTGTGAATGTCAGAGCTCTGTAAAAGTGTAACGGAGGAAGCCAAAGAGGGCTGCAAGGGAACGCTCCCTGGGGACAAAGAGTGCCTGCAAGTCCCCAGGAATTCTCAGACTTAAGTCCTGTTCTGCATTAGCTTGGTGAGAGTATGTGGACACCTATGCATGCAGATACAAGTGGAAAGGGAATAAGGCTGCTTGCTTGTATTTTTAATATGTAAATATTTGCATGATGGTGATAAAAGCAATGGTCACTTTTCAAAAATAGAAATGCATAGGTGTCTTTTCTCTGTACACCTTCTTTCCAGTCTGTGTCTTGTGGTGAGGATGGCTGAACCTGTGTGTCCTCTGCTCACAACATACAAAACAGGTCAGGCAGGCCAGCAGCTGCAGGGGGAACTGCAGCATATCCAGAACAGCTGGGACTGTTCAATGCCTCCCACAAGCAATATCTCCAAAAGTGAGGGGAAACCTCCAGTGGCCCTGTGCTCAAGCTCAGACCCCAGCCTGGGCTGATGCCTGTGGCATCCTAAAATCATGTCCACAAGTCAACTTGCTCCTACCCCATAAATGTAGGGCCACGGCAGCATTTGCTCTGTCTGCAAAACCATGGGGTATGATCTCATTCAAGAGAGAGAGATGTATCCATCAGGATTTCACAGCTGAGGTCCCCTCCCTCTGACCCTCTCCCCGTGCAGCTCGGGTGGCCTGTGAGTGCTGGTGGCATCTCAACACGCTCTGCTTTCAGTGCACATGTATGTGGGCGCCTGCAGCACATGCAGCTCACCCTGGGCTGGAGGCACAGCCGCCAGCTGCAGTGGTGTAAAACAGCAGAGGCTCAGTGATGCTCTGCTGAGATGCTCACTCCTCACACCTGCTCTAACAGCAAATGTACCCACAAGGACATGGAGCAAAAGTTGCTGGAGAGAGATGCAAAGGGAATGGGGACACTGGAGGTGGCACTGTGAGGCAACAGAGCCCAGTTTTCATCAGCTTTTCCACTTGTTTTTGTTTTGTTTTGAAACAAACATATCATGGCTGGACATAGAAAATAAAATATGTCTCTGCATTCAGCTTCTCAGGTAAAAACGTAAAATGTATGCGAGCAGTTTTTTAAAATGCATATTATGTTTCTGATAGACCAGAACTGCTGGAGCAGATCAGATCTCTCAGTTAAATATGCATTCATACATTTTTAAAAAATGTATAATATTGACTACATCAGATGTAATGGCTCCTGTAGAGTCATTACAGTGCACAGTGCAGGCTCTTTATTTGGTATTGTATCAATTTGTAGGGTGGACTGTCACAGTGTTAATACAGATGTATGTTAATAACAGTATGGAAGCAGAGAAAATGCTGCATGCCAGTAGCTGGGTTTTAATTCCAGCATTTTAGCCTGTTAAAAATACATCCAAGCTTAAATCCTCCCTCCTCTCTGCCCAGTGAGCAGGGTCTGAAGCATGTTCCTCTGCTGGTGCTACGTGTGGGTCACCAGCACATAGCTGGGGGCAGGTACACACTGGGTGTACAATAGGGAGCTGCAATGCAGGGTGGAAGAGAGGGAAATTGGCCTGAAAAGATCAGGTGGTTCATGTCTTCTTTGGCAAATGAAGACTACAACACAGGATGTGTGAAAAGATCAGAAAATGGCTTGATTTGTGTTTGCTTTGACACGAGATAAAAATGTCTAATGTAATTTCTGTTAAAGTATGAAAGGAAAAATATGTTTACTGAGCTCAGATACAATATTGCATGTCTTGAGTGTGTGAACAATTTTTATAACCAATTTATAAATACTTAAAAAACTGTTTTTCTGAAGAAAAACAAACAGCTAAAGAGAAATAAACAGCATCCCTGCAATAATTCTGTAACTTCATACTGATGTAACCCAACAGCTCACAGAAGAAGCCCTCCATGTAAAGGAAACCAGAGAAACTATAATGATTTTCAGATACAGTTGACAAGAGACCATTTAGTAAACTTTTATTTTTTTTAACTAACAGTATGCAGGGATGTTGTATTCTAGGCTGCTACTAATAATCTCATCAGAATGCAAAAGCAGTGACTGTGTTATAAAATCAATGATCTGTTATATTCTGCAAGAATTTACAAAAGCCTAATGTCATTTACTACACCATGAGAACCATACTTGGATTAAAAAAACAAAAAACCCCAACAAAAAACAGAATTAAAAAAAAATTATTACAGCAGATGAAAAAAAACCCTGTTTGCTAATGCCAAGTTTTAAAGATATGATACATCTTAGGGTTAAAAAAGCATATATTCTGAGTGCAGGAAAGGGAAAGGCATTTATATTTGGGAAAGTGTCAGACAACAAGCCCATCTGAACCCCACTCACATCACAGCTTTGCTGTGGCTGGTCAGTCTCCATCACCCTGCAGTGGCAACTGGCTTTGTGCCATAGGCTCAGGCTCAGGGGAGCTTTGCACAAGAAGTTTGGGGGGGTGGAGGTAGAGGGGGTGGGTGTTGTTCCCTAACAGTTTTGACAGAAGAATGAATGCACCATTGATAGAAATAGGTTTTCAAATAATTGCAAAGGAAGGACTTTTTTTTTTTTGTTATTTTTTTATTTGATACAGAATAAATGAAGCAAAACCTAGACAGACCCAAGACCTTGCCATGCACTGCACACATCATCATCATCATAATGGTTATTTCTTTTCACCAGCAATAAGATGTGTTTTGCAAACATAAACTAATTAAGCCCCACAACCTTGGAAATGAGTCTGTAATTTCCTATAAAAGGGGAAACTTAAGCGAAGGCCAGATTGTGACACACTTACTAAGTACAAGTGCTCCACAAGTAGCTCCATTGACTTCCTCGAGACCCTTTTTGGTGTAATGTGCAGTGCAATGAGAGGTATCACAGCCTGGTGTTAAATGCCTTGCCTGGAGGCGCTCAGTGAGTCAGAGCAGGGCAGCACCAGGCTCCGGGACCCAATTCCATCACTCCCAGGGTTGTAAATTGTACCAAAGCTGATTGGAGCTGTGAGCCTACACCCAACGGGACCAAAAGGCCTCTCACGACTCCCACCTGTGAGCCTTGGTCTCAATCCCTCGGTCCAGGCTGGGGAAGAAATGAAACTGAAATGCAAAGAGCTTCTTGGAAACAGCCTGTGATGAGTTGTGCCACTTTGGAAAAATTGGAGGTGTCTCTCACCCTGGTGACTATCTGTGTTAAAGGGTAAAATCAGTCCTGCCATAAAACGCAAGTCCTTGTTTTGGCAAATGGAAAAGCAGAGGACTTTTGCCTGGAAAAGAATTGAAGAGGGGAGGCAGCCAGGCTGCTCAGGGGGTTCAGCCTCAGAGCAGCTGGGGAAGGGGCTCTGGGCTGGCATCCAGCAGATGATGAGCCTCCTGCACAGCCCCCAGGTACCTCGAGGGAAGCCATCTGCACTTGGGCACAGGGTGCAATTGCTGCAAATGGTGCAAAGTCTGTAAAAGGGAGATTGCACCCCCTACGATAAAGAGACAGGTTCTGACACGTTCTGCAATTACAGGGCATAGAATAATGAGAAATGAATGGCTGATCTGTTCTTGAATCATGATTTGAATCACATGCTTTGGAAATAAGAAAGACAGGCCCGTGTAGCACAGTAAGGATGTAATATCACACTAAGGAATTGCTCCTTGGGAGTAGTGAACACTGACTGCCACAGGTCTCCTCTTAGAAATAGCTCCCAAGCAAGACAGCAGATGCTGCAGCAATGCAGTCACACAGGTAGGTGAGGAAAAGCAGAGCTGTCCTGGAATTTCCAAGCTTCTGTGTTTGACATTGGCTCTTCAAGACTGTTCTTCTAAGTACCATTTTCCATGTAGCGATATATAGAGGTTGGTATTTCACGTGAAGCATCTCTGGAGAGCAGACAGCCTATGTTACAAAGATGGAATAAAGGTTTTACACTTTCAGACTTGCACATTCTGGCCATGCCAAGGTGCTGTACACCTCAGCCAGCAGTGGCAGCTCATCCTTTGAGGTTCTGATTAATTTTGCTAAATTTCATATGGATTCTTAAGACCGAGCAAAAAAAAAAATTATTTATTATCCTAAGCTTTCAATGCAACCATGTCATGTGTAATGCATTTAATATTGGTTAAATTCTCTTTGGTGGTAATAAGCAGAGAATAGATTCAGACTTTATGCAAGTGGGCTAACAAAAACAAGGGAAAATATATTTGCATATAAAAAATCAAAAGGAGAAGTCCACATACATTATTCAAGTGGTCCTATTTCAGTCTAGAGTTTTGGGTTCATTTTGGGGTTTTTTTAATGAAAAAAATATGTGGAGTTTTCTTTTACAGAACAATGTGTAAGTTTCGTTTGCATTTCTTTCCACATTGGAGGCCAATATGACAATAAGTGAAAAGATCAGAGCACCAGCATCTCTTAAAGGCTGCATTTTCTCCAAACCTTCTGAGACATGCATGTCCTAATGTCCCTTTTCTCCCTCCTCCACTATTGCTATTTTCATTTGCTGACAAGCCCGACATTAAACATTTGCTGGAGTTTTCATATCGATAGTATGTTATATTGCCATTACTGAACAGTTTGGGGCTTTGTGGCTAGCTACCATGACAATAGATGCACAGCCTGGAACCAGTTTTAGTTAATTAGAGTCAATCAATCCAAACTTTGCTAACTTACTCATGTGAAACAATAGTATAATGAACCAAAGTCTGCGAGATGATTGGGAAACACAAATTATTGCACCCTGATAAATTAAATGTGACTATTGCAAAATCTTCCTTCTAAATGAATACTCAGAGAGAGAATGTATGGGTGAATAAGCATAATTTAAAATAAAGAAAAAAAAATAAAGAAGCTGTTATAACCTCACTTCAATGTTTTCATTTTTCTTTAAAAGAAATGGAAAACCGGATTGCCGTATATACAAGACCAAATGTGTATAACATTTTCAATATTAAAATTTTTCACAATGTAGTCCTATAAAATTGACTCCTCATCATTTGAAAGCTAAATTTCACAACACACATGGTATCTAAAGAAATGTAATCATTCTGTTTCTTTCATCCTTCACAACTGCTTATTTTTCAAAGCTATTTGCTAAATGTTTGTCTGACCTTGACAAGGCAAACCCCTGAACCTTTACAAGCTGGTATACTGCTGTCAGACAGCCTTTCCTCACAGACAAAAAGATTTTTGCTCGTCTTTTGGGGTAACAAATATTTCCCCAATGCTCAGAATTCAACTTATGCACCAAAGGAGAACTCACCTTCCCCAGCTGTTTTCTCTTGATTTTCTAAAAGCCAGATTTTTAGAATAAAAGGATCCAGTTGACACAAGGAGCACCAGGAAGGCATTTAAGCTTTTGTATTACGATTGCATTTTGAGTAGTGAACTGGCCTAGAATAAGCTACTCAAATGGTTTATGGCTTTCAGAGGGTCTTAATTTTGTCCAGTGTGCTGCTTACATTTTTTATTCACAATATGTCCTTCACGTGTGCTACAATGTACAAAGGCAGCCCTATGACAAACGACTGAGGCCCTGTCCTGAATAGATCAGTGTGTAGACATGCAATACATGAAATATGCTACACACATGGACCAGCTGAGCCCCAAAGGATCCTCACAATTAAGGCCCATGGGATTTAAGAAGTGGGTTTAAATAAAAGGGAGAGGAACTCTTGGTTTCACAAACCAGAACAAAATTTGAAAATCTGGATGCATCAACCAAGGTGTTTCCTGTAAATATTTCATATTATTTGTTTGATCAAATGGCCCTCTCTAGAAGGAGCAAACTATTTCTATATGTTGATGTAGTGACATAGGTTTGAGGGGGAGACATTTATGTAGGGCAAAATTTTATCTATTCTAAAGAAAAATTTCAGATCTTGAAGCTTATGGGATGGGAAAGTTTGTGCTCAAGATTGCAGTTTTTTCCCAGATGCCTCCTAAACAATCAATACTCAGGGTTATGAATATTTGTATTGCTCAATCACAGGTGTGTTAGGTAAGAAAAGCTGGGATCTTTTCTGTCCCTTAACAGAAGTAATCACATTTTCCCTGCCATGTGTATTTGTGCATTATTTTCCATGAATTATGCTGAAGTTGTATGTTGTTTCAACCATACAAGGGCATATTAAGAGCTGTTACAGAGTAATAAATCTGATGGATACTTCCCCTCCTACCTAACATTTTAATGTAACATAAACTCTGCTTCCCATTCAGAGGTTAATATCAATTTGCTTTGAAAGATTAAAATCTGAGTGTTGTGTACACATTGCTCATGTCCAGGCTGCACTTATACCAACAGTTCTAGATAGGTTTTTGGGGAAAATAAAAAAGAAATGAATCATTTAGGACTTTGCAAACTGGGCATTTGGCTAAAAGAAAGATTCTGAGATACCACTTCTACATATCACAGTTGGATTCCTAAAGCTAAGGCTGTGAGCTGTTAACAACAAATTCAATCAAAACCATCTGACAGACATTTCTAAATCAGTTTAAAAGATCTAAAATGATAGCTTTCCCTGTGATGCAGTGAAGGGGTCAGGAAAACTAGTAAAATAAAAATAGTGAGGGTAATAGGGAAAATTTATTAGCACCTGAAAAAATTTACAGTACAGATTTTTCAGAAATTTTCCTAGAAGAACTTTTCTACAGTAATTAAACTTTCCTCTGTCTTCCACATTCTGAATTTTCTTTCCCACATTTGATTGCAAACACACCTGAAATACAGCTTTTTTATATAAAGGAATTAAAGAAAGCCCTTATCTAATATGTTCAGTAGATGCACAGTCCTGATTTCAGGTAACCAGTACTTTTTGTGCTTGTTCTGTCATGACTATGTACTAGTGAGCCATGGCAGTTTCATAAAGCAAACTTCTGCTGTTACAAGTATTGGTGGAGAGTTTCAAACAGAAACAGAAGAATAAGGTACATGGAAGTCACAGCAAATGAAATACAGTGTTATCTCATTGAGTAAATCTGGGAAGGTGGATCTCAGAGCTCAGGTCAGATTTTTTGTTAAGGTCCTGAAAAAGGGTCCTTTAACTCCTGGAATTCAAGGTTTGTTTTAATATGCAAAATGAGTCAAGACAACACTGTTTTGTACATATATTTAGGGAACTCACTGTTTTAAATATCTCTTGGATGGGAACTCATCTGAATCCAGTTACCTTCACTGATATGCCTCTGACTGAATAACATGCAACATGACCTTGCAAATTTAATTCTTCCATAGAAAAAATGATGAGAAATTAAACCATCCATTTTGTTCTAACTTTCTGTATTCTTCATCCTCACATTACTGCTTGGCATTCAGATCCTTTTTCCTTCCCTCCACAATCCTTTCTGTTTTGTTTTAAAACACAGAAACCATGATACAGAGAGAGAATTATTGCAGTTTTCCCAGATGGGGACAACTACAAGTGCCTATCAATATCCCAGCACTGCTGTGCTCTTTATATATGGCTTTTTCCTTACCCATCATTGACATGACCATGTCCTTTTGCAGTTACTTAACAACTGTGAAGTCTTTGCTGATAGCATGCTGTTCACAAAATAGGTTTCTCAACCTTAAATATACAATAGAAATACCCTTTGTTTACTTTACACTAGTCATACCAGTGAACACAATTCATATTTGCATCTAAATTTCTATGCAGATGCAAAGTTTAGTTAGCCTCTAGCAATGTACACTAGGAATGGGACCAATGATTATGCACAGTTATACCACTGTTAATGACCATAACTAGGAAATGGGTAAACCCGTTTTATTTTCTATAAATCACACTGGTTGCTCTCTTACCTTCTTCTCCTCCCTGTCAAAAATCCCTGTATAATGCAGTTTAGATCCACGTGACTGCAGCTGTGAGTCAAACTGGTAAGTAATTCTTCCATCTTGTGATACCTATGTCCTTTCCTAAATAATTATCACCCAGTGAAATAAAGGGAGCTTACTATATTTCCTAAAGTTCACTGAGGGGTCTGATCTAAATTCATTTAAATTAATAATCATTATCTGAGGATACCCATCATCTTGGTAACTTCAACCAAAAAATTACTCAATCTAATATTCTGCCATGGGCTTCTCAGAAATCTGTGGAGATTTGAGACAATCTTTTTTGTATTTAAAATCAACCTTTGGGATTAAGCTGTGTCCATTTTTCTTTGGTCTTTACCAATGCAGACTGGACACTTGATCAAAATTACAACCAGCTTTCTTGTATTGATAAACTGTTATATCAAAGGAAGAAATGCCCTGCATTTTCAAAGCTCCTGTTTATTTCTTCAGTCTTTGCCAGCAGTTTGCTAGTGTGAACATGGCAGGTCAGATTAGCAGTATTCATAGCCAGAATGAGGAGGAAGGTGGACAACGAAGCTGCAGTTCCTCTCGCAGGTCCTGGTAAGATACAGTAGCTGAAATCTGTCCATGTGAGTCACTGCACTCAATTCCCACTGATACTGCTGTGGGAACCCTGGGGTTATTTCATCCCTGGCACTGACTCCTGGTTTTTCCAGGCTTTATTTCCTACAGTGCAGCTTTTTAACTTCATCCTCACCAATGCTGAGGTAGTGCTCAGGTGTATAAAGCCCTACTCAAAACCATGCCACTGGGTTTCCTCAGACTAATACATAGGACGTACAGAGGAGGGGTCCAAAAATGTTCAGGTCAGAGCACTGCCCGAGGGCTGGACTCACCCAATCCTCACATCCTTTAGAAGGAGGAAACATGAATATGTTCATGGATACCATGGTATGTTGTAGCGGGAAACCCTGAGGGTTGAATGCACCCTGACGGGGCATTAGGAAAAATCAGCATGTTGACAGAAAGTATTTATAATTTCCCAATGCTTCTTCACTGATTTTCACACATCTCCGGTGCCAAAATTCTCAAGTCTTCTAGCTGTTAACTAATAAATTCTGTAAGAAATTCATGTATATGGTAAACAGCCTTAAGAAAGGATGTATACTGAATAAAACTTATAAGATTTTAGTTACTTATTTCCATATCTAACTAAAAAGTATTTTAATGCACGTGTTTTATTCCTGAAGAATTGCAGCTATCATATATTTTCAGAAGTTAGAGAGCCTTTTTTACAGAATATTGTTTCAATATATCACAAAATATAGAGAATATTTGCAAAAAACATTGAACCAAAAACTGCTAAATGAGTATCCATAAATATAAGAGCACAAAGTAGTCATTTCATGCTCTAAAATTGATTATCTTTACAAAATTGAGACCACAATATCAAATGGAAAAAAAAGAAAGCCACTGATTGATAAAGTTCCAATATAATTCATTAGAAATTGCAGCATACATAGATGTACATATATAAAATTAATTGCTAAAATTGTTGAAAGCACCTACATAATGGGTTTTCAGTAAGACGTAATGTAAATTTTTTCATTGGACGTAAAAGGATGCATATTAAAAGGGAAATGGCAGGATCATAGTCATGATCCACTGACTATTGACAGCAAAAGGAGTTAACTTCAACGTCTATTGAATCAGCCAGTCATTTATGATTATTATTTATTCTTTTTGCTAAATGGATTCATTACTCAAATTAAATATGCAATACTTGGCCCTGTGTCTCACAGAAAACCTTGCTGTCTTTTACATGATGATCATTGTATTGTCTGCTGTGCAGCAGAAATAAATTTAAAGATAAATTCAAGAAGTAAATATAAGAAAAATCTACAGGGAATTTCAAAGTACAGGTACAGAAGAAATAGATGTTTTCCTCCTAAATATTATCTCCTATTAAATTCAGCTTTCGAACCCAAGAATAATAACAAGCCAGCGCTTTGTTTCCACAGGAAGTTATGCACTGTTTTTAATGTCATATAACTATGTAGCTGTATCACTGCATTGCTAGAAAGCCTCTTCCACAGCTCTCAGCACATAACAGATGGGGCTAAACGCCTCGTTCTCACACCTGCAGGCTTCGATGATGCTCTTTCCAGGTTATTCTGTTGTATGGTACGTGATAAAACTGATGTTCAGGATTTGATGGAGAGCTGCAGAGCACAGTAACTCTCACAGTAACGTTAACCTGTTTTAGTGTATTTTTCAGGTTAGATACAGTACCTCTAACACCTTTAAGAACATCAGCATTCCAGAAATTACAATTTTAGAAGAAAATAAACTTCTGAATTTTCTCTATTCCGAATTTCTCTATTCTCCATGGGCTTTAGTTGAACCATCAGCAAGAAGATGTGGTTGTGAGGTTGAGTCGATAGATGTCTCCCACCTTATTTCAACTTTGAAACCAGTTTTAGAGGAAGTGCTGTTGTTTGTGCTAAGACCTTCTTAAAACAGTCAGTTGATGGTGACAGATACAATCTGTTAGTTTCTGGTAATGGGAGTCAGTTCTCTTGATTAGTGGCCATTTGTAAGAATCTGGGATTTTCTGAGGGCGATTTAATTTCCCACGTCAACTCTTTCCTAGAGTGACATAATAACATTCCATTTGTGACAATACAATTACTACCTTGACTGAAATGGTCGGATACGACAGACAGCTGTAATATTAGACATTGTTGGTGATGATGTATAAGATAATACAGATGCAAAAGCAAATCTAAAAATTCTACTGCAACAGAATGCTATTGCTGATATCTTTTAAGACACAATGTGGATCAAAACTTCTGTCTGAAAAGGAGTCAAATATTGTAGTATTAGTTATAGTTGTCAAATTAGATATAAATGTGGTTCTCTAAACCTTTGAGTTGCACAACTGTTGTACAATATTTTGTCTCATGAAATGTTTTCTGGCCCCATATTTATGGTTGACTGTGTGTCAACTCCTCTATTGCAATGAAACACCTGAGTATCTTTTGAAGCAAGTTGCTGCAAATAAGTACTGCAACACACCCCCCACCACCACAATTTTGCTGTTATATAGTCTCCAGTTTGATTGTCCATCGTAGTAATCTAGGACCAAAAATGGGATTTAGATTTTCCAGAGGTTCCTTTATAGGCCACAACTTGTTCACTCACCATGGATCTT
>VXBC01010031.1:440912-528412 GCA_013399945.1 Ploceus nigricollis | reverse complement strand
ATGGTAAATATGTGTACATTTCTGTCCTTTTCCTCTCTAGAACCTGGCTGTATGAAGAAGGGCCATGCACAAATCACTGCACAGATTGTAGCAGCTGGTGTCCTCTTCTAAGGCTAGACGCTGGCCTGAGTAGGACATACCTACCTCTGTCTCTTAGTAATATAATAAAAGTAATATTAACATATATTGTAGCTGAATGTCATTTTTAATAACTAAAATTTACAAGATGGAAAACTAATCATCAAATGATAGTTTGTTAATGACACTGACTTGATTTCAAAATAGATTTAATAAAACATTTAAGATTACATTGTCTTACAGGAAAATGTTATGTGCTGGTTCATTGGAAAAATGATACTGATATGTGTGTGTAGGACCAAGTTTGAGCATGCATTGGGATTCCCATTAAGTGAAAACTGGGAGCTGTGGATCTGTTCTGTCAAGCCTGAAATAAAAAATTCCAAACCAGAAAACCAAAATACCCCACAACAACAACCTATACATTTGACCTCTGATCTCATTGCCACAAATGATTTAAATAAATGGATTACAGTAATGTAAAATGAATTTCCAAATTAAGCTGTAGCCTTCAGTGGGAATAATTTGATTCTCAGCATAGCTGTTATTGAGGAAGTGCTTGATTTTATTTTGGTTGCCATTTCGATCAAGTGTTTATAAACCTTGGGATATGGAAAAATTTCCAATTCTTTACCTAAAGAAGTTCAACTTGTAAGAAAGAAAGAAGAAAGCCTACATTTTACAATGTAGTGACTAAATTAAGTTTAGGACCTTCTTATGCTTTATTAGTGTTTCAATGAAAAAATAAAATTTAAGTTTAGAAAGTAAAAACATTTATTTTAAATATACAATGACATTAAATATGGTGACTTATCTTCAGTTTGCTCCATTAGTTTGACAGTATGATATGCTAATAGCTCTCAAATCATAAGAAATAAAGACTAAAAATAAATGACAATCTTAATTCTTGATTTTCACAAGTCCTAAATTAGGTGCAACTGTAATGAAACTAATGGGTTTAAAACAAGTAAACTGTGAAAATCAGTCCCCCAGTCCCTAGTAGTGCTTACTGACTTTTCATTTGTCAGCTGTTCTACCTAACATCTTGCAGGAATAGCAAGGTACAACATGAGGATATTGGAGCCAGATTGCAAAACTTTAAAACCTGTGAATAACTTCATTCTTTTCCATATTAAACTAATTTTATAACAATGCTCCTTTTTGGAGACTGAGAAGGACTCATTTGCTGGAGGGGGAAAAGAAGAGGAGAACAAGGAATGAACTTTGGCCATGTAAATTCCTTTCTTGAAACATCATGCCCATAGTCAAACAGCAACTGCCCAAAAAGCACTTGAATCTCAAATTCCCCTAAGTCTTATCCTCAAGCATTTTAGTTTAGATATACAAAATATTAATGTTGGATGAGTATTGTAACTTGGAAGTATTGTAAAATGGACTCCTGGAGAATCAGCTTCTTTCTAGAAGTGTTACAGATGTAGTTATGATTCCCATTTAGTGGTGCAAACTTGTTCTCTCATATAGTAAAGTTAAAATTTACTTAGAAAAGAGTTCCTATGAAGTGAATAATTTATTGTGCTGCCTGAGGGGAAAAAGGATTAACTGCTCTAAACCATCTTTTGCTGCTGATGAAGAATATCTGAAATATGGGAAGATATAGTAAATCAACAAGATAACAAGAAAACTATGCAAAACCCCCATAGAAATAATTATAGAGAATTAAAATGTGAATATAAAATTGGAAAAATTATGTATTGCCTAAGAAACCAGCAATCACCTGCACACTGCAATGTGGAGTCAAGCCAGTGGTTCATCTAACCCACCCAGCAACAATCATGATGGGAGGCCACGTACCGAAGAGTATTAGGGCAGAATAAACATATGCAATATTTCTTCCTAACATTTTCCTATACCAGACCAGACAGATGAGATCAGACTGAGGACATTTTTTTTCAGAATACCCCTTGCTCTGTAAGTATTCCTAAATTTCAGAATACCTCCCTGTAATCACAAGGTCATGCTTCTGAATTTCCACAGTGTCATATATTTCTCCTCTTGTCCTTGTAGCACACATGGAAACTCAAGAAAGGGAAGCTTTACATTAACCTAGAAAAAATTCATCCAGAATATCTGAAAATAAATATTAAATTCTCTGTAGGACTGAGCAGCCATGAAGACAGCTTGTATTACTGAAGGCTAAGGAGTGTCGCAGGAAGGGGAAAGTCATGGACTGGATTGCTCTGTTTTCTCTCCATCATGTCCCCAAGGACATTACTCTCCAAGACAGCAGTTGCTCTAACATATAGGAGGGTCAGAAGACTGCAAAGGTTGCTTCAGAGGGATCCGTGACAGCTGTGACAAGCTGGCATGTTAACATGACTCATGAAACTGCGTGACCCATCACAGTTTTAGAGGAGTTAAGTGCAAGAAAGAAACTGTTTTCCTGAGTCTTCAGCTCTCAGGTTACTGCTCCAGTGCCAGTAGATGTGGCAAAACTGATGCTAAGTGATGATACTATACTGACTGCATATCCATGTGGCAATACTGAATATTTTAGGATGAGAAATATAGCACTATTAGAAGAGAAATGCTTCTGTTTTCATTTTCTTCAAAATCATCCTTGACAAATGAGTAGTTCTCTAAGGTGTAGTTCTTTCCAACCCACTCTCACCTCACAAAACAGAGAAAAATTTCAAGAGGTTTCCTTGTGCAAAGCTCCTCAGACTCCTGAATCAGCTGATAGAAGCATCTTTTAAATTGTTTCAAAACCATATTTCTGCTCTGATACCACATGCATGCTCAGTTCCCCACAGTGCTTGGGCTCAGAAGAATATCCCATTCAATTCGGAAAACACGCTTCTTAGGAGAACACTTGAAAGCAAGGATCTAAATTTGATCCCTCACTACTCAGCCTGGAATATCACAAAACATATTTATAAAGACCTGTGAACACAAAGACCGCAACAGAATTTACATGGAACTTCACTTAAAGGAGGAGTGGTTCTTGTGTCTCCAGCACAAAGTTTGAGAAAAGAGTAAGGATGGGAATAATTATAGAGAAACCATATACATTCAATTTAGGTAGATAGAAAAGAGTAAGGGGAATTGTACAGCAATATGTTGGTTTGATCCAACTGATACAGTAACATTTTTATTTGCTTTCTGCTTCTGTCCTTAATTGGTTCCTTCTGTAGAGCTAGCAGCAGCCCTCCAGAGTACACAGTCAGATGACAGTCATGTTATGTCGCTCCTCTGACAGATGTTTACTGATTTATCCTTAGGAAGGATTTGGTTTCCAGATCTATCTTCCCAGGCATAAGCAAAAGACATAATATAAGAGGATTTTATTTAATTCATAACTCTGTCCCCTTGTGCTACNCAAAAAAAAAAAAATAGAGAAAGGACTGAAGTTTAGAAAAAGAATCCAGTATTCTGGTAAGAAAGAATAGGTAGCAAGGAAAAAGGCCAAAGAAGCAACAAGCTGAGGTATCACATCTGAATCCTGAATATTTTTAAAGGATATGTTTGGAGAAGATAGTTACTGGATTTAAAGGAAGTTCTCATAGTAAAATAATGTAAAGCATCTAATTCCTCAAATGCAACTTGGGAAGATTATATTGTCAGTTTCAAGAAGTTTCTTGTAAGGAATTTTCCGTGTGAAATGCTTGGTTGAGTCAATCAAAAGATGGGATATTATACATTTGATAATTTTGCACATGACAGACAGTATTTCGTACCGGTAGGTCATTTGATTCTCTGCAGGTGGCTCTGTTGGTTTCTGGAATATTATACTGTGAATTACATGTTACACAAATGAAAGGCTGTTATAATTCTGGATAACATTGTATTTGATTCTATAAACATCTTTAGGCCTAATGCAAAGATCCCTTTGAATAATTTATCCAGCTAAGTGTCTGTGGTCCCAAACTTCTAATTTAAAAATGTTGATAAATGAAGTATCTCTTTAGCTAATAAATGAAGTATCTCTTTAGTTATCCTTTGTCAGCAACATTCATTTTAATGGAAAGTGAGTTTACAGGGTTACATGATTGAACTACTGAGCCAAGTCAGTGTTGGCAAATGATGGGCTAAATTATTGATGTTACACACTAATGAATTCTGATGAGAAATAAAATACAGACATTACATTTCAAGTGGTTCATAATTATTTTTGCACTTTAAAAGCAATTTTATTCTTTTTCCAAATCATACTGGTTCTGTAAAACAAAAACATAGTTAGTGATTATAAGCAAAATTATTGAGTTTGAAGCAAAAATGCTTCTGTAAGTTTTCTTATGCAAGTATAATGCTATTCACTCTAGGATTCTGATTTCTTCTTATACTTCTGGGAGAGGATAATTAAATTAAATGTCTAAATTTTTTAACTGCTGTCTTTAAACAAAATAATCTACTTTTCAACCATAGTTAAGAGTTCAGTAGATGAGTTTATAATCTATGATATATCATCATGTTTGCTAGAGATGTTCTGAGCTACTATAATTAATTCAGGTGACAACAAAAACAGAAGAGCTGCCAAGAAGGAGCTTTCAACATGTAAACAGTTTATCATTAAACCTGTGTTTTGATATATGTTTAAAATGGGTAGAAGGAGGTTACTAAACTTCAAATAACCCAAAGTGATGTTGTAAGGTTGAATCATTAATTTAAAATGTCATTTCTCTGAGCCTTTACTCAGTGTACTGGATAAAGAAGTTAAATTCCGTAGTTTTTACTTATAAAACCAGAGCTAAGCATTTGCTCATTTGGCAACAGAATAACTCCGTAAATCCTATTCTTAATCTTGTCTTCCTACAAATGGGCTTTATTTAACTTTTCTTAATTATACACCGAAAATTTCTGTCAATTGCTGGAGAAGCAAAGCCATGAAATGTTGCTTCATTTTTTAATCAACTGAATAACCATCTTACTTGTTGAATCATTGTTGTATTTTCTTGTCAATCAAAACAACCACTGGTGTCTTGAAGGTGAAAGTACATGTGAAACCATTGCGATTTTAATTGAGAAGGGAATTTTGTGAACCAAATTATTCATCTTTGAGAGGTTGTCATATTTGGTCAAGGTCTCAAAAGAGAGTTCATGAGCTACAGAATCCTCATCATAAACCTCGCTGTTACCTATAATTTAGCCTTAAACTTTTCACAGAACTGTAATAAAATACTTTGAGACATTTTGATTGTGTATCTGCTCTCCCATAGTGTCCCAGACAGCCATAACACACCTACTCAAATCAAGAGAGCTAAGCTCTGCACAAAGGTTCAAGGATACCTATTCAGTTTGCTAGGGAGAACTTGAACTACTTATTTCTGGATTTTGAAACACTGATCTTTGAATCAGTCCAACAAATTTTCCTTTAGGAAAGACTCACCCTGAACTGAAGGTACGGCTGGGAGAATTCCATGTTGTGAAAGTTGTCAAGATTTGCTGTTATAATATCCATTCTAATGCCTTCCTTTTTTCTTTTTTTTTAAATTACAACATATCAAAAACTTCGTCATTGAACTCTGAAAACACAGTTTGCCTACGATTAGTAAATGTAAACTCAAGCTCAGTAGCTCTGAAAACCACATTTTTATAAACTTGAGCCTGGTGAGAGGTAGTGCTTCTCCTGCAGTAGTATCTCAGGACTGCTGTGGTTTGAGCTGGGTCTAGGGGCTTTAGACTAGAGGTGTCCTGCTTGTGCTCTCATTTTGCCCTGTAGGTGCTGGAGGAGGAGGAAATGGTTTGATTTGAACGTGACCAAGAAAGAGCCAAAATACAGCAACAGCTAGATTTAAAGAAGGTTTACGAGGCTGTAGAATTGAGCTGCAGAGAAGGAAAGCTTTCCGTGGTCTGTCAGATCAGGGTAAAGCCTGGAACTGGCAGGTCTCAGAGGCTGAGAGGTGGAAGAAGGTGACAATTGGTTGGGAAAAAAAGATGTAGGCTGGGATTTGAGAGAGCAACAAGGGAACAGAGGAAAATGGAAATAGGCAGTGCCAGAGGCTAGGTCTAGAAAGGAAACATGAAGGGAGAGCAGAAATGTCTGGGCCAAAGTCAGGTGCAGGAAAGAGATTTGACAATAATTGGGGATGATATGCAGCACAGACATTGGGTTGGGAAAAGCAGATGCTGTGAGCTGGAGGGACTTTGGTTAGACAAAAAGCTGAGCAGTGAATTAATGAATGGGACACACACAGCAGTCTACAACAGATATTTACTCAATTATTTAAAGTGCCAGATTAAGGTTATCGTCACTAACTCTGCTGATGATTAAGACAAGAGTCAATATAATGGTTTATATTCTTGGAGATTGGAGAGATTAAAAAAAAAAAACTTGCAAGAAAATTATTAAGATTGTAAAAACTTGGTACTCAATTTAGAAATGTTAACACTGCAATTATTTATATAAACTTTATCCAGATTATGTTAAGTAAACATTTCAACACACATTTTAGTTACTTATGTAAAAAAGTAAAATTTATGCTACTTGAAGAAATAGAAATCTAATTGTCTTCAGATTCCGGAAAAGGCATCAAGCAAGACAACTTTAACATTTTTTTGAAAACTTCTCAAATCACTGTAAGTGTTTCAGTACATTTTTATCCCATTGAGCTTGAAATTGTGAGTCTCTCAGTCAAGGAGCACAGAGGATAATCTGAGGCTTAAAGGCTGCTGTAGCAGTGACATGGCTCAGGGGATCACTTTTTAAGAATCTGGAAGTCATGTGGTTCCTCTATTTTTGTCTTTTAAGACCTACTGGCTTGAGCAGCCCTGCTGACAGTAAGAATAGCAGAGAGAACATGCCTGCCAGTTCCTCAGATTTGACTGGTGTTTTAAGTGTTTGGCCCACAGATGTGAGTTATCCGGCCTACAGGTGGAAAGAACAAGAGTTCATAGACAGAATTTCTGGATTAGAAATCTCTTTAGGAGTAGAATAAATTTTGCTGAATGAAAAAGGAAGTTTTTCTAGTAATTTCATCATCCTTTAAAGGCAGATATCTAGTCATATTTAACAAATTCTTAATTCTGTAAATTTATGTTTCCCTATTGAAAAAAATTATCAATCGATTTCTATTAGTCATTAATTCACTATTTTAAATTATTAAGATATTTCTGTGTGTACATGTTAGCAAGTGTAAGAAAGTTGACATTTAGACCTATTCTGGTAATCACAAAGTTCAATTCCAGTAAGTGGTGCTGAATAATGAAAAAATGTAACTGTTAGGAATTTTTCTTTTAAAAGAAATTTAAAAATAAACCTTTTAGATTGGCTGTCAATTGTCCATTTTCTGCAAGGTCGTAACTTGTAGTACACAAAAATACTTTAGTACACAAATGTTCTATGTTGAAAATGTGCCCCTGCAAATAAACTAAATGATTCATCTCCAAAACAAAACTAATTGGGTTAATCTTAAGAACATTAAAATAATTTTTTTCTTTGAAGAGACCATTTTCTAGTCTCTGTCATTAACAACTAACTAGGACTGTTTGTCTTCCTACTATACTCCAGGGCTTTTAAGTGGCAACCACATTTCTGAACTCTTTGATTCATATCATATTGAGTTCTTATAGTAAAACTTTTAAGTAAAGCCACAGAAAAATTGAAATAGTTTGGTGTTTCTATGCATGCCAGGAAATGTTTTTGGTTATATAAGCCTTTAGGTATAAAGCTTTGAAAAATAAAGGGTTTATGAGAAGCTTAAGAAGCTTGGTGCATTAAGGCATAAGTGGCGTAAAAACCTAAATGGAGCTGAGTTGTGCCAAATTGCATGTACATTTCACTTAAAAAATGGTGAAGGAAATTATGTCAGAATAAAGATATTGGAGTTTTGCCATGTGATAAGCAAAATCACAGACCATGAAAATGAGGCAAAGAAATCAAGCAAGTTCTAATTTTTTCTATGAGTTTGGCTTATTTTGAGACTACTTTCCAGTCTCTCACTGGAAAGGTCACTTTCATCATGCAGCAACAAAACAAATGGTTATGAACTTTTAGAGTCCATGCCATGGCAGCTATACTTGCCACTAAACCTACACAATATGTAAATTCAAAGATTTTGGTGAATGTTTGTCAGGGTCATCAACTAAATATAGAAAAAACAAGAGAAAGTAATTGCTTTAAGAATTTTTTTAAAAATGAGATCATATTTTGAAGAATTCCAGATGCAATTATTCAAAATTCATAAGTGTTTGAGAGGAAAACCACATATTTTTAGGAACTATACTCCGGATGCTGATTTCCACGTTTCTTTAGAACATGATTAACTAAGTAACACATTTTTCAACTCATAAGAATTACCCCCAAGAGCAGAAGCAAAAATAGCTTGTCTCAATTCCCCTGCACTGTACAAAATAATTTATAAATAAATAATAAACCCAGAAAAATGTAGTTTCAACATTTTAAGTGGTTATTATGGATAAATGTGACTAAACACAAAAGCTTAGAACTAATTAAAAGGTGTGCAGCCATGTCCCCTTAAGAAACATTACCTGTCATCCAACCCCATATGTCTCCAAGACAAGACAGAAACAGCAAGACTGCTAAAGTGAAATCAGCAGGAAAAAAGACACAACTGAGTGCAATCAGCATAAATGGTGATAACTCAACCCGTAACAGAGAAAAATAAAAGAGAAGGCGTACAGATTTTGAAGAGCGTCAGCCCTGAGGGACACCATAACACACCTGTGTTAATAAGTTAAAGAACAAAAGATGTGTTTAAACTGGCTACCACCTGACAGCTAGGAAGCAATGTGTGGTTTTCAGAGAGCAAAAGGGTAAAGCTGCTTGTAGCACACAGGGTTTCAGTTGCTCCTGGCCTTAGTGGAACTGCACTGAATTTCTTGTAAGGAGGTAATACAGGGTGCCATGAAAAGCACAGTTCTGCACAGTCAGTAAGATATTTCCTCCATTAAGAATTAGTATCCACTGAGATGCCTGTGGCAGATTCACCAAAAATTCAAAGCCTTAGTAAAGAAAAGTCACTCCTTTCTCTGGTGGCCTCTGCAAAACTGCTCAAATAAAGGCAAAACACTAAAACTCTTCCGGTGTAAACTGGTGTAGTTCAGTACAGTGAAGTTATTTTGAACTCCAAAAGATTTGCCCAAAACTTTTAAAGACCTCAGTCTAATCAAGCAACTTGAGTAAAACTGCAGAAAATATATGAATAACCACTGTAAACTTCAATCAGAGTGACAGATTTTGGGCTGATTGGTGCCTTATTCCTTGGTGCCTTATGTCCACCTGACGAAAATAGATAAAGCTGCTACCGTCTGAGAGGTTTCTAAACTCTAACTTCTGATGATCTACTTTTGTATCCCTTTGTGCTGGTGTGAGTGGTTATCAAAGCTGCTGATCCATTAAAAATTAAACCTATAATCTTGCATTTATTAAAAAGGTCCCTTTGTCTTGCCACCATCAGAAAAGGTATGTGTGAAATCCTTTAAAGTTACAATGAGAATAGCAATGATGTTATCTTTTCCTGTAGCACTTTGACCTCCAAAATGATTCTGATATAAGTATAGTCAAGATAAATCACTTAAAAGGATGGTCTACATTGAAGATCATCAGGATTAAAGCACAGGCACAGTCCCAACTAAAGCTACATGCGCCATCATATATCATTTTTGCAATTAGATAGCTAATTGAACTTACTCAAGAGCCAAGTTACTGAAACTCCAAAGCACTATTGGAAAAGCAGAAGTAATTAACATAATAAATACTTTGCCTGTACACTAGGTACAAAAGGTTTTACATATTTTCAGTTTTTTTCAAAACCAAAGGGATGCTTCTATTATTTTCTGCTGGACTAAAAATTTATTTAGTAATTGCTGAAGGATTTTTGAAGGCTGAAATCCTCCAGCAAACCACAGACTGTGCTGACAGTGATGGTAAAACAACTGAAAAGTACAAGCATATTGGAGCACGTAGAACTTTCTTTGACTACCACAATAAAAAAGTCTCTTTTCAGAGCTGTTGTGCATGTATGTAAACGTCATAGAATAAAAAGAGCAGAGCACTGCTCATGTGCTTCTAAGGCACTCCTAGTGCAGTCTCTCAAATAAAAAAATATCCTCAGATTGTAATCTCTCAAATTCTGCTACTGGTTGCAATCAGAAGCAGTAAAGAATTTTCTGAAAAATTAAGAAATTTTGAAAAAAGGTAGAGTATCACAAGATGAAATAGTCTCACTCAAGAAAAGCCCTGCACTTTACTCGAAAGAAAAATTAAATAGGTAAAGAATCAAAATTGTAAGTATAATTAATTTCAGTCATTGTTCTCTGTTCTAGCAATTGATTTGATTGTGAACATATTTATTCTTTACTATTAATATGGAAGAATATCTTATCCCTTTTTTTAAGTTCCCAATTGAAATGCTTAATGTCAAAATTTCATTTTCTGCCAGGAGTGCATTCAGAAAACATACAGACACTAGGTAACAATTTAATTATTCCTGTTTCCAATGCAAATATGAAATATTGAAAAAGGAAAATGGCTAAAAAGATCATTATAAAACCCAGGAAATATGTATTTAAAAGTCTGATTGAGGTAAATTAAAATAGTTTGTTTTAAAAAAAAAAATCTTTTCATGTCACTAAACAGTATTAGTGTTGACCAGTAATGATGAAACCTCTGATCAAATCTGTCTTTGTTCTGAGGCAGCTCTTCATTTTCCCATCACAGTTCACCCAAAACTCTGCTGCTGGGTATAACTGAAGGGTGTTGGTAGTTAAAAGGCACCTGGTGAAAAGGCTGAAACCTCCTCCATTATCTACTTTTAAGTCTCTTTTTGGATCTCACCCAGGTCACGGCTTCTGTAAAATATTAGAAAACACTTAGGCAGCCAATGTACTGTATCTACTGCCTCCCCTAATGCACTCTTCCTCTGTCATTCACCTGCTTCTGATTGCTCTGGTCAAGGAAATGCTGGGACAGAAGCTCTGATGAGCAGGAATCACTGTTATGCCACACACTTCTCAGTGTAGTGTGTTCTCATCCTCATACTTTAATATAGGAGGGTCACTAGGAACAATAAGCTTGGAATATTTCTGGCTGAGAGAAAAGAAAGGGAGAAGAATAACTGTCAGATTTTATTTTGGACGTGAGTGTCACTATGTTAATGTCATCAATAAGAGAACTTAATTGGCAGAAGAATAGATTGATCTGCCAATAACACAGATTTACAAAGACACCAGTCCATATATTATTAAGCACCTTTCAATACCTGCAAAATCTAAAACCAGGACATTCCTGAAGGGAAGTGCTTTCTTCTACACTCCTTGGGAGTTGCTCTTAGACGAACTACTTCAGTTTCAATTTTATATTTTTTCTTTGTTCATTATTTTAATTTTAAGTTATCATCAGTCAAACCACGTAAAAACATAGCAAGGATATCAGAATACCAGAAAAGGATCAGAATTATCAGAAAACTATGTAATGGATAACGAAAGCAGAGAGGGAACAGAACACTTTCCACACTGAACAAGACATTGTCACTGTTAGCTCTCAGCTACTCAGATCTGAACACCCCCAAGTGGTGCTGGGTCTCACACCTAAAAGCTTAGTTTAAGCCTGTTTCCAGCTAGTTGAGTTATTCAGGGTGACAAGATTTGCTGACAAGGGTTCTCAGCAGGGACAGCATGCATGGAAAAATGTGTGCTAAGGTGGAGGTTTTCTGCCACACTTATCCATTGTTGCAAGGACTGGTTGTTGGCAGAGAAGTTCCAATGCAGATGAGGTTTGCAGAACATTAGGCTAAAAATAAATTGCAGAACATTAGGCTAATGCTAAGATTTGTGTGCGAGGAAACCATCTGCCACCTGTGGCTTCTATGCCACCCCTTTTGTTCATGAGCATTGGGATGCCCAGAGATCACTTCCGTTCTCCTACGCACACAGGAGAGAACAGAAATCATCTGAGAAATCCCCCCCACAAAAATAAAAAGGAAGCTTTTCCAGTTTTTCAAATGCTAAATGAGGAATTTGAATGAAAAGAATATTTTCACTGGGACAGAGGTCAGTGCAATATTTGGCATATTAAACAACCCCAAAATTCCATAGAATTCCATAAAAACCCATTCCATTAAACCCATTACTAAGGTATAAATCTGGTTATATTTTTATCTTAATTATTTATATTAAATTTCTGACTATGATACGACTGGGATTTTCTAAATCTCTTACATAAGTAAAGCATATATAGCACAACATATATGATTCCATAGAACAAATATGGAAATTTGGAATTTCAAAATATAAATCCTCTTAGTGAGGCAGTGAAAACAGATCATCATGCTGATGCAACTTAATGGAATTCTAGAACTGATTCAAGTCAGGTTTTACTTTAATTCATCGGATAATAAGTGTGAAGTGTAATTACATAATATTAAAATGCAGTGAAATTGTTTCATACAACAAAGCTTGACCATTAAAAATTAGACAACAGAGATCAAAAGAATATGCTGCACTAAAACTGCACCAGCAATGTGACTTCTTTTGTAAGGAATAAGTCTGAAGAAATATTTCACTTAAGTCTTTTAAAAATCCTTCACAAATGACATCTTGTTATGGCCATTACCTATGGGAAGAGATTGAAAGGAGTATCTTTACAGAAATATAAATAAGATACCGTAGCATGAGACAAAAATAAACGAACATTTAAACTATACTGTATAGTAGTTATTTTCCCTGATAAATACATCTATCTGGGGAACAAGACATAAAATGAAAAACCATACATTGTTGGAAACCATTTTTAAATCTCATATCTCCACAATGTTGTTTTTTTACAAATAAGGGAAAATTATTGTATAACTGAGTTAGGAAAGTGCAATACTTCTTAAAAATAGTCCTCTTCTAAAGATATTAAATACGAATACTGTGAAAATGACAATAGTGTTTACCATGGAAATAATATTTGCACAAAACAGGACACAATATCTTCTAAAACAACTGAGCAGCAATAGCAGTGCCACTCTGTGTTTCAAATATTTATATTCAATGTATTTATAATAATCTTCTCAAAGGTTTGTGAGAAATAAATCTAATCTCCCCCTCTTTTTTCAATCTATGCATGGTATATGTGCTAACTTACTGAATTCATCCTTCATGCAATTCCAGTTTATTAAAGAGGTTAAAAATTTATAAAACTCTGATGGGATATGGTTTTAATGCTTCATCACACTACCCATCATTTGCTTTTCAATCTAGATCAGAATGATCTTTCCGACTTCCCTGCAATCACCTACCTGCACAGCTAATATTTTCTGAGCGTTCTCCTGAGAGGCTGCCTGGATCCTCGCCAGCCCAGCCTGGCTGGAGAGGCCTCGCTGGAGAGGCTCCACCACTCGGCCAGCGTGGCCCCGCTCCATCGCCCCTGCAGCTGGGATGGCCACACCAGCAGCGCCAACGCCGACAGCCACGGACACGGCAACAACGGGGGTCAGGCTGGGGGGGGACAGGCGAGAAGGTAGGTGGGGGAGGATGGAGAAACAAAAAAAAAAAGCTAACAGGAAAAAAAAATTAAATTCCCAAGTCAGAGCAGGAGAGGAAATTAATGGCAGCGTTCAAGAAGAATGATGGAGGGAAATATAGAAAGCAGTCAATAGCCCATTCTGCGCTGTACGGACCTGACAGGAATTTCACAGTCTCTTGGTTTTTCAGCCCACTCATGTGCATTCATCAGAAACCAGTCACATCTGGCTGCCAGGATGGGGGGTTAATTTTCTCTAAATGCCTCAGCAGTTTTGTTCTAGCTGAGGCAAACTCTGTGACTGCAAAGCTGATGAGTAAAATATTTCTACTTCACCCAGTTTAACTCAAAACCGATAGCCTCGGGACATATTGAACCTTTCTTAAAAAAATAATCTTTTGAAGCTTTTTGGAATGGCACATCAGGTCAGGCCAAAGTTTAAAATACAACTTTAAGACTTTGATGGACACAAGGGCTTTTTTTTTCCTGTGTAAAGCTTATCATAGCTTGGCAATGTGTGCTTTAGTGCATGACAAAACTAAAGAGAATTAACTTAGCCATCAACTGCTCAGGGAGAACAATAACAGGAAAGAAATTTCCATATAGAAGTTCCTATTAATCTACCCAGCTATAACCACATGACATGAAAGCATCTAACAGCATTAAATTGCACCAAATGCGGTGGCTGAGAGTGACACTACTTAAAAAAAGGATTTTATATCGACATATAGAAAAGAGAACACTTATCCTAGGAATAGCATTCGGTGCAAAGGATCCTAAGTGAACTGATTCCAAGTAGGAGTACTTACCTGAAGGCCTTCACTTTTGGCTAACAGTAGTGATTGTTACAATCCACAGCTAAGACTAGAATCAGTTTTTCCTTTATCTGCAAGTATTTGGAACATATAAACATTGTGTGCCGGGTCTCAGTCTAGAACAAAAACGTTTTAAAGAGATCTGAAAATCTACCAACAGAGAATGGTTTTGAAAACAGCTGTGGGTTTTGGCAAATTCTGCAAATGCTGCTGCTTACTATAGACTAGCTGTAATTTAGAAAATGGACATTTAAACCACATAATTCATTGCTTAGTGGAAATACACGGGTTTGTGTTTCATCAAGTTAATTATTTCAATAAATTCCATAGCTATTGTTATCATGAAGCCTTCAAGAGTATGCCTGTCAACCAGATTAACACAATGGATTGTACCATTCCTTTGGAAATATTACATTTCATTAAGGTCAATGCCACAGGTCAATAATTGGATCAGTTATAAAGAAGCTTTTACATTATAAGATGTGACTGCTCTTTAGGAGCAAGTGTGGCATACCAGGTGAAAAATACACTTTTTCAAAAGAATGTAGATTATAGTAATAGCAAGTGAGCTATTACAGCCTAGAGAGTAATTAATGCACATTTTCAAAATTAATGGCCTGATTTTTGGAGATACCAGGTTTCCATAAGTCCCATTAGATTCCATGGAAGCTCTGAGCATGCTGCATCTTTCTAAATGAGGCTGTAAAATATTAAAGAAGATCCTTGTACATAATATTTTGTGTTCTGCCTGTGTATGTTAAAAATAACATGAGTGAAGGTAAACAAACTCAATGGAAAAAAAAAAAAAAAAAAAACCAACCTGAATCACAGCCAAAACCTGAACCCAAATAGTACATGTTCCAGTTTGAAGAACCTTTTCTAAGTATTAGAGCTTCTTCCCATCTATTTTAAAAATTATTTTGTTTCCTGAAATCTGTCTCTTCCTGCCTGTCTGCTGTTACTTTAACTATTTTGAAATCTCACTTTTTCTGTTACCACTCTGAAGTCTGAAAAAGAATGCAGGTGAGAGAGGGGTAAAACATAAGAATTTAGGACATATTAATAAAACATCTTGCTTCAGGCCTGGAAAAACAAATTAAATAAAAAACTAGTTTTGGATTAGCAAAATCCTGATTTTGTTAAAAGTTAAAATAATTGCAAGATATATTGTGTTGCTATATGATAAGGAAAATGGTGTTTGGGGGAGCATGTGAAAGGATTTCAAAGTAAACATTGAAAGGGATTGGTGGTTATCAAGTTTGGTGGCTATCCAATTACTTGTCTTGAGAAAATTAAAAGATATTCAAAAGTTTTGAGGTTTAACTATATGAAAATTGCTATATTTATTGAGAAACTTACAGTTTATAATGGCTGTTGTCCAGTACAACCTCTGTTACTGTTTCTCATTCCAAAATTACAAGTCCATAATAGATGATGCTATTATGTATCATATTTTGAAATGCATCTCATATTTCAAAAATATTTTATTGTGCCTAACATAATGGAGCCAAAGCCAAATATTTATTATTTTACAATATTAACTGCAACATAAATAAATTTATGCATGTGGTCAGAAATACAGCTTTGTGAGAAAGTAGCAACTTGATCACATAATGTTGTCTGCAATCTTAGAATAAACTGATGAACTCACTAACTTGGGAGGGGCCAAGGGAATTCCTAAGTCAACAGCAGAGCTCTAGCTGAGGGAGTGATTAAAAAAAATAAAAATCTCAAGTAACTTAGCTAAAGAGCACTTCTAACCCAAAAGCAGATTTCATAGGCTTTGTCATGATCTCCCTGTTCCTACAGGCACCAATACTGTTCTGGCAGATGCTGTTCTTGCTCATATAATGGACATATAGTTATTAGCTTTTCCTGGTTTGTCAGGCACAGGGACTTAAAAGGGCATGGCATGCATGAGTTAAATACATGGCATTGTTGCTTTCTCCTTTGTTTTTCCATGCTGTGTTTCTTAGTATTCTGAGCTCATTGAGACAAATGCTGGCAGAGAAGGTAACAATATCCATCTCCAGCGGCCAACGTGTAGGAATAGGTACAGTAGCCAAATATTTATGTGAAATTCCCTTTGGTTTTGATGTTTGCTTTGCTGTGAGAGCAGGACTGAAGGAAAAAGGAAATAGAAAGACAAGCAAGCTCCAGATTTTGGGGATTCAAAAGGAAAGGAAACCCCAGGATTCCTGTTTCTGTCATTCTTGAATCTGCCATGGCTGCGGCTGACACAGGTGGACAGAAGGACGATTTTTGCAGCAAGCAGTCTTCTCCTAGTCCTCATCCTGAAAACAAAGAAACAGTGAGCCAATGGCTTTGCTGGAGTGACAGCTTTGGGAGCTGCTGGGGAGGATAAATGATCTCATGGAGTTGCCCTTGCCATTCTTCTCCTTTGGAGCTTCACAATCATTCCTCTGGCGTTGTGGTTTCCCTCTGTGACTCACAGCAGAGGGCACCATATGACTCCATAATTACTTGATTCCTTTTTTACACCTGGCACTAATATAATCAATAATATGAGGATAAATTTGGGAGAAGGATGAGTGAACTACCTGATATTACTGTCCTATTAGAGAGGAACCTTATGATTCAAGGTACTTTAATCTGTTCTCACCTTTAACTTTTCTGTTATGATAAATCTAGATACTTCATGTAATTCATAACTGACTTGCAGTAATAAGAATGAAATCAAGCTAATATTTTAACCTGTAATTTCTTATTTAAGGAACCAAACTGGATTAAGAAGTATATTATACTATTTGAAGCTCAGACCTATTCAAGCCTAATACATTCATTCAGTGGCATCGTTTCCAGGTCCTTGTTTGTTAATGTTACCACTATATTTGGATTCTCTATGTTGCAAACAACAGTTAAACTAAAAGAAAATCCCAAATAGAAAGAAGTAACTGCATCTTATATAGATGAGAGCATTTTTTAATTTTGTTGTCTGGCAGTTCACAGGAATCCAAAATTTTCACCTGCTTCTCTTTTATTACAGAGTCTAGCTTCATAGCACTAGAACAACACTGGTTGTAGAGATATTTGACAATGAACCCAGAGCTAGGGTTTTTTATTTCTCTAAACACCAAATGGCACATGGCCCCATTAAGAACACAAAGTGAACAGCACCTGGAACTCAGTCATGATGCTTTTTCTCAGTCAATAACATAGTATTTGGACTGTTTCAATTACCAGTTCTGGACAGTGATGGCATGCATCACATAATGCATCACATTGCATTATGATTACAAACTTATTTCTCCTCTCAGCTGTTTTTAAATAGGGACATTCAGCTGATCTGAATACAGGTTCTCTTTACCCCTGAGAATGAGAAGACTCTACATGAATAAAATGTTATTTTATTTTACAAAATTATTCATAATATAAATGTATTCTGCATTTAGAATACATACTTACATATAAGGTGTCTGATCCATTCAAATGGCCAGATTCTGGGTCATACAGAAAATAGTAGATAATAATATAGGCAAAACTATTATTCTCAAAAAGAAAAAGCTTATCTCAAAAGAAAATTCTCCTTAAATTTTGCCAAACTTTATACATTTGATCTAAAAATGTGCATGGCAGGTGTTTGCCTCAGGCTGAATTTGTTTGGATAGCCCAAGCAGCTTGCTTTTTTTGCTTTTAGGAATTCTAGGCAAACTACATTATTGTGCCTCTGTTACCAAATTATACGGGTATTTCCTTTACTAGATGCAGTTTGCAAAGGGGACTCACATTTTACAGGGGACAGCATTTTTCTGTGTGATATGACTTTTTCATAAATATATTCTGGTAAAAACTGTAAGTCTTTGGAAAACTATTGTCTGCATATAGTCACGAACAGATGTTTTCCATTTTTATAATTTTTTAAAAACACTGTCCTCTGTGAGCACTCTTGACCTTCTCAGTGGTCCTACAGTTCAGATTATGTACAAATACTGCTAAGTAACTAAGAATGCTTACTGCTGTGTAACTCTACCCTGTACATAAACCATCTTCACAAAATGGTTTGTCACACATTAGATCAGGAATACAGCACTGAAACTTGATTGTTGTCTTTAATTAGATTTTTATTTTGGTCTTGGATGAAATTCATTACTGACAGCAATGTGCCTATCTGTGTACCAGCACGAATGCCAGCACAATACTACTGGCGTTCAGAAAACCTGGAGAAACAAGTCTTTGCAAAAACTGGATGGTTTCTTCAGATCAAACTGTGAAGCCTGTGCTAAGGATGCCAATTTGTGATTAAGAAATCCAACTGTTAATCAAAACTGGTGTAATTCTAACCATCATAGTTTATTCTAGGTTTTTCATAGGTATGGTTGAATGCAATATCAAACAAGGAGATCCAAACCTAGACCATAAGATGGAATATTCTTTCCCAGTGCAATAATATTTTACCAGAAGAAAAACTGGTTCTGTGGGGTTTTTTTCAGGTATTAACTGAAATTTCCTTTTCCTTTCCTGAATTTTCTTTCATAAACAGCTTGAAAAGTAGGAACCAAACTCAGCTACATGGCTAAAGGAACGGGAATTTCTCTGATTACAAAGACTTTGAGACATAACTGTGATGGAAACAGGGTGATTCCAGACTAAAAAAAATCCAAGCAAATGCAAATTAAAACATTTAAAAGAACGAGTAGCTAAAAATTATGCAGTTACAGTAGGTATATAGAGCTTCTTACCAAGTGATTAAAACCATTCGTGGATATTAAAATGAAGAAATGGACTAAGCATTAGCAAGAATGGTAAAATACACTGAGCTGAGGCAGATGAGAGAAACAGATGGGCAGAGCACTTCCAAGAAGTCTCACTAGACTCAGCCCACTACCTATACAATATTTTGATGAAATCTTATGAACTTAAACCATTTAACATTCAAAATAACCAATTGAGATGTCAGCAATGAGCACAGCAATCCAGAAGCTAAAAAATGTCAAAGCAGAGAGCAAAGATCACCATCATAGAGAATAATATTACCCAGTAGGATATATCCAGGATACAATATTTAAACTCATAGGTTTATTCTGAAAAAAAAAAGTAAATTTTTCCTGTCTCTCCTGCAAGAGAAATAATTTTCAAAGTAATATTATAGAGGATATGAGGTGACATCGGGCAGAAATCTTGGTAAACAGTAGGCTGGATTTATCTGAGGTGAACACAAGTGAACTGGAGGTAGTTACAGTAAGTACCATCATAAAAGGACATCATCAATTCTCAAAAACAGTTGGAAAGATTATGTACATGTGCAGTCTTATACGGAGCATGACACCAGGTTTACTCTTTGAAGATGACATAGAATGGAAGACAAAGTACACTTTAATGTCAAGACTCTTGGATATAAACCTGCAGAAATGTATTATGTTCATATCTCTGCCACACTGTAACCCTGTCATGTCGTGTCAACTAAATAATTTAAACTCAGCTTTCCAGAGATAAACGGGAATTTTATCCTGGTTTTTGTTGTTGTTGGTTTTGGGAATCCGATTTAAATCTTCAATGTTTAGAGATAATTGGGAATGGCAGGTTAAACAGAAAGTAGCAGGGAGATTTGGAACATAGTGTGCCACAAAAAAGGTGTGTTGCTGACATTAATTTTTCCAGGGATAGATTTTTAAGTCACTGATTGCTATGTTAAAGCAGCTAAACCCATAGTTATTTTATGGTATTGACAATACAGGAAACTAGGATTATTTTGCCAAATTGTTTCATTAAAACACAACTCTGTTTTACACGCAGTGACTTTTAATTCCACTCCTGATTGACACTGATATAACTGACCTTCTGGACTATACAAAACATCATTCTGTAATTCTTCAGTAGTCCCTCTTGAGACATCAGTTTCTTGCAAAATGTAGCAGACCAAAATGCAGCTAACAGAACAAGCACTAACCACTACTCGCTGCTATCAGCAGTAGCCTACCACGGTTTTCAGATCTAAGCAAATTAGCGTTACATGTTGAACAGAGACTAATAAGTCACTTCTAAATCTACACATTCTCTATTTCCTACGATGATAATCTGATATCAGAGGATCCAATGTGTGTGTCATATTAATTCAACAGTGCACTGTGAATGCTAAATTCTATGTAAATGACATAAGCCTTATCAGTTCCATTCATTGTTACAACTCAAACAACGGCAATTACAACAACTCTACAGGTTTTGGCACTGTAAGAATGGCAGCTTTATTAGCAAAATCCAGTTAATATTTATCTTTTTATACTATTCCACTACCAAGTTACACCTGTGCAATATATAAAGCTCCTAGGTAATGAGATATTTCTTTATTGTCAAATCTGCTCCACAGACTGTTGGTAAAGATTACATAGTTCATTTAAATAAAGCTCTTTTGTCAACAGGCCGGATATACTTTAAAAATGAGTGAAAGCCTCATGAAAAAAACAAATCTCAGTTGATGTGCAAGTATACATGAAAAGATGCACTTGTTTTTTTGACCTTATTCCAGCTGTTAATGTTTTAGTAAGCAGATTAGCAGTATTCCATTTTAAAAAAGGAAAATTGTATTTCAAGATCCCCTAAAAAACAAACTAAGGAAAGTCTGAAAAATCAGAGTACAACCTTCTACTAAAAATGTTGGTGAATGCAGACAAAACATTGACTAATGGAGTAAGAAGAAAATGAAAGAGTGGTGGTGTGATCTTTGACTGCTGTAGGGAAAAATGAAGAAACTAGACAATAGAGTAAGATCAGGGTTTCTTTGTTTTTATTGTGGCTGCTACTGAAATACCAATATGAAGATTGAAAATATGCTTTCTATATAAGATTCCTAAAAATTTAGCCTAGAGTTTGATACTGAGTAGATATAGAATATGTGTGATGTTATTCTGTCCTCAAAGATTTCTCTACTTGCCAGTTTCTACTGCAAGAGAAGGAAAATATATCCATACTTATTATCTCTTTATATAATTTAGTAACACTTAGTATCAGATACTGTGATTTCATCTCCAGGAGCCTGAAACAATGAATGGAAACATCTCGAAAAGGTGCAGGTAATTGCACTTAATCCAAACCAAATGTTTTTTAAATTTAGAAATCTTTAAATTTTTTCTTGCCTCCTAAACTCTGATCTGTAGAAGCCTACAACTTTTTTCCAACTTTTCTTTGGTATTTGCACAAAGCCATTAGAGGAACATTTCAGAGAGCAGAAGCTGAAGTGTCAAAACACTGCAAGTAAAGAAGATTGCTCCAACGAAATTCCTGACCTTGCCATTAATTTCTTCTGTTAAAGCAGCCATAATCCTTAGTCATTCCTTTGACAGATTCTGCTGCTTACTCTGCAGAAATTGCACAATAAAATACTATATCTCATCCTCTGTCCCCTCCTAAAGGATTTTTGGAGTATAATTGTTAACATATTTTTCAAAAAGTAAACTAAGGCTCTTCGGGCATGTAGTGTTGTTGACAAATTTTTTTCATTAACTTATTATTTTAAAACTAAAAATAATAAACAAACTTTAATAGGAACATATTACGCTACTTCCCCAAACAATTTAATGGTGAGGTGTAAGATTGGCTCCATCTTTGTGAAGGGTGAATTTTTGCCTTCTTTGCTACCTTTGAAACGCACTATGATTAATTATCAAAATGTCCTTCATTCATATATCTGGAAGAATAGAGAGAGAGCACCCTGCCTGTACTGACTAAGGCACATCAAATATTATGACGATAAACATTTATATTCAGCTGTTGCTTCCAATTCATATAAAGTGAACCGGAAGCAACCGCGTTCCTGATCATTGCAGAACAGTAAAATGAAATTCAAAAGAATGTATTTTATTTTTTTCCAGGTAACACATACATTTATTAGTTATCCCTTATAACTTAATGAAAATTCAAGGATCATAAGTCCATCTTGCACCCTGGCCAGAAGTGAGCCTGTTGTCACCACAGGGTACTGCCATTCCATTTGTGTTTCGGGGCCCTTGGCGCCTGGCAGTGATGTCAGTCACCAACCAACCTATCCCTAGGTTTTGTGCAGCAAGACCATGCATTGCAATAATCCAGATCATACCGTGGGCCACTCTGCAGCTGCACATGTCCCTGGATGCCTGGCTGGATCCCCACCAGCATCCCTTTATCCATGACAGAAAATTAACTTCTGGTTAAGCAATTCAAGAATGACACAGCCTTCAGTTGTACAGGGATCTCCCATGTGTGTTTGCACAATACACCACCCAGCCAGCAAAAGCAGCCCAGGGCCTGGGGATTCTGTAGGGCCAACTTGAGCACAGAGAGGTAAGTGTGCTTCCTGGAAGGCAGTGAATCAATCAGGAGAACAGCTGGCCAATTAAGATGTGTCTAACTTCTTGCCAGATGTTACCTTTGTGCTGATGGCTGACTGCATCTTAGAGATGCACATTGTTTCTCAGCCCCTGGGGCTACTTTGGTATCGTTAAATAAACAGAGCCAGGAACCACTCTGTGGCAGCAAGGCTGAGAGGTGCAGGCAGGCTTTGCCCACACTATGTCGTCCATGTCCACTTCTCAGCCTCGTGTGATGACCTCACTGCCCTGAGACATGCACAGTATTTTAGGGGGCAGAGGGGTGAGCATCTGAATGACTGAATGAATGTAAACTTTGAGCTTCAGGCTATGGAGATGAAACCTAGACTAGGCGTTGCATACCCTAGGACATGGAAAGGTCTCCTGGGATAGTGGTGGAGTACCGTATGGTGTTGAGGGAACTAAAACTGGTGCTGTCCTGTTAGCATTCTCTGCTTGAAGCAGAGCCTGATGCATGTTGCTCCTCACATTGTGTCAGCCTTTCTCTCGGAAAGTGCTGACTAGCACAAGTCAAAACAGCACCATATGGTACCAAAAACATGCAGCATGGAGTGCTAGGGAGCAGGTCAAGCTGGATCCCTAATCCTCTTTTATTTTGAAGACTAAATATAGTCTTCACAGCCAAGCATATACTGAGATTCCTTTTCGAATTGTCTTGGAAGAGCCAGATAAACACATGCTCTTCATAAACAATAAGCATTGAATTAATAAATAATAGGAATTAATGGACAGGAAGGGATTAGAAAGGGATTGTGAAGGCTGAAGGGGGTCCAACTTCAACAAGAAGGGGAAAATGTATGAGGCTACAAGGTCTTACAGTGGGTCAGGCTAGGACCTATGCTGTGATGGAAAAAGAGATATCTTGAGAGTCATAAACTGAAGTCTTTAAGTGATCAACTAACTTGAATTTGACACCCTTTGTCTAACCAAACACCCTTTTTTTTTTCCTGTCTAGAGTCAGCGATTAGATTTCATAAATCTTATGAAAATTCTTCATCCTAGTCACCCCCTTCCTGACTTTGAGTCTAGCTCTAATTTACATCTTTAGGCTAAACAGTTGTTTCCCACCCTGCTCACCTCAGAGGTAAATATAAAGTGACAGAATGTCCTTCTTGCTTAGTAAACATAAGAATCTTTTGAGGTCTACAAAGACTCAGGTTCCAATACCCACCACATCTATACATCATGTTCTTGGTGCAGTCATTTATTGCATGTGATTCTTGGTTGTATTCTCACAGAGACCTCTAAAGAGTTACTTCATTCCCTGATCTGAGAACATAGCACTCAGACAGGCAGTCCTGTATTTTCCACACCCACATTATCTGCCTGTCCTCAGAAAGGATGGGTATGGTATTGTAAAAATTAATATTACAGGAAAGGCAAAAATTAAAATGGTGTTCATAGAATATAGTTTACAATTAGTTAGATACTCAGCTTCAGTCTGTCGTAATATGTATTATATTAACTAGCCATCAAGATAATTGGAATAAAATATTTGCCAGAACCCTTTGTCCTCAGAAGGGCTTAAACATTCAGCCACATTTCTGCAGGAAGCACAATGTGAGCAGAAGGAAAAGGCTAAATCAACTCAAACACTGTCAGTAATTAAATCCCTCACTAGCTCCTCTAAGTCATTCATACAAAAGGATTACATTATAAGAAATGCCACAGGCATGATGTAGGTTAGGACCTAATGTAAAGGAGAAGTTTGAATAATATTCCAAAAACATTGTTCCATTTTACAAATCCTTTCTAAAGTTCTGAAAAGAAGAAAGATGAAGAAAATTAAGAACAAGAACCAGAAGAATAAGAAATAAGGAAGCATGTGTCTGAGAAGGTAGGAATTAGAATTCTGTACCTTGCAGGTCTATTTCAATCTACAGTATTCCCACCTTAATATTTCCTAAGAAACCCCAAACTAAATATGGAAAAAATACTTTTGGAAAAACTCCCAATTGCACTGTTTGTGTTAAGTTTTTGAAGAGTTTGAGCAAACAAACAAACAAAAGGTTTCTTTACTAGTGTTGTTCTATCTGCTCTTCTGTACAGAACCTTCCAGCCTTCAAATTTAGAGAGCTCAGTCAAGTAAGAAAATAGTTTGCTATAGCATTTGCAGTTTGAATTTCAAAGCATATTCTGTGTCTCTTCTAGTGTCTGCTTGTTGTGTCGGGTTTGCATAGCCAAGTTTTGGTCACAACTTTTGGTGGGGGTGACTTTTACAAGAAGCTTCCCCATGTTCAGCAGAACTGTCAGAGAAGAGAGGAGTGAGAGTATGTGAGAGGAACAACCCTACATATACCAGGGTCAGGGCAGAAGGAGGGGCAGAAGGTGCTCCAGAAGGTGAAGGTGGCATTCCATTGCAGCCCATGGTGCAGCCCGTGGTGATCAGCTGTGCCCCTTCAGCCCATGGATGTCCAGGAGGATGCAGAGATCCACCTGCAGCCCCTGGAGGAACCCACACCAGAGCAGGTGGGTGCCTGAGAGGAAGCTGTGAACCTGCAGGAGGCCCATGCTGGAGCAGGTTTCCTGGCAGGGATCTGCAGACCCATGGAGAGAGGAGCCCATGCTGGAGCAGATTTCCTGGTAGCACTTGTGATCCTGTGGGGGACCCATACTGGAGCAGTCTGTGCCGGAATGACTGCACCCCATGGAAAAAGTGACCCATGTTGGAGCAGTTTGTGGAAAACTGTTGCCTTTGGGATTGACTCACGCTGGAGAAGTTCATGGGGAGCTGTCTCCTGTGTGAAGGGCCCCACACTGGAGCAGGGAAAGGATTCATCTCCTTGAGCAGTGACAAACTGACTGCAACCCCCATTCCATCTGTCTGTGTTACTGGGGTGGAGGAGGAGGAGCTGGGAAAGAGGGAGGCATGGGGGGAAGGTGGTTTTGCTTCTCGTTATCCTGCTCCATTCAAATGGACATGGACCATACAAGATGGCTAATAATGATATACTGTGTTGGTAAGTAGCACTGAGTCAACTGCAGCAGCATAGGTTTGAACAGTGCCCTGTTTTTAGCCAAGGAGAGACTAATTTGTGCATTTCACTGTTTTCCCTTTATTTAGTCTTCTCATTGCTCAAAAAGTTCTCCAACAGTTCTCCGCTTCTTAACTTTTACTCAAGTTGAATTCTGTTGTTTCCATGTGTGTATCATATTTCCCTCACCTTTCTTCCTCAACAACATGCAGAGTTTGGCAGCCATCAATTAGATTGCAGTGCCATTGTACATGATTTATTATATTTCATAATGATAAAGCAGCACTTGATCTTGTGGTAAGATAAGGTCTCTGGTATAAAAACTGATAAAAACTTCAATCACAGGACCATATTCTGTTTGTCACTGAAAAAATTCTATGCAAAAGCTAAATAAGTCTTAATTTCCTGATGTGTTAAGAAGTTTCCAGTTACTTCACCCATTTCTTCAGATAAAAAAAAAAAGTACTCATTGTTGGCATTCCTGTTTCTTGTATGTGGCAATAGTAAAATTCACCTGCTAATTTTTCAACTTCAGGCTATCCGTGCTATGTGGCACCCCCTGTTCCCCTCATCTGGAGGGCCCATAGAAACACAACATATTTTCCTTCCTTTCTTCATGCAGCCATTTACAGCACAGTGGAACTCAGAACTCTCATGCAGGTGAGGTCTTGGCCTGCTGCTGCATGGGGAAATAGGCAGGACATGCACACACAAATCAGAGCTGGGCGTGTCCTTGCTCTAGAGGACAAACAAAACCTGAAACAAGCACAGCTCAATCTTCTATTTTACACCCTGCTTTGAGGGGCAAAGACCCATAGAGTGGCATCAAAGACAACAGCCATATTTTCAATTTATGAGAAAAGAACCCGAAAGCAACAATGTTAGTAGAATTAACAGCAATTTAAGTCAAATTTGCTCAGCATCTGCAATGGCCCCTAGGATTTGTCATTTTTATACTGCAGCAAAGAAACTGAAAGTCCTAGGAGGCCAGGCTCTAGCCCAGATAGATCCATGCCTCATCCCTGAGCACCACAACAGGGAGCCTATTAAGACTGACAAGGCTGACTGCCCTGAAATTGCAGACTTTTAAAACACTGACATTCTTGGCTCCAGTGGCACAAGGGCTCAGGACCTGTGTCCCAGTTTTTGGGGAACACCTCAGGATCTCTGGGCGTCAAGCACCTGGCTCTGCTGTCAGCCACCAGAGACCCTGCTGCAGAGCTGAGACCACAGCCTCTATTTTGGGGGAGCACGCAGGCACAGTCATGCTGCTGAGACCAATGACAGTCTGTCTGGAGAAACTGTGCTGGGGACACAGACCCTAGACTAGCAAGACCCCAGGCATCTTTTTCCAACTCTAAGGGTAGCACTGAAAACTCAGTTGCTGTTGCTGAGAAATTAATTGAACACAAGATATTGAATAGTCACTTTGTTTTTTGTTTCATTAATGTTGATGACAGGTTTTCAGTTATTTGCTGTTATTACTTAGGTGTGTTTCTTAAAATCATATTTTTTCTCATCAAAAAGGCTTTATAGATGCACCAATATCAGGCTTTAATAGACAGGTATTATATTTACAAAACAAATATTTTAAATAGAAGGCATTAAATCAAACAGATACGAAAAAATTGATTGAAAACTGCCTCCAAAGATGTATGTATTTCATGGACTTCATCTTAAAATTGGTGTCTACATTCTTTTTCTTCTTATCAAGGAATATGACTGTATAGTGAGCTTTTCCTAACTCATAGAAAATTCTCCAGAACTGATACAAATTCAAGTTCATATGAAAATAAAGAGGTCTTCTCTAGTGTGTTAGTTTCAGACTGGTTCTCTCTATGTTTATCAAAAACTTTGGGTTTTATAATCCTTATTTGAAATGTGATTTCTATAAATCCTTTCAAACAACAGTTTTCCTAGGTAAAAGCTGGTGGCAGTAATAAACAAGACAGAAAACACATCTTTGGTTAAAATCTTTTAATGAGGAGACACTTAAACCATTAATGACCTGAGTCAGTGACTTTAGTAAACCATGAGTTAGTTGGCAGGTTCTACCCACCTTGATTTCCAAGGTTCTTAACAGCCACAATTACACAAATAGATTCAGTATTATGTTCCTGATTACCAGATAAATGAAAGATGCAAAAAGGAATCTAGTTAATGCCTTTATAATCACACACAATTACCTTAAAAGGATAATAAAAAGCAGAGAAAAATGTTCAGAAGTTAGGAAATGCCAGACTTACAGTTGCTTTTGCAATGTTAATTTAGGACCCTATGCATTATGACAAAGCCTCATTTATGTGGTTCATAGTTCTTTTCATATCTCCTTCAAAGCAATGAGTGGACTCACATTGTGAACAGATCAGCATGTGGAGTCTAACAGGGTATTTCTGGGGGAGACTGTTTCTGGAGAGTTCGGCAATATTCCATGTGAGACAGAACTAAAAGGGGTGAAACACTACCCCGAAGATTTTCACAGATGTTGTTGAGAACACATGACAGCTGATATTTGGGCATCTTTAACTCCTTCTCAGCCTCTGAAAGCAGAGTGGCCCTAACAACTTTCCATCTTCTTCCATGTTCCATTTCTCCATAGACTGACTTAGACTTAATGAAGAACTTCAGCTTCTCCCTGGACTACTCTTGTGCCACAGAGATGGCTCGTGGCATACTATACATAACTTCACCTTTTCTAAAAATCTACTCTGGTGGATCTAAATGAAACTGAAATAGAGTTATGTGTAGTATTAACCACCAGTTAAGGCCAGAAGGCCCCTGATGGGATCCAGAGGACAGAAATCCATGGTCAAGTTCTGTGTAGGGTGGGCAAGCCAGTGGAACTGACAAAGTCACCTTGGCATGGTAGAAACCAAGAAAAAGTACCACTTGGGCTTCAGCCCAAGAAGGTCTCCGTGGTCTCAATTTTTTTAGCCTTTTTTAATGTATCAAGTGCCTTAAAAGCAATGCTGTCAAGCTTTGTTGCAGCCAATGCTGAAAAATAGAAAGCATAAATGTCAGACGCTGAATTTTCTGGGTTTGGTGATTTTTTTCTATGTCTGTTTTTCTTCTACTTTTCAGGACACAGGTTCAGCAGAAGTAACAATAATTATAGTTCATCTTAATCAGTTTTCTCTTCCTGCACAAAGGAAAAGAAAGCAAAGACCTGCACACATCACATGCATCTTGCTTTCTCTTGGAAGAAAATTTGGGCACACAAGGAAGGAGAGAAATATTGCGCTTCAAAAGGTTCCCAATTTGAAAGATCAGGAGAGCAGGACTGGAGAGCACAGAACAGGTCACTTAATGTCAGCACAGACAGAATAACCATACCCTAGATAAAAAAATAGTCATTTCTTTTTCCAATTAAAGACTAGGTTGACTAGCACACCATCTGTTTTGCAGTCCTCTAATACAAAAAGGTACTTATTTGGATGCTTTATACTATTCCAGAGTTTGGAAAAGCAATAAAGAGTATATAAATAAATTTAGCTTTACAAGATGATTAAAAAAAAAAAAAAACCAACACATAGAACCATACTGCGATCACTTTTCTTTAACATACCTTTAAATATTTCATTCAAAAGTTTAAAGGCTCCTAAACCCTGGCCCTTTCTGAGGTCAATCATATGTACTATATAGGAAAAAAATATTGCTATTTCTTTTTCTATTACCTGAAACATTTAAATAAGTCCACCAGAAGTCCAAATCAAGAAGAAAATTACCTGTTCAGTGCCATAACTATCTCACATAAGGCAACCACTTCTAAACGAATACAAAAGTCTTGTCTTTAATAGAGGCTAGGCAACAAAAAAATAAAATTTAGCTGCAAAGTCATCTTGCTATAGATAGAAATACTAAAATTTGAAATACATACTGAAAACCCTTATAGGTACAAAGCTTTGAACTTGGTCAATAGTCTAGGAAAGCCAGGTTTTGGCAACTACGCAATACCTAAAGGGTTGATAACAAAAACATTGTATGTCATTGGACATAAAAATATTTATAATAGAGAAATACAGTCACCGGGAATATAGAAGAAATATTTAATTTTATCATACAATCTGATAAATATTTATTGTATAGCTCAATAATGCGTCTTAATAAGAGTTTAACTCTCCTAATTTACATTTCCCAGCAGAGTAGGCATGTCTGTTACCAGTGGCTTTTCACTGCAGGGCATAGCTTTTTAGGTAAAAAAACCAAAACAAAGCAAAACAAAAACTCCAACAACAACAACAATAACAACAACAATAAACAAAACAAAACACAACCGAAAAAACCAAACCACCGAACAGTTTCTTTTCTCTCCAAAACTGAAGAAACAGCTTCACGGGCATTAAAATAGCTAAAATAATAAAATTAAAGGTAGAATCATACAGTGATTTTTATTTTGGCTAAATGTAAGACTGTAAATAAGACTGTAAATACAATAACTGATAGTTAACATCTGTTTATAGTACTAATACATCTATTAAACTGATTATCATGCTGTCTGTAGGAAATGAAACAACTGCATTTGCAAGCCTACGGATCAAGTCTATTCTATTTCCCATGGATCATCTAGGTATACCTAGACAGGTGTGCTGCCTTCAGGCTATTTTTACTACAAAACATCTGAAATCACAACTGTGAACCAGTTCTGCAGGTGAAAATTTTCTCAACAGAATATTTACACTTGAATTTGAAAAGTTCTGTGTAGCCTTAAGGAAGAGTAAAGTATTTACTGAATAGCCATGGCCACTGGTTTTAGAGCTGGCTTCCTTACTGGGAATTAATATTCCAGTCTTTCAGAAAGGCTTATTTTTACCAGGAAATAATTTGGGCTACTATTACCTAGGTGCTTAAATATAAAGGTTTAGGAACCTTACCTGAAGCTCTGGAGTTCAAAAGCTTTGCCCAACACCTAAATTAAATAGAATTGTGCTACAAACATGTAAGAACAGGAACTGCAATGTCTCAAAAGACAAATTGCACCCACACTGCCTGTGGCTACACTTACCTACAGCTTAACTTCAGAACTCCCCTTGCACCTTTAAGAAATTACTGCTTGAGGGACAGCATGAAATTCCTATGTGCACAAAATTTAACTTCAATTCAGTATAATTTTCTTATCTGTCAGATTTTTAACTATTCCTTCTCATAGCTTCAGGGGAAAAAAAAAAAAAAAAGAAAAGAAACCAACATTTTTCTAATGGGCCACTGATCAGAACTGTTATTCTGATGGTGAAATCCCAAAGGGAGACATGTTTCAGATATGAAGTATTCCCTCCAGAGTCTCTGGCAGTCATAGAAAGAAGAACTTCTTGATGTATAAAGACGGTGTCACCATTGTCAGAGAATACTACAGCAGGAAATGAACCACAAATAAAAGCAATGTCTTTCTGCCTAGGAATCAAAATAGTTGTTTTTTAACCTACAATAATTTTAGAGAATAAAATCCTAATGAATGCTTGCACACATTATGAGAAAAAAACCTCTTGTCTGTAGTGGTTTTTGAATGTGCATGTACTTGGGCAAATACTCAAGCTGATAATTTAGAGAGGACAAAGTTGTACACAACATATAGAGAAGGTCCCCATCAAGAAATCAAAATATCATTTTATAGAAGGTGAAATAATGTACAGTTCACAGCCAACCTCACTTTTCTAACAAATGGAGCCATAAATGCAATTTTCTGTCCTTTGCTCTGAAGAATTAATTTTAAGGTATTCATATTTTTCTTCAAGTACATCTTAAGTCTCAATTAAACCCCAAAAAGCTACAATAAAGTAACATTAAGAGCCAACTTAAACCTATCACAGCAAGGAAATTCAGTCTTAGGCTAAAAATTTTGTCTCACTCTTCATCTTTAAATCACTCTGTTTTGGTTAGGAATTGTACGGTCTGGAGAAGTGTGTGATTTTTCATACTGCACAGTACATATGTTCCAGCACTTAGGTTAAAGGAATTTTTAGCCTTAACTCTGAATTTCTTTACCTTTGAAGGCTTAACTGAAGCATCTATAATTAGTTTAAAACAAGTTTTTAACATTTAAATCTTTTCACCTTGGAATAGAAAGTGGAATTTCAAAAGCTCCTATTTTGCTGTGTACTTCAATAGCGCTTTCTAAATTTGAAGGATTGAGCACCACTTACTACATGAGACTGAATATATGCATTTTTAAATGGCACTTAGACATGAGTGGCTTAAATGTGGTAAAAAAAGCTTACACATTGCCAATATAAGTTACAAATTCAAACATTCGGGCATGAAAATCCTTTCTCTAAGTTGTTTTCAAGCTTCATCCTTTTTTTCTCTAATAACTAAAGCAAAGCCACAGTAGCTGCAGCCATTTGCATCTAAGGAAGAGATGTTTTGCTTTGGTGATATAGTTAATGAGTCTAAAAATATTCAGTATAATAATTCTGTCAAAGCCCCCACAGTCTCCTCAATGAGCAGAAGCCTGCAGGATTCCAATAGGGAGCCAAGTAATGAGCTCTCAGCATTCGCTCCCACACCGTCCAGACGAAATATACTCGGGCCTCCACGGTTCCACATCATTAGCAACATGAAACAAAGACACATGCTTGACTTTAATAAGCGACTAAAGTTGCTGGCTTATTAGGCTGTCACTGCACATAAACTCTATTTCAGTGTGACAAAACAGTTCCCTGCAAAAACAATAACAAAACAAAACAAAACAAAACAAAAAAAAAACCAAAAAAACAAAAAAACCCCAAAACACAACAACAAAAGCAACAAAAACAACCAAAAAAAAAGGGAAAAAAATGAAAGGGAACACTTTTCCAAGTGGAGATTGGTATAATTTAGTGTAGTAAGTGATTGAACAGAGTTGAATGGAGGCACATGGGAAGTGATGGGTTTCTGACACCGGCTCTCACGGGCACGCCGCAGACCGCGGTTTCACTGCTGGAGACGACGGATACGGTGGGCTGCAGTGATCAGGCTATGGGCATATGTGACTGAGTTTTAGTTGATATTCCTGCAAGACAGGAAGTGAAGAAGCTTATTTCCCACTGGGAAAAGTTCAGGCATGATTAACTTGGGCATGACCAAATAGGTCAATGATATGACAATGTGTCTAGCACAATAATTAAGTGGAAAAATGTGTGTAATTTGTTTCTTCTTGTTCTTCACATACCAATAATGCATTAGCAAGGATTCCTTTAATCTCTTTCATTATATAAAAATTGATAGCAACACAGTATGATAGCCTTCAATCGAATATATTCCTTTAAATTTTATTTATTACCTTAGGAAAATGGTTGCACTGATGAATACTCTTCAGCGTTTAAACTTTAATGTTTGATTTGCAGAGCTACTGAGGAGCTTTTTAAATGTCAATTTCAGCTAAAAGTATACTGACAGGGACAGAAAAAAATATATTAATATTTACATTTTAAAAAGGATGGCCTTTGATCTTAAGTAAAACTCAGCATTAGGGATGTGCAGGAAAGAACCCTCCTGTGCCACATGCTTATTCCCAATTTTAAACATTCTTCTGTTTCATATCAAGGTGACACATGTGAAAAACGAGGGATTGAGGTTAACAGAAGGGTTCACTTGTGCCTTAAGTCAACAAGAAATTGGCTATGACACTCATCCAAAGGTAAAGATCAAAGCTCAGGTTCTCTCTTCTGCACTATTTCAGAGCAGGCGTTGATATTTTCATACACTGCAAAGTCACCAGTAGAGCTTCAAGGGAAGGGAATGATAAAAATCTAGCCATACACATTCAATAGTATGGCCTTAAATACCCTAGATTTTTGAAACATATGCGGAAATCCCAGTTCCAAACTGGGTTTAAACAAGTCAAGCTGAGTAGAAATACAGTCCTAGGCTCAAAGAACATGTCCTTATCAAAGCTTTTAAATAAAATCCTATGAAGAATTCAATCCTGCAACCCTGCCATTTTTCAAAGGATAAGATTCTTATGCAGGCATACTCAGCTTCTTTAAATATTTATTTCATTCAGATTGCTTTTTACAGATGTACTCTTCTTCCTGAGCTCATTCTCAGAACCTTTTGATAATGCTAACACACTTTCAGGAGGCAGCCATCTTAATATTATTGACATGTTTATACATAGATTGGTGAGCATATTTAGGAGAATAATATAGTGATTAAAGGGTAAGGTAAAGATCTATATTTGGGGGCAGTTCTGTAGCAGTGTTGTTAATTTTTTTGTTTGTTTGGAAAATGTTGAAGAAGAAGGGGTTGCATCTATGTAGCTTTTATCTAGATTTAGCTAGTAAATGCTAAATACCAAAACACTGTCAGAGTTACCTTTACAAGTTCAATAAGCACAAAGCTGACCTGTGCAGGCTAGATAGGTTCATGTGTTTTTGTTAATAATCTCAGACATTTTTTCTAATGACATAATTAATTTTGAACAGTAGAAAAGCTTCTGTAATTTATATTAAATGGTAAATAAATACATGAAACAAGAATAAAACCCCCAAAATTTTCCTTCAGCAATAATACACTCACAATCCATAACTAACAGGAAGACAAACAATCCATATTTGGCACAAATACTGAAACTCTATTTATACCCTGGTTCCCAGTTGATTTAAACCTTCATTAGAAAATATACAACTGTTAGTGCAGAAAAATAGAAAAATCTCATGTAATAAGAGTAAATTATATATGAATGAGAGCCAGGCACCCCTTGACACACTGCTGATAGAACCCCTGGCTTCAGGCATACTACTGAATTGGAAACTCTGTTGGGGTAGCACCCCATACAGAATAATATGAGAATAAAATTATACTATAATAAATTCATCCTGGTGACAATTTTATGCACCATTCACTACTGTTAATTTAATAAAATACCCTTGCAGTGTAGCTGCCCCAGTGTCCCAGAGTGCATGTTCCAATCCCAGACTCAAAGCAGCAGCTGGACTTCACTGAGCTGATTGTCAGTCACTATTCAGTGGCTGAGAGTACTTTCTGTGGTCATGGGCAGTACTTTAGAAAATTACAGCATTCTAGCTATAATTCTGCACTAGAACTGTCTTTCATTTGATTCTGGAAGGAAATTATGGCTGCAGGAATCTGGGTTCCCCACAGAGGTTCCGAGTAGCTAAAGATCTTTCAAGTACCATAGAAATTCTCTTAATGGCTTGTTTGCTATACTTTGATCACCTTGCATCTAAATAGAAGAAAATGTATGAGGAAGAAAAGAGGAACATATTTTATCTCATGTACATTGATTTAGTATCTTTCATTAACTCCCTTTCATGCTCCTATGTGTTCCTCTATAGGCATGTCAGAAGTTTAACAGATTAAATTGTTTAACAGATTAAATTTTGCAAGGACATACAGTCTTATATCTTTCTTTGTGGTCACTGTTCTTCACAAGATCTCCTTTCTGTGAAGAAAATATATTCGCAAAATATTGACTAAGGAAACCAAAGATAATCCCTTTCACAGGATGCTCCACATGGCAGTAGGGAGAAATTAATTATCCTAAGCCTTTGTTCTTCCCCATAAAAGAAAAAATGCCATTTGAAATATCTGGTGGGTATAGCATTTTCCAAATGGTAGAAAGGAATGTCAAGCCACTTGATGAATGTCAAAATGTTAATATGAGAGAGGACTGGTTATCTGCATTCTACCTGTGTCTCTCAGACTGCTCTCTGATCCAAAGGCTGTCATTGCCACCTGCCTTCCCAGCACATTTGGGTAAATAAACCTATATTGGTACCCATATATTTGGGTACATACACACTGCCACTGGGGAGTATGTGCACCATAAGTGCTTCAGAGACCTAAAAAGGGTGTGGCTGCCTTAGTTACTCCAGTGTTTCTGACCATTGACCAACCCTGGTAGCATTAAACCAGCCAGGAGGGAAATAAACAATATTTAAAGAGTTAAGAGAACATACAAATGCAGAACTTCAGGTTGCTCTATTGAAACAGACAAAAGTCTTGTTGCTTGAGCAATTGTTTTCAAAAATGCATGTATCAGTGGCATCACCAGAATACAATCTAATCAAAACAAAACCTAGCTATCCTCAGGGTACAACAACTCCAAATTAAATTCTTTCCCCACTCTTACAACAATCTGAGAAACTCTCAGAAATGTCCATTCTTGCCCAAATAAAGCAAAAGTAGTCTCTGATCATTCAACAGCATAATTTATTGCTTGGCAACAACATTGGCAGATGGATGATTTAGTGTTAAAAATCCAAAAGCATATGTAAAACTCAAGTTGTCAGAGGGCTCTGACCCATGGAAAGGTTACCATGCATCGGCTGCTCTGTCATTTAGTCACTGTGCATTCTTTTACTATGTAAAGAGTGTTCAGTGTGAGGTAATTTAAGGCAGGCAAAGAAATATCATGGTGGAGCTCAAAAGACTGTCTAGACTTAAAAACAGCACCACAAGACATGGCAGTTATGCCTCTAGCTAAATGGTTTGCATATCTGCAGAAGTTCTGTCCATCTATCCATACTGCAGGTACGTCCATTCCTGACTGGGAAATCATAAATCCCTCACTTATAGCAGGATAATCTACCATACTGCTGTTGTGTGATGTTGTTCACAGAACGGCACACAGGCATCACCATTCTGCAGCTGATGGACAATAATGTGTTTGTGTGTGAAAAATCAGGACTACTTTATCCTTGACAAAACATGTGTTTGGTGCTTTGGCATTAAAATTTGTAATTTTGTATTAAACCTAGTGAGACAAAGAGGAAATATTTTCTGAAAACATTCTTCTGGGGCTGATAAAGAAGGCAGTGGCTTAAGTTTCCAAAATATTTTGCTATTTATATTTTTAACCATGAAATCAACATTTATTAAAAGCAACCAAAAAAAAGATATTTGGCAGTTATTAAACATAAATGAATGAACATTTAAAATTTCAGTTTTCCACAAAAGGAATAGTCCTCCAAGTTTTCATTGTCTTATAATTTTGAGGGTTTTTTTAACGTGAAAATATTTCCGAAATATATTTCTGCTTTCTCATTAAACGTTGATAATTTCTGAGACTTTCATTGTTTCTATTGTTTATTAAATTACTTGTGACTTAGTACAATGCATGAAAACATTGACATGAACACAAAACATGTAATATATATATAATATATAGAATATATAATGTATTCTATGTACCTCTTTGCATCTTTGTCTGTGTCAGAATATGGTTTTTATATGATGAAAAATATAAGTGTTTCAAAGCCAATGGCTTAAAAAAATTTCTTTCACAGAAAATATAGAGTTTTTTTTTTCTTTTAAATATAATGTCAAATATTTTAAAATTACTCCAACTTCTCACTTCTAACCAAGTTTATCAGATGATGATTTACACTTTCACGGTCCAATCATATATACTTTCCTGGAAAATAAGGTGCACCAGGCAAAACTGCCAGCTGCAACAAACTCAGCCATATACACTGGTACAAGAGGCCACAATTTCTGTTCCCAGCCAAGGGGCTTAATAAAATACAGACTACTGATAGACCTAGTTCAGAAAAAAAGCTTAAGGACACAATACTAATGTGGCAGATTGAAATCTTCCTGCACTGAGGCTAGATAATAAAAAAAAATTACTGCCATCCACTGTAAGAGGAGGAAAACACTGGTTCCAAAACAAGGAGAAGGGATATGTCTTTGCCTTGCCAGCCCTGCTGTATGTAGCAGGAAAGATCCAAATTTATCCCTTGAATGACACGTAGCTTTCAAGCAGCTCCAGCACTTCTCTCCTGTCAGAACTGTTCCTCATGGCCAGCACTACACTGAGCTGGAAATTGCAGAATAAAACAAATGGGCAGCTGGGAGGAGAAGTGAGCCAATGAGAGCTGCAAAGCTCAATAGTGTTTGGTTGTTTTGGAGCCACCCAGGCACCTTAACCTGAGCTGTCCTGAAATGTAGAGGTGGTAATCCACATGCTTCGAGGCTTGCAGACATATCTTAGCTCAAGGGTTGCTATGGTGGGAAAGACTGGACATTTCTACATTAGGAGGAGGATGTCTTCAAGGAAAGTAAAGACTAAAACACATACAGTCTGCCATCTCCCTTGTAAAAGCATGGCTAACAGAAATTCACAAAGACTTATTGCAACATCTTCATCTAGGTCCAAATTACAGAGGTAAGCTGAAGACAGTGAAGATAGAAGAAGGCAAGATGACTATTAACAATACTTATTTTTATCAAATGAAAAAACAATGACTTCTCTGGCTCCTCTTCCCTTCATTCTATTTTCATGTCAGTTCCTCTTTTCAGGCAAGGTGTTCAAGATATGTAAATAAAAGTAGTGCAATTACTGCTTAATTACTCTTTCTAGGAATAACAAGCAACTTGTAAAGATGTTAAGATTTTCCATCTAAAATTAAAGTTGTCCTGAATTTACGCAAATCTCGCCCCTCAAATAAATGCTTGTAGCGATGTGAAGATTCAGAAAATGCTTCAACAGCAATAACTGGGATGGACGCTGTGTTGTAATAATTTGGATACACTTGACTAATGCAGTTATTTGCAATGAGGTTGGCACAGTGCCCAAAGCATTGAGCAAACAAATACAGCAAGACATTCAGTTTAACATCTCCCAACCCTGTGTTGAGATCTTTGTTCGGTCCAGGGGTGTTGTGGACACTACAGCACACTCTGTCATCAAAAATTGCCATAATATATTTATATTTCTTTGTTAAATTCACTAGTGTGTTTTATGCAAAAAATGCTGGTGAGGCACAAGCATTTTTAATCAAATTAGTATGCAACATAAGGCAGCTGTGTATTCAAATGGGTTTTTAAGCAATTTGGTTGTTTTCTTTATAATAACAGGAAAGAACATTTTGATTTTGAAGGTGACAGAGGCAATATTACCAGAATTAAACAATCTGAATTAGCTTTTTCATGAAATGTAATATGTTTTATGCTTTTAGATGGGATGCTCCACTGCTTTCAGATGAGCCTTTCACTGTCACAGTCAATGGCCAGGAACAGAATAAGCTCTGGAGGTAGGATTATCCTCAAATTTAATTTTTTTTTTAGAAGAAGCTAATGGCAAATGTTTCTAGCGAACTTTAGGTGCATCTGTGTTATAACTAGAGAACCAAAACAGGATATTAAAAGAAAAGTATTAAATTAGTAAACAAAGTTTGACATTTTGCTTAGTGTGAATTTGATGTATGAAATGAATATAATCTCTAGAAGGATTATATATATATAGATATGATACAGAATATACTTCTGATTTCAGATACACATAGGAAAAACATAATAGAAATAATTTCCATGTATAATATGCTGCCAAGGAAACATATCATCAAAATATTGACATATCAGCTTGTGTAGCATGACAGAGATTTCTACAAGGAGTGGGTGTGAATTTGTTTTTGTTACATCTCAAGATGAGCAAGTTTTTCTCTGTTCTACAAAACTGCAGTTTTAAGCAGATTCACAAAGGACACTAGTTGACTAATATTGCAAATAATTTTCTGGAAAAATTCTCTGGAAAAAACCAAAACATAACAAGTAAGTATTTTATATCATTCACTGACTTGAGGTCAAATGTACTAAGCATAAATTGAAAAGTTATCTTTTTTGCTTAACTTATACCAGCAAGGGTTGTTCAGCAAATGCAGCTTGATTCCTTTTATCTGTCAGTCCATCACAACACTCCCAGGTATCCAGAGGGTTTTCCAGTTTCCCCTGTGCAAATCCACTTTAGAGAAGCCCTCACAGATGTATTTGTGTATGATATATGTTAGGCTCATGTACTCAGCTGGTGTAAGGAAAGCACAGCAGGGATATGGGGAGTGACAGAGCATATTTGGTGTGCTAAGACCTTGGTGTAGAGAACTACCAGAGCAGTGGAAGTCTGTACAATTCTTGACATATGCCTTGCAATAGAATTAGAACCTGGAGACAGAATAATCAGTAGAATGGGGCCCCCATCCATGGCTGGGGGGTTGGAACCAGGTGATCTTTTAGGTTTCTTCCAAGCCAAACCATTCTGTGATTCTGGGGTTTGCAGCACTGTTTTAAGGTAACTAGTCTGGACTTTGCACTGAAATCAAGCGGTGTTCACAGTCACTTAAGGCCAAGAGATTAAAAACTCTACTCCTTGGTTTAGGGCCCTCTTCTAGAGTGTCAATTACCACTCCTCTGGCCTGAGTTTTCACCAGGCTGGTGGCAGCTGTGTGCCCTCTGAGGGCTGTATATAGGACACAAGCACCCAGGAAGGTGGTTCCTTTGTGGAGTGGGTGCTGGGAAGAATTTCCAGGTTTTGCTGAGAGTACTGACAAAGCTCATGGATCTAAAGGAAGTTTTGCAAGTTATGCAGCTCTAATGGAGTCAGCCCGTTCGTGGTTACGGATTAATCCTTTGTATAAATCTTATTTTTGACTATGTAATCTTGAGATTTCAATTCCCAGTTTTTTTCAGTTTTCAATTAAAGTGGATAACAGCCTTCTATGCCTGCCACTGAGTGAGGTAAACGGTGAGAGATTTTTTGCCTGCCTGTGACAATTTATTCTCAGAACAACCCAGCAAGGAGCATTGCTGGGATCCCAACATGCAGGAGAAACACAAGAGTCACAGGGTAATACAGGGAAAGGAGTCTGCTTGGGTGGATGACAAAAAGTAGTCATTATTTCAGTGAATGTGAAGGAATATGTACATCCAATACGACATTTCAAGAAAGGGGAATATTTCTTGGAGTCTTTGTTGCTGTCTTCATAAAGCCATTTTGGGTACCTTAAAAATGGAGAAACACACATTGGGAATCAATTAAACGAACACAAGTAATTGTAGAGGGATCAACACTGGACTTCTCAAAAGAAAAACAAGAGAAAATCCTTATGTTATCTGCTAGTTTACCAATGCCGAAATCAGATTGCTATTATTTAAAATGATATTTGGGTTTCTTTCTGATATGTTACTTCAGCCAATTTGCTCTCATCAGCTGAAGGAAGCTGGGCATGTAGCCTGACATCAGAAAGGTAAGTACCACCCCTGTCTCCATGTGCACAATTATCAAGAAAATTCCTGAAGGCAATCTTTGAAATACAAGAAAAAACCTCATAACGGAAAGCAAAAAGCCAGAATTAGGCCTTATACTCTCCAGGAATTGAGATAAAGAGTCTGGCAACATAAGAGCTGTAATCACCTAGTAATAGATGTAGAACATTCTACAATATTTCAGGAGAAAAAGAATTAATCAGAAATCTTCAGGCCATTAGAGTTAGCCAAAATTCTTTTGCAAGAATATTACTAGAAATAATGGTATGGGACAAGATTACAAGACATTTAGAAATGGGTGATTTAGTTTGGGGCAGACAGCATATATTCACACCAAAGGAAAATTGTGTTTGACAAACTAGCTTAAATCTGATTATTTTAATATTCTGTTTTTTGAGGGATGAATTTGTGTCTGCAATTTATCTGATTTTCCAAACTATTTTTGATATTTGCCATGAAAGAGACCTAGTTTACAAAGGGGGAGCTTCACACAGTTATCCAAATAGGGTAAGAATTATCTCAGGAAAATGAAAGAGCATGTCACTTAACAATAACATTTCAGGTGGAAAAACATATACAATCAGCAGTCAATAAGCATCACTTCACTTGACCTATTACACAAATTGCACTGAAATCAATGTCAAGAATGGCTAGATTTAGTGGTAAAACATTTTAGGACTAACAAAATTACATTGGGTAGCTGGGAAATGGATAGTAAAGCTGCATCAACACAGTTTATCTCTGGAAATTAGATCAGTTCTAGTAATTGTTCACCCCATAATTCCTCATTCCCAATCTCTTTTTTTACATTCAGTCTTTCACTCTTCAATTCAGCAAATTCTTTTCAGAAAATGTGAATACCTTTTTTTATTAAAAGGGCTAGATAAATGTTTAGATATTTATATGATGCATTTACTCCAACAAATATCAAAGCCTGGGTTTACCTATAGTGACTTGCAGCAATTCATACCCAAGAGCACAAATCAATGTGCTACAGCTGCTCCCTAGAGAAGTGAATTTCTAGCCTAGATCATTGTTTCATTTCTGTCTTTGTCTTGTGGCAGGGACACATCACACTCCTGTCCTACAGATCCCTTCAATCAGGGCATTAGATACAATTCCTTCAGACAAGCAAGGAAAAGCAGTTTGCCTTGTATTCTTTCAGTTTAACTTTCAATAAAATTTTTCCCTTAATGCAAGCCTAAAATTCTTCAGGAAGCACTCAGTCTCATCTCTAAGTTATTTGCTTTAAGACAAATGGATATATATTTAATGTTATATTAACTTCATAACCAAGACACATAAAGGGATCTTTAAATTTTCTTTCATAATTGATAGAATTTTTGAGTGTACCTGGCAGGTCAGATTGAAAATCTCCACCAACATTGCTCTACAGAAAGGCATATGTAAGTACTACTAAAAAAAGAGGTATGAGAGAGAGTCAGTTTGAAGGAGCTGGGGATCACTCACCCCACAACCATTGCCCAAACAGACTGGCTCACTGCAATCAATGTCTGAGAGCAACCAATAAGCAATAGGCTAAAAGTAGCTTAATTTCTTAGACATCAGTATGGTTTTTTTAAATTTGAAGGTTGACATGGCCTCTCAGGTTGATTGAAAGGCATATCCTTGCTGTAAAATATCAAATAGCCACAAAAGGGAGGTGCTAGAATTTCACAGCTCATTGAAGGAAAGGACTGTTTACCAAACAATTAAGTATACAAGGGAACTTCTGGGTATAGAACAAACCTTTATTCTAATAAAGCTTCACTTATTCATTTGGATCATGTTTTCTGCTAGTTTCAAGGAAAATACTAAATCCATCTAGCCTTCCTAGACGTTTTGAAAGGTAAGAGTGACCTTAGCATGTAAGGTATAACATTAAGAGGAACATTCCCAAAACCTGAAATACTGACAACTGCATAATTGAGAGGGAAGCAGAAAGCTGCTTGAAGATGGAAATTGACATCTACTTTAGGTGTAAATAGAGCAAATGTAGTTTCTCTTTTACTCGTTGTTCTCATTATTTGCATCTGTGTTGTCACTTTTTAATATTCTAAGTACTATTACTTACAGATTCAGCCTAATTCCAGACAAAAAAAAAATTAATGGAGCTGGGCAAAGTTACTCTTAAGTGAAGGGAGATTGACACTAGAAACTAAGCCTCTGGGACACCTTAAAAATCCCACCACACCCTTACTGTACCCATAGAGAAAGGAAAAAGCTTTCAACTCTAGTATGCAGGCCAGGTAGGAGCAGGAGTACCAGTGACTGTCAGCAGCCTTGGAAGTTCCCTGATATGTAGTAATCTTGTGAGGGGGTAAAAGCTCAAATCCTGAAAATCAAGGAGGGACTGCTCTCCAAAATCCCAGAGTTAAGGGCTCTCAAGAAATGGAAGACTCAAATTAATATTCTCACGAGCTGATTTAGTGCAGAGATTTGGAAGAAGATAAAATGCCTTTCAGTTGCATGCCCAGATCTGGGACCTACATTATTGTAAAGTTTCTTCCTTCAGCATTACTGATGAAAGTACTTTTTTTAGTATCATTTACTTAAAATTTCTTTCAGGCTGGGATTCTACTGTTAGATGAACATCTTAATGACTATTTCATCCTTTTTGTCTCCTTCAAAACTAATTATTCACAGTGTGTGAAAATACAGTGAGAAACCAAGATAGACTTATCCAAGGATAATTTGTAACCTGGTCATTCAGCCAGGTGTTCTTGGGAAACGAGAGAATTTTATTTTTTTCTCCGAAACTTTAAAATCAGGTATTTTCAAACCACTTTGTTCTCTGGATATGTGCTTTCATATTTTATTGGCTGACCATGCTTTAAAATAATGCTTAAAAGATCTTAATCGTTAATCTTACATGTGTTAAAAAAAAGCACTGTCAGTAAACGGTTGACTGGGAGACACGATGAACTCCTTCCTGTTTTTACACCTTCTAATTTGTTTTCTTAGTCAGGTATCTCCATCAGAAAGGTGTGAAGGTGCATAAGAATAAAAAAACTTTTCTTTCATCTATTCCTTCCAGATAAAATGAAATGCTCTCACTGTGTACCTTTCAGCTGCTAATGTAATGCTTTCCAAGAGCCATTGCCTGGTATCCTTGTTACTCTCGAGAGAAACCCCTCTAGTTCTGCCTTCTGGTTCTTCCTATGGAAAGAAATATCTGTTTGAATCTCAATATCAATATTTTCAAAACTGCAGGGACAGCAGGATGGCATATCTGCTGGTATGCTCCCTTCTCAATCTCAGAGATGCTTGCAGTGGTGGGCAGTTCAGTATCTAATAGGGGTAAGATGTTGTCCATCAGCATCACTGAGCAATTCCTGCACAGTCTGTGGCCACCCTTCATTCTTATGCTTGGAAGTGAACCTGAGCAGCTTTTAAGGAACAATAATGATAATAAATATTATTTCCAAAGCAGGCCATGGTTGTGATACATAATGAAGGTGGAGCAGTGTGAAGTGGAGCACTGAATGCCAGAACAGACTGATGTATGACAAATACCAAAGTAGTCTAAACCATTTAGTTGCTCTTTTTTCTGAGATAGGTCTTTTTCATAAGATCTTGATCCTTGTTGTCGTAGTGCTAATGAGGCCTTCAACCAAATCTGCATTAGGCTATTTTCTGCGTCTTTGTGGAAATTACTGATTTGGAAAACTAATGTGAATCATAGCATGCATCAATTCCTTTCTCTGTTTCAAGGAATAAAATTATTTTTTCTTTCTCACTCCAAATTTCTGTTTTGGAGTGAGCCCTCTCTTATTTTTAAACTAAGCTCTAAGATTAATCATTAAGTTGTCTGTTAGCCATAGTTATGTCACTTTTCTTAATATTCCATATCCTGACTACATGAGACAGCAATTCTACCTGCTCTTCTTAGAAGATGGGATATTATCTATGTGTACAAATTGAACAAAAAAACCCATGTAAACATGTTTTGAAAAAAACAAAATTGAACTGTCTGCTGACAGTTTTAGTAGATTCCTTGAAATGGTTTCTTACATAGAATTACATTCTCCATATAAATTTATCCTTTTATGAGTTCTCTAGGAAATTATTTAGATAATACTGTAAACTATAGAGTGTGTAGTGGGATTGGAGCTGGTCAGCACATTGTTGGACTTTTTTTTTTCCCATTCAAAACTGAAAGAAACTTAATTTTATGAAACAAAAACTTGCAGTACCTTTCCCCCTACCCACAACAGACATTCAACACAGACAGTTGAGAACTATTTTTCAAACTATTTCCAGCTAATTGTAGCTAAGAACATTCCTGCTGATTTCTGCTATTATAATCTTTTTGGAGCAGAAAGGTTTAAGAAGGCACAACACAAAGTCTCTATCAGTTTCTAGAATTGCAGTTTGCATAACAAGGCACATTAATCTTATATGTTAAACAATTAAGAATTTTTTACTTTTCCAAGCAAATAAGCAAGGAAAATGTAGGCTTAAAAAGACTTTAACATAAGTAACCCTACTGCTAAGCATTTGAGGTGAGTTACAGTGTAGGTGTTCTCTATTAGCATGAAAGATTTTAAGAAGTGCTTATGACCTACGAAGGAAAGCAAAAATACGATTACTATTAATCTAGAGAATTTTGTTTGTTATTTTCTACAAGGCTTTTTTGTCAGTTACTAAGCACTAAGTCAAGTTACTTTGACACTAAATATTTTTATAAAGTATTTGCAAGACTGAGCTGTAACTCTGTGACCTTAATGATGATCTTAATATAAGTTTGAAGTAAATCTGAATGAACATGAGTTTATGTCGCTAATGAGAATGTAAATCTCAAACTATTAATCCAAGCAGTTAAAAATCACAGAATCACAGAGTATTCTGAGTTGGAAGGCACCCACAGGGATCATCGAGTCCAGCTCTCAAGTCAGTGGCCTGAACAGGGATTGAACCCACAGCCTTGGTCTTACTAGCACCATGCTCTAACCAACAAGTAGATAAGATATGGTTATCTTTTGAACTTTTGGACATTTCTTCAGGATATTTCTTTATTACTCTGGAACTATTAAACCTAGCTAGTTTAGATGTAAATAAGAGAAAGAAAGTAAAAACTTGAAAGAAAAAGAAAAGAAGAGCTTGAAATTAAGCTCTTCTGATTCCTGATTCCGATTTTTTTTTTTTTAAATTTAATAAATCTGTGATTCAGAAATAATTCTAACATCTCTGTAAAGTGTTACAGAAAAATCAGTCTTATGTTAGGGTCAAGTCAGCTCACATACACAGATTTCCCAGTATAAAAATCTCACAAAACAGGATCAGGGCAAGGTTTCCTTCCTAAGGGAAGTGTGTTGTAAAGCTTGTTAAATGGCATCTCCACCTTAACAGTATTTTCACAGACATATGAAACAAGACAGATGATCATGGCCACCAGCTGACCAAGGACTGATCAGCCTCATACCAGGCCTTTCCTGCAATTTGTGCACACAAACATATTATTGTTTATACATTGTTTATACATATTAATGTTTATATATTATACATGTTGGAACTGATGGTCTAATAGAATTGCTAGCAATGTCCATCTCTTTCTACTTTGCTTAGTACAAGAGAGGGCCTTCCCCAGTGTCTCTTTTCCTATTCTGTTCAGTCTGGTGCTTAGAGTCTGGAAAAATATAAAAGGATGTGGGGATAAAAAGAAAACAAACCCAAACAATCATTCTTTTTAATTAGAGGTAGAATCTGCTGGGAAAGAACCAAAAAAAAGTTCATGTAATAAGGTAAAAAGCTGCTGGTGGAAGAACTGAGCTCACGTACGTTTCTTCGATGACTTGTTTCTAAGTGACATTACTGACATGCAGCAATTCAACACATGAAGAAACCCCTACTGACAAAATTCTTTCATGTTTTACAAAAGATCATTTTTGGTTATTTGTCTGATGCCCCTTAAAGACTGAATCATAATCTTCTCAGCATCAAGTCATGTCACTATGGAGGAATATTTGATCTGCAGTCAAAATTGCTGGTTTTGTGAATCACGGTCTAGTGTCCAATGGCATCACCATTCACACCCCTCTGTTTAAAGAACTGTGTACTGTAAGAAATATGGGCCACTAAAACTAGTAATATTCCTACTCATCTCATTTGTCTTAATACCACAGGTGTCCCTGAGGGACAAAAAAAAAGGGGGCAAGTATCCTTTAAATACTTATGACTGTGCAGGGAAAAAAAAGCAATTTTCCATAATCATTACTCTCCAGGCATCAGAGAACACTCAGCTTTAAAATGAAATGCCTAACCAAATTATCAAATTCCTACATTTTTTAAAGAAAAAAACTCCAAACCAAAGCAAAGCGACTTCACAGGAGACACTAGGATCAAACTAACACTGAAGTTCTACAGACTTCGCCACATTCTGTGACTGCAGAACTGTTGTCCTATGCATCAAAACTGTGACCTGATTAGCCACTGATATGGCTGATGCATCTGAAAGGGAGACTGACTTATCCATAAATTAGCTCAAAAACATCCTTTTGCAATCAAAACTAATAATTAGGTTTGGTTGCCTGTTGCATTAATATTCTGATTGAGTCATTTGAACTTATTGAGTTATTGATTCAAATTTAACTGTAACATTAACTTGATGTTTACATTGTTTAAATGTAATTAGCTCTAAGAAAGATTAGGAAATTTACATAACAAAAAGCCTATTGAAGATACATGTTTTTCTCTCATATTTTCATATGAAACTGGCTATTCTGTCAACTTATTATAATATCAAAGCTCAAAGGCAAAGAGAACCTCAGTTAAAAATTCTATAAACTACACATTTTTGCTTACTAGCTGCTATCTAGTCTTGTTATATTGGCAAAACCCAAATGTCCACTTGATTACCCATTTATCTCCCTAATCAAAATAGTTATGAAAGTTGGTTAAAAATTTAATATATAAAGAGATAAAAATGATGAAGTTCTTTCTATAAGAATATTAATTTCTTTCACACTGAATCCTTGCCAGTTTTATTTTTCCTGTAGTTTTGTAAGAAATTGGGAATGGGTGGGAGTTTTTGACAAAATCTAAACTATGCTTTCACTATTAGTCTTGTGAAGACACAGAGTAAACCGTGGTCTCCAGATAAGTGAACTAAACCCAAAGTTTAGAATCAGAAATTATTTTTTGTTTCTATGAAAGCTGTATTTTTTTTCTATTTAGGTCAATACATAGGAACAACAAAATCAGAAGGAATTTATTACCTAAACTGATAAGTGCCCATTGTCAGGTTTACCTTATATTTGGCCTTTCTAAACAACAGGGACATTATTTTAAAACAGCTATAACCCAGATGAGAAACATACTAATGGAGGAAATATCCAAGAGGTCTCAGAGTCAGATATATGCAGGAGAAATACATGAAAATACGTTACCTATAAAAGTATAAAAGAACTTGACTTGCATGACTTTTTGTATCAAGCATGCTACAGCAGTCTTTTGATTCTAATATGAAACTCTAGTAAGGATCATTGCACTAATGCATGAGGATTTGTGATAATGTTGCAGAAATTTTACTGTCAAAACTGAACTGCAGTGTAATGACTTTTGTTATCATGGTTTCTAATAACTATTCAACATGAATTGACCCTACATATGTTTTACTGCAATAATATGTCAGTTATCCAGAAAGTAAAAAAAAAGAAGCAGGAATTAATAGACTCCCTCTCCCCAAAATATTACTATAATGTAGCCACCTGAAGATACCAGGTAGTGAATATGAGAATGAATATTTTACTTATATTTTAACGCAGTTATAATTTGCATTATAGTTTTTCAATAAAACTATGTGAACAAAACCAATTGTCAATATTTTGCAAGACAATGCCACTTGCAGTGTTAAGGACAGATAGTAGACAGAAGTAAATAGGTTCTTAACTTATAAAGACATGTCATACCTCTATGTTTCAGATCTTTAACTAGAACAAAAGCTGATATCTACAATACAACCATTGGCACATCAGCACAATACATTGGAAGTATCAAATTTGACCCATGGAATAGATATTCTAAGATTATCCAGTACAAAAAGAAAGATATTTTAAATAACTAGATTTGTTTTTAAAGCATAATCATATTCCTAGTGTTAATATGTCAGCCCCCTGAGATTTCCAGAAGAAACTGCTGTTTAATATTTGCAGGGAAGAAGCTCTATTATGCAATAGTTTGTTACTGACATTCTACCACAAAATGATAAATCTACAAATCTTTTACATGTAGGATTTTGCCACACCAAAATGCACATTTAAAAACTAATAACCTATTAACATTACAAGCCACCCCCCTCCCAATCCATTAAAAAATCCCCAACACTTATGCTCAAAACTAAATGTTTAGAGGAAATACTAGGTACTAAATAGAATGTATTTAAAGGTAATATCAATATCCATTATAGTTCATTCCAAAGTCATCTTGGAAAAGTGGAAATGTATGATTCACGTTTTAATGAAGACTGCACATTCAACATGACAGACATGCCGTTGATCAGTGGAAGATACAGATATAAGGGTTAGATAAAAAATGTCTTGTGGACAGCAGAGTTTCTTCCATTAAGTAAACTACTAAGAGAAAAAAAAATGAGGGTAAGAGTATCTCAAGGTAAAGAACAATAGGGAAATACTTGCTTAGAAGGATATTTGATAAAATTAAACATTAGAATGATAGAATGGTTTAGGTTGGAAGGGAGACTTAAAGACCATCTAGTTACAACTCCCCTGTTATGGGCAGGGGCAATTTCCATTAGGCCAGGTTGCCCAAATCCCCATCCAACCTGGCCTTAGGTGTTTTAGCTAAAATGAAGAAAAAGAAAATAAGAAAGCAAAAAAACTAAAAATAAGGTGCCTATTACACTAGTACTTGTAAAACTGGCTTTTAATTTTGAGCAATTTTGTATACATAGGGAAGAAATTTCTCAGGAATTAAGTAGGGATGAACACACTTTCTTCTTGCATGTTCATGTCATTGTAGTAGTGCACATATAATACAGAGCACCAAGAAAAATCATTACTTTGATACTCCTCCAAAATTGATTTTCTGTTGCTGTTGTAATTTGCTTATTAGCAAAATCCCACAAAGAAAATGTATCTTCTTTTTATAGGCAATGTATATCATCAACATGGTTTTTTTTCCTTTTGCTGTAGTTCCTAAATACTTTCTTCATGTGAGAATGGTAGGAATATTTTAATAGTTGGACTAGTTATTGATTGAACAAAAGGAAGAGTTGTCAAATGGGATTTAGAATAAGTTGTCTCTGTAATAATTTAATATTGCAAAGAGAATTTCTCTTCTTTCTACAAAAACACTTCTGGACTGTCCAAAGTTCTAAAGTCATTACCATCACTGATTCCTATGACAAACCTGGTATATATATTGTAAAGCTGATTATAAGCTTCTGTAGAATTGCAACATCCGCATCGACATTTTATTCATGAACAAGATTTTTAAAAGCAATTATTATATACGAATTATTATATAGCATTGCTGATGAACTAGATCCTGCTGGTATTGCATTTCTATTTTGCTATATTTTACTATGTTTATTTTATTGTATTCAAATTGAGAAGGAAGAAAACAATAATATATGCCAACTCATTTGCAATTTCCTTTTGCTTCCAGACTACATCGAGATGCATGATAATATCATCAATACTATGTCCAGAAGAAGTAAACTGTTGAGAGAAAAATCTGTTTCACAAATATTACCAAGAACTACTAATTTCCAAGAATGCAGAAGCCAGATATTCTTACATTCAAAGAAATAAAATGTCCAGTTGGTAACCTTACACAGTTATATTTCTCTGTAGAGAGGCTTAAAGAGAATATATTGTAATTCTACATTCAGAAACAAATACTTTAAATTCCTGCGGTAATTCCTGCCAAATTTAAATGACAATACTCCTGTCATTACCTCTGCTATCATATCAACAGAACATAATTTAGACTCACTCGGTGAAGAAAGATAGGTAATTACTTCTTCTGCTTTTTGTGTTTTAAATTTCCAACTTGTTCCCCAAATATGGTTATCCCTAAGAATATATGTCTTAAAATCAATTTTGTTATGAAACACAGAAGACCTATATAGCTAACAAGAACATCTGGGAAGGGATTTTCTTATTTATATTTGTCAGAAGCAAACTGAATGCAGTATATTTTACAATGCAGGACTAACTGTGGTGGTAAGAAGAAATAAGCAATGAAAATATGGGTATAAGATATAAAATGGGTTGGTAAAACTAAAGTACTAGCAAATAATCTGAGTTGTACATCTAATTTATAATTTGAACACTTCTGCACTGTACTCTGAGAAAATGGATTGAAATATCAATATATCAGAACATGGTTCCTGCTTAGGGCCTGAGTAAAGAAGTTTCCTCCCTGAAACTTTGGTGTGACGGGAAGGTCTGTGAACATGATAACTTGAATGCATACTGATTTTCAGAAATGCAGACATTGAAGGCAAACAAGCAATAACCTGATTAAAATACCTGAACAGTACATTTAACTGATTAGAGTTGGTAATGATAGGCTTTTATTTTGACAGGTATGTATAAACACAAGAAAAAGAAATAGAAAATACTTTTTCTGTCAATTGGGGATTACATTACCACAACAAAGTTCTGCAATATCCCTTGACTCAGGTTTCATAGTGCTGATAATAAAAAAAAAAAAAAAACCAAAAAAGAAAAATTAATTTAAAAAACCTTAGTTGAACTGCTCTGTAAAAATAATAAAAACCACCACCACAGCAAGCAAGCAAAAATGAAAATATGAAAGGGTGAAATAGCCAAGAAGAAAAGAATTTGGGCAATAGCACTACAGGGATTAGCACTTTACCTGCTGACAGCCTCTAACAGCATCTCCCACCCTGATACTATTTTCATAGATTTCTGTGAGATCTGCTCTACTGTTTAAATAGTAGTTTTGAAAGATTTGACACTCTTGAGATAACCGCAGGTTTTCTTTAATTATTTGATCCAGAGAAGCCCAAAGAGAAAAGCAATTGATTACACTCACTGGAAAGCACCTTTCTAAAGAATATAATTCTAGGTCACTTACACAGTTTCTCTGAATCATTCACATATGAACATCTGCAAAAGATAGATGACTAGATTATGGTCCCAGTGAAACAAATGGAAAAACTGCAAATGAATTTTAGGTGGTTAGGGTTTTTCTGAATGTATTTGTAGTAAAGTATGTTATTAATAAATTATTTGTACAGAAAATTAACAATGCAAATAGTTACAGTAGTAACTACTAGAAAGAATATATCCTCACATCCTCTATTTTACTACAGAAGACCTTTCTGCATAAAAATTATAATCTTAATTTCCAGAGAATACATCATATTTATTCATACATTTTACTTTTCCTAACTCTTCCTAACTCTGATTTTCCAACTTGTTAATAAAGATGACACAATGGAATACATGTATGTTTCCTTAATAATTTTAATGTTTCCAGCTTGATTTTAAAGACTTACATAATGTTTGAATCTCATAGTCTAATACCAGGTGAAGTTGTTTGGAATGTGTGCTTCTGTAACCAGAAAAATTTCCATTCCTTTAAATCTGATTTTGATTGAGCTTTCTCTGATTATAATGCATGATATTGCATGATTTTTGACACAGAATTCTATATTAATTTTCATTATTTTTCCATTATAAACCACTTAGGGGAAAGAGAGCCCAAGTAGACTTTTAATCGTAAATTAGGTCAGTGTTGAAACTTCACTACTTGACATTCCAAACTTCTTTTAATTTCATCACTCTAAGACAACAGGATGGCTGATCTCCATACTTCAAAACATTTCCTCAAATATATTTTAAATGTACAGCCTTAAAGTGCATGTTTAAAACAACATGGCAAGTGACTGAGTACTACTCAGCTGAGAAGAGCACACAAAAAGCCCCCATCAAGCAAGTGTGAAGCTCCTGAAATTTGTGTATTTTGTTGCCAGTTATATTTGGGAGGTATTTATGTTAAAAGCACGTGCAGGAGTGGAGTGGAGTGGAGCGGAGTTTACAATTGTCACAGTTTGTAGAAGCCTGGGCCAGCTAAGCCCAAATGTCCATGTGATGAGTGGCTGCTACAGTCTAAGGCAATATTTTAAAGCCTCCTGATGCAAAAGTCTGAGCCTAAAAGCTTTAGAGGTGGAGGATTCTGCTTAAGAGCCTGGTTCATGCGAGGGGACTCTGTAATCCCATTTGCAGAGCCATGTGTGCCCTTACAGAAAGCAGAGCTAGCAGAACCACTCGAGCAGCTGGAGCAAATGTCACCATCGTCTGCTCCCTGGATGGAGCCTGTTGACCCAGCAGGAGTGAGGGCAGCCCTCTGGCTTGACAATCTGAAACTGTGAGTGAAACAGCACCACAGGCGGTGGGCTGCAACCACCTGTCCCACTGGTTGCCTCACCAAAATCCAAACAAAGGAATTGTCTATAATTTTGGGTTTATTTTTGAGCGAAGATTACTATATCCTGTTATTCTGTTATTCTGTTTACTTCCCTGTTGCTTTTCTCCCATTTGACAGAAAACTCTTTAGGTTCAAAGGTACATGCCTAAGGTGGAAAAATATATTTTGAGCATGAAGGAGTATAGATTAATTTGCCCAGGTGCAAAGCACCATTTTTATGTGAATCCTACAAAAAAGATCCTGTTGCTGCCACTCAAGCTGTCTTTGGAAAAACAACACAAATACATATTGGGAACATTTCTGAAACAACAAACATTTCAGCGTTATACTATAGCTACAAGTTCTCTCACAACGCAGGAGGTCTAGGGGACTTTGATAAAACTCAGACCATGCTTTAGTACCTCCCATATCTCTAAAGGAAATCTTGTGAATTAGTGGACTAATAAAGTCTGAGTTCTTCTGGGGTCCCAGTGCATAATATTGAATAATTGTATGTTTTCTGAATCTGTTCCCAAGTGGGTAGTTTAGTGTCTTACCTTTTAAAGACAAAACTATCCAAGGGAAATAGTAGCATGCCTGAACAGGTCCCCAGCAATCCCTAGGAACTACTCAAATTTTGGGAGTTTCCAAGACAGTTAGAATATTAACAATGATTTTACACCTTTTACTATGCAATGTCTTAATCAAAGGCACATTCACTGTCATTTCTGTATTTATACAAAATTTCTAAAAACCTTGGCTAGAAGCTAGTTATGATTACGCAACTAAATGTAAAAATTCTTTCTGTACACACTGTCAGTCTCTAATCATTAAAATATTAAAATGGTACATGTCTTTCAGAAATCTCAAAATAATAAAAAGAAGAATGGATAATTCATTTAAGAAGATGTAGTATCTTCTTGATCTTTGGACAATTTTCAGGTTTCCTTAACAAATACAGAATGCTTGATGTTAATATGTTTACATTCAATGCCTGAAAACACGTAATGTTTTCAGCATCCCAGTACTTTCACATATGTAAGGAATATGGGGAAATGACAGAAAAGTTTGAAATGTAGTAATTTTCGTTAATATGTTTACCTTATTAAAAAAATCAGCGAGGTTCTACTATTTTGTATGATTTTAAATGGTCCAGACATTTTGAGAATGAATAACAACATGCCAAAGAGGACAAGAGCTTTCTTCAGATGCTATGAGACTCAGTGGTTATGTCTGTATGGACAGTTATACTGCTTGTCCACTCCCCAAAATCACTTCATTGCATAGCTTACGTCAGCTGAGACCCACAAAGTGAAATGGTTCTTTATCTCTAATTCACTCCTCTGAAAAAAGAGCTGGAAAGTGAAGAGCATACGTCCTTTAAATACTGGACTGTCACTCACTGGCATTTCTACAGAGAAAGATTTCCCAGAATGTAGGCAGGAAAAAGTCTTTAAAGTGCATTCTGTGTTTAAAAAAATTCTGTCTTTAGGGAAGAAGTAAACGGTCCAATTGTGACCAAACTTGACATGCATAATACGCACTGCACCTCTTTCTACTCATCTAGGAAAACAGGGATATAAATCTCAAAACTGATTGTAAGGTATTCAAGTGGACAATTCTAACATTTGTTTTTGTTTTATCTGTGACACTCAAACTTCTGAATTTGTAGGCTCGTGAACTTATAAAAAAGCACCACATTTCACGATCTTTTGCTCCTCAGCAAAACTTGATCAAAGACTTCTAGTTCATAAGACGTTGTCCACTGGTACATTTGATTTCTTCAAACTTTCTGGAATTTCCATTCAAAATATGGGAAGAAATTTTTTAGATTTGCACATCCAAATGGAGTTTCTTTTTTTCGGTGGAAAACACCCAATAATTCAGAGGAATTTCTTGATTGCTCTTACCTGAAATGAAACTTCAGTCACACAGTAAAGAAATGAAGTGAAACCAGCCATATTAAAACCAAATGAAGGAAGATATTTCTTTGAACTGCGTGTCGTTAAGGTGTACAAATTCTTGTGAATATCAAAAAACTTACAGAAATTTAAAAGGAACATAGAATTTCTAGGAGGAAATCCAATCACTTTGTGTTGCAAGTGATCCAAAAATTATTTTATGGTTCCATGTGAAGAAATGTAAAGACAAATCTTAAGATCAATGATTATGTCCACATAATGATATACCTATAAACATGATATAAATCCCTATGGTTTAAAGGGTCAATCGTCATTTCGAATGGTCACTCTGACAGCAGTGTTTTATTTGAAAGATAAGAGCAATTGATTTTGACAATCAGGTGCATCAGCACAATGAACTAATTATTAAAGGATCTATATTAATTGGCTATACTACTTAAACTTGATGTTGTGAGGAATGAAATTGGCTTCTCCAGGCAGGAATGATGGTTTCTTTTGTAGGCATAAAGTCTCCTGTTCATAATATGAACACCAAACCCCAAAGTAACTTACCTTTAAATTTACTGTGTTTGTATACATCTGTCCCTCACACTCCACAGAGCTTCCCCAAAGGAGTTTAGCAGCGTTTTTCCAGTAGTGTCTCTTCCATATCAAATATGTTACTTCCCAGGGCATATAAAGCATGGTGATACCAAGTGCCACAAGGTCATTGTAATAGAGTTGACAAGTCTCCCAGCTATGGCAAAGAAACTTATTTTAAAGTGAGCATGGGGTGCTGGGGTTTTTCCTGTCTGGGGGTCAATTGATCAATCAATGCTTGTTAGGAAATAGTTTGGGACAGAACAAGTCACAGAAGATACAACAGAAATTGAGATCATATAATCAGTGATTCGCTCTTCTTATTTCTGATCTTCTGTTGGTGCTGCCAGTAGCATTTGATATTTGGTAATTTATGCACCAAGGATCACGCAGCTACTCAGTAAATCTCTACAACTGCATCCCTTTTAAGGTACACTGCAAACAGCTGAGCCCTGCTTGAACAAGCTCGAACATGAGTCAGGGGATTTATGTTGTTGATATTACATACTGATCTAATACAGATTTTGATGGTCTCTGAGCTGAGACAGGTCTTCCCCTGTATCCTCAGCCAAAGGAAAAAAATCCACATAGCCCAGAGCTGCTGAACCTAACTCTTTATCTGAAAGACAGTATCTTTTTAGATCTATGGCATGAATTTTTTTATTATGTTTGGGAGGAATTTTAGAAGATGCACACTTAATTACATACACGGATTGACAAGAGGGAATGAGAGATCATATTTTGGAATAATTTTCTAGAGACCATTTGGAAAAAATTAATTATTCTTGCAACGGGAATATGGTGTAAAATGTTTTCTGACAATTGCATTTTTCCTATCTGCAAACTGAAGTAACAGTAACTACAAGTAGCCTTTCACTGATAACACTTCTAATGGCAGTGCCATCAGTTCTGAAAAAAACCAAGTTTCATTCTTGTAATTACTCAAATGGAGAATTAATATAGGAGATAAAACCAGATAAGCATTAAATGCTTGGTAGAAAATTTATGTGGATGTTGAGTTATACAAATAATAAATGCTGCTAAAATAATAATGAAAAAATGCTACTAAAATAATAAAGCTATTAAACTAATATCAGGAAATATAAGCACAGACTCGTCTGTTTTAACATTAAAAGTATTCAAAAATAAATACATAATATTATAAAATAGCATACAATTCTTCATGTCAGCCAAAATATTTTTGTTCATACATAGTCTTTCCTATGTATGAAATATTCTTGACATCTCCAAAGTTATTTTTTGCCACATGAACTAAACTGTCCTGATAATAAAAAGATTCAGTCGTTGTAGAATAATATCTGAATGCTCTATTATTTTATGTTGATGCACTTTTTAGCCATGATTACATTAGTGCAGAAGTTGTGAAAAAAATAAAAGGGTGCAACAATTTCAATTATTAGAAATACTTAATTTTATCCCTCTTCCGCATTCTTTGCTGCCCAGGTAATTAATTAAGGGCATTAATCTTGAAGAAATCAAAGGATTTACCACCCTAGAGGCCTGAACTGGCAAAGCAGTGAACATTTGCAAGGCCACAAAACAGTCTGTCCTACAGGACATAGAGTGACACTGATTTTTCACACATGACAGGAAAAAAAGTACATAGCTGGGCTCTTCCCAATAAAGATGTCTATCTCCAAATTGTAAAACAGAGAATTAGAAACACATGTGCAGTTTACCTTATGATCATCTCCCTGCTACTATTGTCTGAATTCTCGGGACTCAACCTCCGATCAAAACATCTAAAAAACCCCAAAAATGGCTCTGGCTAAACAGCCATGTATTAAGTTCATCACTACTAAAGAAAGATCACAACAGATTTCACAACTGACTATGTATTTTTGGTTTTATCTTTACCTGCAGGGGGAAACTTTTAATTTGTGGAGTCCAAACTCTTTGAAAGTAAAGACTTGTCTGTTCTGGAATTCTTCTAATGGTTTCAGTGAAACCCCAGAGACATTTGCACATGCTCCATCATCAATAGTCTGTCAATAGCTACCTGTAAATAAGATTTGAACTAGAAGAGCAAGCTGCCCTTCAGAACATAAGATGTGAATATCTATCTCATGTCTATCAAAATTTTGAAATGTTTATCTATGTCCCACTGAATAGAAATGGATCTCAATAGTGCTGCTTGACAGTTCACTAGTTTTGCTGTGTATAGGAGACAAATACATTTTTTTTATTGAGAGACACAAGGATGGGGGAGAGCTTGGTCTAGGACTAAAATTTTGCCTCTACTTCAATTTTGTGATCTAGCATGACCACAGATGTTTACCAGAAGAAAAACATAGCCAAGATCTTTAGAAAGCAACTGGATATTTTGTGTTTTCATTTCACAAGACCAGAATATGGCACTGCTTATACTGTTAAACATATATACATTATATATAGGTGAATTCAAAGGACATGCAGGAGACCAAGAAGTTCCAAGTTTTAAACCAATATGAGATGAATGTCAATGTTTTGATTTCCTTCAATAATTCCTGAAAAAAAAGTATAATTGTGTTGGGAGGAACACTAAAGAAGTGGCTTACAAAAGAAGATAAAGAAAATGAACTTACGCGGAGATCTTCATAGTATCTGATGCTATGGTTGTGTTAGGATGGATTTGCTGGCAGCAACCTGGATATGACTCTAAAGTCACAGTTCTTTTCTTTCTTGATATCATGGGAACAGATTGGTATCAAAGCAATGAACTGGAAGTACAAGCACAACGACTTCAGCTAGTAGGGGTCACCGACACCACCAGTCGTGTCAGGAATAAAGCTTCAGAAGGCATAGAAGTGAATTAGTGACTCCAAAAAAGTGAAAAATAAGGAAGTGTTAAAGAGAGCAGAACACAAATTACAGTTCAAAGACAAAAAGAAATAGAATAAATAATACTGTTGTTGCAGAAAACATGAATGACAACAGACTATAAAACAAAAAAGAAGAGGAAACACATCTTGGGTTTGATGCAAACTACAAAAAAGCAATACTAACAATGGAAAATAGTAATTTGAAGAGATTTTATTACAAGTTAAATTGTAAACAATTGTTATGAGATACAGTGCCAGTAAGTCAGGGATTGATTGAAAAGGATCTCTTCTGATCAATTGCTTTTGAATGGTAATGGAAGAAAATATCAATCCCACAAAGACCAGAAAAGAAAATGAGAAAATTCTTTAGAGTTATGCAGTTGGTAGCAATATGCCACTATATCACAATAGATGCTTACTTTTTTTTTTTAATATATTTGCTTTAAAACTAACATTTATGTTAATTGAGAATAAAGTGGGGAAAAATAAATATAGAAGTGTTCCTCCATTACATTACATGTTACGTAGTCTAAAACATTAACACTGAATTTAGATTCACTGTTGCCAACTTTTCCATGCAGGAAGTTTTCATTTCACAAAAAGCAAAATCTACTTCTTTGGACTAAAGTCAATCTGTAAATATAATAGAATGCAATTCAGTATTAAAATTCAGGTTAAATTTGATATAAATATAAAAAAGATTTCGAAGCTACATAGAATTAAGAACTTCTTCAATCCTACATGCTTCTCCATACTTAGGTTTATATGCTTTGTCTGAAGAGAAAAAAAAAAGAGTTTACGATTTCATTATTGTTTTCTGCATAACATAGTTTTAGGCTGTTAAACACAAACTTATTTGCCTATTATTGCATCATTAATTTTTCTTCTATATCATCACAGTTTGATTATATATACCTGTCAATATTTTTAGAGCATGTTATGAGGGAGAACTTGCAATGATATTCTGGAAAAGATGAAACTGTATGGGAATGTCCATTTATTTATGTTACCATGAACTGCTGAAGGTTTATAAAGGCTCTCCATTCTCATGTATTTAGGAATGGGCAAAACTGCATCACTAGGGGAAGAAGCTAATTACTCACAGTAAGGTCATTAGATACAGACTTTCTTTTTGTCATTACAAAGACTAAGATTTTTGTAATAATGGCATTATGCAGAGTAGATGAAGCAAATAAAAAATAAACCTCTTTATTCTGAAGCTCATGCAAAACCAAATGTTTTTTCAGTTGTACAGCTGTAGAAATTAAAGTGGGAAAAGTATCAAAAAAAGCAAACAGTAATATTCAACACAATATCTCTTACTTATGCACACCTTCCACATGGCTACATGCCCCTGAAGTGACAGAAAGACACAAATAAAGATAGTTGATTTGAATTTTTATTAAATTCATTGGAAATTAGGAAATATTTTGTTGTTTCATTTATTGAATTGATTTTACAGAATAATATATTTTATTTTTACAAACAGTGTAGTCAACCATAAAAATGCTGGCATTTAATTCTGGTTTTGAAGCTCATTCATTTGAATGTCTTTGCAGTTAGAGAGATCCGCTTTAAGACTTTGTATCCCGAAGTTTCCATAATTCTTTGAAAAATTATTATCACTAGCTAATCTTCTGATAGAAATCAACATTGCTATTTTGTTCTAAAGCTATGTTCTAAATGAAATTTTGTAGAAGAGCATTTTGGCTAATGTAGGTTATGTACATCTCTGCTGCCCCCTATTCCAATTAGAATAAACTGTTTCAAAATTTTGAAAAACGACAGTTTAGGAAACCTTCACTAATCAAAACCAAAAATGTAAGGAAAAAAGTTGAACAAAACCTAATTTTTATCAATTGACAGTTTTAAAATTACTTTTTCTGTCAACTCCATCACCTTTCTCAATAAAAACCTCAGAAGCATCCTGTAACCTTAAAGATTATGGAAGTTAAATTTTAAACACGGAATTTATTGTAACTATAACCTAATAGAATACCAGGACTTTAGCTATTCAGTTAGAATAGGTCTGCATTCTACATAAAACACATCAGTAAGAGCATGGTTCAGCTCCCTGTCAATGCAATATTGTGGCAGTCTGTACAATTATGTTGTTATATTATCCTCTCTCTACCATACTAAAATCTTACTAACAGGAAGCCTGAGAGATTATCTTATTCTCATTTCCCTACCCTACAGAGAGTCCTTGGCAGAAATTCCTAGAAACAGGGATTAGGAGTTTTCAGTTGTCTTTTTAAGGGCGAAATCTGTGTTTTATGCAAACCTTCTCTGTCTAAAAGCTACAACATACCTGTTAAGATGTGCCCATAATTTTTTCACTGAAGAGGAAAAAAAAAGCCAAGAGATACCAATATCAGAGAACAAACACTAGGAGACTGAAGATTATAACAACTTCTGCTGGATGTTCACTGTACAGCATATGTCACCATTCAAATTAAGCCTCAAAGAAGCCAAACTTCAAATCATAAATGGTCTCATAAAATCTAGTGCAGTAACTGTAAAATGGAAATATAATAATAGTTTATGTAAATTGCAACATTTTATGCAAACTACTTACATGGGATTGTTACAGAATTAATAGTGAGGTTTCTTTATTAAACACTCATTTTAAAAAAACTGGTAATGCTCAGAAAAGAAAAATATTTTTCCACATAATGGTAAAAGTATATTCCCCAGGACTTTTCAAATCAGAATAGCATTTTACAGTAACTCTTATAAGAAAGCTAAGACAACTATGGCAGATATTTTAAACTGAATGTAGCATTTTTTCCTCATTAGAATTTCACAGAATGCTACCAACTCAGCAGATGCGTGAAATCTGTAGAAAACAGGATACATGGGTATTTAATATATCTTCTAAGCAAGCAACTATAACATGCATACAATCTTTCCACATTTTTATACTTTTTTCTACATTTTTTACTTATTGCACCAAACAGCAGTTCAGAAATTATTTAAATAAAAAGATACATTTTGTTATTGTTTCTAGAGATAATGTATATTATAATTTTATTTGTATATATTATATAGAAAGTATTTATGTAATAACTAGCCTGTTCAACCTGTCATTGGACTTCAGGATATATTTGATATAATAATGTAACAGTAATTGTAAAGCCAGCTGTTTTTTCTTATAACAAAGTTAACAAAGTCCCTCCTTTTCTAGAGCTGTTTTAGTTGCATTGCTCTTTCATTTCAGAAGTGTCATGTTTGACAGTAATGGCACAACTGTACTTTTTCTATATAAAAAGAGTAACCCATTCTAATTTGATCATTCTTGTAATTTCAATGTCATTAACATAACTGAAATTACAGCCATGAGAAAGAAGCTATATTCTGTGTTAAGGGTAAGCCAATAGCGAGTTTTAGGAACGTTCACTCAATGCAGAAACCAGCAATTTTACAAATAATTTCAGAATCAAAACCAGGACAAAAAAAAGGCAACTGTCAGCAAGCTTTTTGAGAAATACCTCCTAAATGTACTTTTACCCTTGTCTGTGTGTGAATGTGCTGTCACAACTAAAGAAGATTTCTCTCTCAGTGTCACAAGAACATGGTCAGCTCATAAATGGGTGAAGGGAGCTACACACAATGTCATTTTGTCCTCTACTACAGAATCCTGAGGAAAAAAAGAAGATTGTTCAAGGACGGGAAAGGAGGGATATAAGGATAAGAATAATTTATATGTGGATTACAAAACCTGAAGAACTTCAGTGATCAGAAAGTGGTACCTTTCTCTGTCTTTGAGTGATGCACGTATCTGCAATGTGAATGCTCCAAGCAGTAAGTTCCCATATCCACAATTATCACAGGAGCAGTTGCTGAGTTCTTGAAGCAAATAGAATCACTCTATCACATGCTGCATTAGCTTTGAGTCTTCCTCTGTATTACTGCAGTGGTTGATAAGAATATAGATAAAGCTTCAGGAGACATTAAGAATGGAGGCATTTTTAGCAAAGCCACTGATACAGCTTCAGCTCTCACGGGCACATTCCAGTGACAGCAAAAGGCTGTATTTCAGTGGTTTGACAAGACACCTTGACAAATTTCATACAAATTTCAAATTCAGGAGTTTAGTATTCCTACTACAATAGCAAAGAATTCCCTGGATGTCAAAGTGGAAAACACTCCCAGTTTACAGGTATGAAATATGGAAATGTATATGGAAACACTGACTCTGGGACTAAAGCAAAAGTAAGGAAACAAGAAAAAGTGTAGGACAGCTGCTTCCTATCTGGAAAGAGCATCATCTGTGGCAGTTGAGTCATAAAAGTCTGAAGGGGTTTATCCCCTCTCTCCTTGTCAGGAAGCCGTCTCAGATGGCTCTACTTCAGCAGGAGTTAGACTTCGTTGACTTTGGAAGGACAAGTTCTTCTACATCCCAGGGCGAAAAGATTCTACTGCCATGTTCAGTACAACTGTGATAAAAATGAGGATAGCCATTCATACAAACCCGCCAACCTTCAGCAAGATGCTGCTCCATCTGGCTGCTCCTCTTGGACATTAGTTGCTCCTGTTTTTCTTTCTGGACAAAAGGCTGATCACCAAAATATTAGATTGTCCAGTACTACCATGCAGTTTTTTCAAAGTTTGTTGTATTAATGGCCAAAATCTTATGTTGCCTCCCTCAAACAAGTGAAAGAGGATGTCTCAGTACAGAACATTCTTTATAACGACTGGGTGGTAATAGATTTCTTGCATTAATAGAATTCTGATATTTGACCACCTAACAACTGATGCCAGAGGATACTGGCATTGAACATATATAATGTCTTAGAGAATATAATTTATATTACATGTTATTGCTGTGCAAATGCAAAAGGAAAATATTTTCTATTTTATATTCCTATCATATCAAAACAATGACATGGTGAAATTTTAATTTGAAAAATTGTAATATATTAGTTCATTTTTTCCATACAGCTAAGGAATTGTCTGATGGCTTATTCCTAACATACCATTAGAACTCCTCCAATTTATTCTAGAGCTGTGTATGCTACCTAATGAAGATGGTGTGCCCAGGTTTTCTATTTCCAAACGGTTTCTTGCTGTTATCTCCTATTTTATTTAAATATTGAAAAAACATAATTCAATGGGATCATTTCGGTTCATTTCATGTGAATTTCAGAGAAAGGACAGCAAATATTTGTAATTCATTAATATATTGTCTGAAAGTCTATGTACCTGGGGGATCACTACATCTCTGGAACTTACAAGGAATGCAATGAATAGCCTTATTTAACATGTCATGACATAAGAATCCCCATATGCCTCCTGTCCTCAATTGTTTTCCAATAACACTTGAGGAACACAGCTGCATTTGAGGAAAGGGAGTAAGAGTCAGTAGGAAAGTCTAAAAGCAATATACTCATACAAACTACTATAGACAAACTATATCCTTGGCTCACAAAACTCCTTCTGCTTTTGAAAGATCAACTACTTTTAAAAAAATCCTCTTTTTACAGGACTTTTTACAGAATTTTAGTTCATACCTCATCAAGATTGACCACTCATAACTATGCCAGCTACTGATTTTGATTTTAGCCTCTACAGGTGTCTATTATGCATATTGAAATACAGTATGCAAAACAGCCTTAATGTATAGCTCCTCATTCTACATGGATAATAAAAATAAATATAATGAGGAAAATAAAGAAAATCTAATATTTTCTATCCCTAAGCCAACACTGTAAGAAATACATGTTTCTCACAAAAGACTTTATAAATACGTAAATATTCCATCATTCCTGCATTCTATGTATTTTCACTTATGATATTTTACTAACCCTTTTCACCCAGCAAATTAAAAATAAGAAAAAATAAAAATGTTACCTGTATAATATCTGTTCTGAGCTTTGTAACTGCTAATCCCAAGCACAGGTCACACTGTCATATGACCACATGCCAACTCTCTTATATCCTTTCCATCAATCCAATAGGTATGTACAAAACCGGTGTAGTCCTGTAGGAATTTTCTTTTGGATGAGATATAAATGGAAGGTCCTACCCAAATTGGTCATAAGCAATCCCAGGGAACTCTTCTGAAGAAGGTGTGTTAACTTCAGTCTGCTGGCCAAATTCCAGCTCAGGTAATTACATTCAGCCTACCTAATTTCCCACTGCAATTACAAATACAGAGAGATCCTAATTTCCAGTCCCAAGCCACAGTGCAGTGTTAAATAGTTGTTGTGTTTCACACAGGGAAGCTGCACTTCAGCAGTGGATAAAGCAAGCTGTGTATACATTGTGACAGTTTATAAAGCCTTTCGGAACCATTTGAGACGAAAATGCTATATATTTAAGATCATTGTAATTGAAATAATTGCCTGCCACTGATCTTAATATTACTCATAAAAAAAATCCTCAGGGAAAACTTTCTGGTTCTCTGGACAAATCAGCTAGTAAATATTTAAACATCCTTAAATGTAAGTACTGAAATTTTAAACTGCATGTGTGCCAGAGCAAGATTTTTAAAAATCCCAAAACTCTAGCAACCTTTAATGCAGTTTACAAGCATTTGAGCCATCAGCAATATAGGATCACTGCTCCAGTATAAGATTAATGGTACATCCAATCTGTCAAACTTCACTCTTACTATTACCATCCCAGCAAAGGCCTAGACATGCATAATATACCACTATGCCAGAGCTATCTATAAAGTAACAATTACAAGGTTACCAGATACCATTAGACAGGAGCTATTTCTAGCATGGACTACTAGAGCTCATGTTAAAATCATGTAACACCTCTACGTGGTAAATGTGCAGAGCTTGGAATGGCTCTCGTGAAACTCGTACACTACTTCATTTTTCCTAGATCAGTGCAGTATCTTGTGATTGGAGTGAAGTTATATTCTATGTCAACTTCCATGCAATTTTAGTGCTGCCTTCACTGCCACCATTGGACAATGGGAATGTATTATCCCCAGGCATAAAAGGTTCCATAAAGGGTAGGTGGAAGACAATGGAACTCCGACGCTGTTTAAGGAAATCAGTGAATAAATTACAAAAACTGTCCCTTTGCCCGCCTCTTTTAATCTTACTGTCGTATTCAAACTATTGGGCATGTAACTGAATATCTCAACTGTACCTGAAGAAATAATGGAGCGTGTCTCTGCAGTAAAACAGAACGGCACTAAACTGATGAGTTTAACCCAGCAGAAAGAGCGGCTGTAAACATGACAAATGCCTGCTATTGATTTCAGGTTTAATTACTCTGTGCAGCACTGACAAAGCCCATCAGATGTTGTTGTGAAGTGTAAATGGAACAAACTACACTTCACTGCCCATAGGAAACTGATGGTGTCTGCAGTTTGCATTGTTTACTTTATCCTCCGTAAACTTCAGCCTTGATCAAATTAACAAGTGCTACTACCCTCCAACAAACTACAATGCACTATGATTTTACAGCAACAGCCTTGGAACAATAGCTCTGCAGCATTTCATTGATAACAAATGTCTAGCTAATGACAGCTGTTGAACCTTACTGTCCATCATGGCATGGCCTCTAACCAGGCTAGGAAGGATTTTTAAATACATTCTCTTGCGTTTCTTCCCATTTTGGGGGAAAGGACAGATTAGTCACTCAATATTTTAATAAAACTTTTGCTTAAAATACACTGTTCAGGCTCTCAAGGAAGTCTCTAATACCAGCAGAACAATAAAATTAGACCACACCTAACATGTTGCACCTACCACTCAAAATGTTCTGTGAAAGAATTTCCTTTCTTCATACATGTACAGCACTACATATTCTTCCTTCAATTTTTCCTCTATTCTCCTCTGCTTCTTTTTCTCTTTTCAGCTTGCTTACGTAACATTCTAACAACCAAGGAATGTAACATACAATGATGAAAAAATAAATACAGCTTGAATTAACTTACTGCAAAAACCATCTTATTATTTTTTTTGTTCATACACAGGACAGTTACTTGGCTTCCATCAATTTGGGACTAAATTTGGAACTTTACAAATGAATGCTGTTGTTCATCTTATTCAGACTTTTCTCTTTCTGGAATAAAGTTCTACTGTCAGCAGGAATATAAACAGCATTGTGAGGTGTGTCTTCATGGCTTTTCATTTGTGCTATACAGAAAGGGCTTTGTTACAAGCAAACTGTCAGGAAATAGAAAACCTAGGTGCCAGTTTGAGATGTGCAAACACTGACAGGAAAAACATCTTTTGCTGTGTAGCTTACTTAGGTAAGCAATAATTGTGTCTCCAAACTGCTGCTCTGCAGACCCACAGCTCTCAGGATTTGCCCTTGCTCTGCAAGGAGTGAGCTGAAGACGTGCATCTCCTCGCTGCTTCCAGCAATGGACACAAATGGGCTAGGTAATCTGGACAGTCTTGTTTCCTTCCAATAACCAGCAGTATCTAGAGGACTAAAGAGATGGATAAAAGGATAGAATGTGTGCATCCTCAGAGCCAATTTATACTAATTCTAATAATTACTAGTAAGCAGACATTATTTTCCTCATCATACACCCATTTTGAGGGGAACAGCATGCAGTGTAATCCTCAGGAGATTTACTGAAGCAAATGAGTGCAGAATTTCTGTTCCAAGATAAACATCAGCCTAAGATGTCAAATCAAATAGACTAGCTCTGTGCACAGGTAAGATGAAGGAAGAATGATCTTCCATGAGTGAATATTGTAACTAGTTTTGCATTATGAAGAATTAGCCTGGCCTCAAGGTTGATGCTGGAAGACCTGTACCATGGAAATACAAAAGTGATATGTCTGAGAACATGAAACACGTCCTTATGGAAAGACAGTGAAATAGAGGGGTTTTTTTTTTCTTTATTTTAAAAGAGTAAGTTTTTTATGATAGAAGCAAATTATTGGCAGGAAAGTTACATATTTGTTTAGAGAGCTGTTTCACTGCAATGACTCTCTGTCATACTGACATGTATTAGGGCTAGACTTGCTACTAAAGCAGGCTACATATCACCTGAAAAAAATCCAGTGCTGAATATGTTATCATTTGCAGTCAAGATGGAAAAAAATTAGTTTTCCCACAAAATCTAGAAATTCTTATTAAAACGTAGTTGGGAGGTGGAGTGGGAACTTAAACATATCTGTTTCCCTAACTATTACAGCTTGACATGAGAAATATCGGACAGAAATGGATTGAAAATCCATTTGAGTCAGAATGGATGCCTGGTGCCAACTTTATCAGCACATGGTCTTATTTGCAACAGAATATTTTCTTTTACTGATTTTAATTATTCTCCTTCTGCAGTTCAAAACTTTAATAAACAATATTAAATAAGGACATGCACACTGTTGATTTTTCTTTCCCAAGCATTTTAAAGAGATGGTCTCTTTCTTTCTTTTGGAGGACCTTTATATAAGGACTTTTCTCTGATTGCTATAAATACACTTTTCCATCTATCTCAAAATGTACAGTGAATAAATGAACCCTTAAGCTTCAAGGTCTTCCTGAACAGTCTCCTTCCCCTGTCAGTAGAAAAAATCCAAAACGTTAAAAAAAGTATAAACAGAGATCTTCAAGAAAGATTTAAAGGAATGTAAAAAGTAGTTTGGACCATCTTGCTTTCTTCTGCCTTCTGTTCTTGACGTATTTACAGTTTATGAATTTAAATATCTTGGAAGATTGAGCTTGTTATGGGTGAATTTGACTGAGGAGATCGTGGAATTCTAGCTGAATCGCAAGAGCTGAAAACATCCCCATCATGAATTGAAAATGTCTTTTCTTAAAAGTACTGACAGTCCTAGATTCATGATTATGGGCCTATGACTTACTTGTTTAAGGTGAAGACTGATCCAATTTACCAACTAAGACAGGATATTTTCAACCATTCCTTCTTAAAAAATAGAAGTCTGGCATTCTCCCAGCATGTCTTTTATCTATGTGGGAAAGGATAATTCAACATTGAGACTATCAATCACCAGGCAGAGCAAAGGCTTTTACACTACCAAGCTCTCCCTACCACCTAGTAATATCACCTTCTTCCTCAGGTAACAACTAGACAAAGATCTTTTTATTCCAGAAAATGAAATCTTTTGAGATAGCACATAGGTGTTTATACTCTCACTAGTCCTGACACTCAGACTTATATTAATACACAGACAGGGAGAAATCCATATAAAGATCTGGATAGATGCTGGTAATTAACTTTTCCTTTACAGTCACTGGGTGCTACAGAACCAAACGTTTATATGCCAGAAACCTTTGAGTGTCCACCTTGAAGAACTTAGAAAATTACTATTTTACTGATTAATTTAAATGAAAGGTACAATTCTTCTGTGATTTTTGTATTATGGATAATATTATTTTAAAAGAACAAAGATTTCCTTTCGTAATTTCAAAACCAAGAAATTCAGTACTAACATGCAAAGTGTGAATAAATTAGTTATGGACTGTAAGAATTCACAGAATTCCAAAATCTGTCAAAACTCTTCCTTGCATTGCAAGAAGAGCACCAGACCTGCAGAACAACAGGGTTTGTTGTTTGGGGTTTTTTTCCTTCTAGATTTAATCTTCAGCATAAAAATCCTAGTTCTTAGTCTTATTTCATGTTAGGAAATTTCATTATCAGTACTTCAAGGCAATAATTTTGAGTTCAATCACTCTTATAGTTAAAAGTGACCTTTACCTTAAAATCTGCTATATTAAATAGAACAAACTGAGATCTGCTCATGGGTTGGTCTAGAAATGGATCCACTGACCGGAAAGTTAAAATTCTACACAAAAATTCTAGATGTAGAGAAAAGTGTTGCTCTCAAGGGAAATAAAAATAGATTAAACCTGTCTCTTGATGGCAATTCTAGATTCCACATGTCAATAAGGATTGTGGCTACCTCAGCTACTTTAGAAGGCTGGCAAATTTAGTCTCTTCATCTTCTCCCATGATCAATGTACCTTTAAAACTGCACTCTCCTCAATTCCCTTGTTTAAGTTGATCAACTTTCTGGACTCCACGGAAGATTTATCTTCTTCTCAGTGTGAATTTTCCATTTCCAGTCTATAACACTCATTCTATTCATGGTGACAAAATCTAGTACTTCATAACAATGACAGTGATGAAATAATTCTTTTCCTTCAAGTTTCCTACTGAAAATGTCTAATAAAGTCTCATCATATTTTTTTAAATTCCGTCTACATGACTCTTTCTTATTCTCTCTAAAAATAAAATGGGAAAACTCAATAAAATATATTTCCAAGAAACGTTCATTTTTAAGAAATAAATTCAATTTATAACATTAGCCCCACTTACTCATAAAGCTCAAACATAACATAACGATTGTGAAACAGTGAAAGATTCTACCCCACCTCCTTTGTGTACATTCTTCAAAAATTAAGCAGATTTTAGATAGTAATCAGTGCTCAGCATTTTTCAATTCAAAGAATACCTCATAGTAGTGTGAATGAAAGAGTGAAAATGTACACTTTATGTGTAAATCTCAAACAAGCCTTTTAATGTACTTGGTTAGCAGATTTCTTTTTGGAAGTACAACGTGCTTATAATAATAAATAATTTATTTGACTTGAATAATTTGTTTGACTTCAGAAACATTTTAAGGCGCTAGACATGCTGAAACTATCTGTAACTCATGGCTGACCTTTCCAAAAACAACTATAATTTGAATTGCGTGCATGGCAGCCTTCACAGGAATGGGGGACTAGAATTACTGGCGCTTCTCCATGTGGTATCCATTCTAATGAGAAAGGGAAAGAGATAGAAGACCTACAGAGGTCTGTTTGGCAACCCAGCATCTGTTAAATTGTCTTTGAAAGAAAAAAATACCCTCTAAAAAACCCCATCTAACTCATGTGGTCAGAGAAGTGATCTGTTGTTTAGATCAGTTGTCTCAACGTAGAGAAAACCTCGATATTCTCACTGATCTTCTACACAGAATCATAGAATCATTTAGGCTAGGAAAGACCTTTAAGATCACTGAGTCAAACTGTTAACCCAGCATGGCAAAGCCCACCAGCTAAACCATGTCCCAAAGTGCCACATCTGCATGTCTCTTAAATAGCTCCAGGGATGGGGACTCACCCCGATCCCTGAGCAACTCATTCCAATGATTATCAACACTTCTGGTGAAAAAATTTTGCTTAATATGCCAACTAAACCTCCCCTGGGATAACTAAATGCCATTTCTTGGCTGAAAATTTTCATACTCCAAAACCATTAGGATGCAAACTCCTTTTAAGAACATCAAGTCTTTTATTTCTTAATACAGTCTGTTACAATTCATATAGTAAGAAGAACCCAAACACAAAGTTTAATGTTTAAGATGGACTGAACAGTTATGTATAACAGACAATTTATTCCCTGTTTGCATCCTTGCTATGACAAGATCTCTTGGACAGTCTTTCACTGTCCATGAATATCCTGGCCTTTGCAGCTGCCATCTGCAATGATGACACTACCTCGAGCAATTTAGCTGTTACAGAGAACACCTTGAAGCTGCATTCAAATGTCCTGAGAATTCTCCTGAGGAGAGATACACTTATCAAGGATTGAGGAAGAACATGTCACAGAAAGAATAATGGTAAGAGGAGAATAATTTTTGTACAGGTTAAGGTAGAAGTATCCTCAGGGTACTTATTATTAAGAATAGTTATGCTAAGGCTAATTATAGAGACATTATCCTAAGTAAAACGATGGGTTTTTTTAGAGCTTCACATGAATGTGAATAGTTTGATTGAATGTAGAAAACCGAAATACAGAAACTGGAAGGGTTGATTCATCACTGAGTGGAACACATTCCTGATTGTTTTGGTATTCATAAGTAGCACAGCTTCAGTTATTGCAGATAGTCTATACGATCTGTCTATACCATAACAGAGACTATCAAAGAAACACAGAATGCTTTTGGTTGGAAGGGGCTTTTAAAGATTTAGTTCCAGCCCCTCTGCCATGGGCAGGGACACCTTTCACTAGAACAGGTTTCAAAGACCAATCCAACTTGGCCCTGAACAATCCACAGACAGAGCATCCACAGCTGCTCAGGGCAACCTGTTCCAGGGTCTCATTGGTACCTCAGTCTTTTGTCCTAGGGTGAAGGGAAGTGTTTAAATATCCTTGGACCTAAAAAATTACTAAACTAAACAGTACAACTGTTCTCTTTTAGAAAGCCTTATCATGCTTAAAACTGAGTGTGTATTGCAGGTGTTCTGTGAGGTGACAGCAAAAGTAAACAATAAAAAAAGTATTAAAACTTAGTGTAAAGTGTTTCATGTTTGAATTATTTTCTTTTAAAATGGAATGAAACAGTTGACAAATGGTTTCAAGTCCCACAGATGCGCATGTTTAAATTAGTGGATAGGAGTATTTCTACTGAAAATGTAGAATTTGAGCTTAAACGAATATTTTTAAATGCACTACAGAGATGTAATAAGGCAATATTAGTCTTGAGCATCTACGTGTACATGAACATACAAACACATCTATAACATGACAATTTGGCCTCAGTTCAAAATATATCTTTGCTGTCTCATAGTAAAGACCACACAGAATCTATGCTAAAATGAAAAGTGAAACCACTTATACTGTAAGTAGAATAAAGACTTTCAAATCTGTCTTGTATAAAGTGTAAAGTGCCCATGTCCACTTGATACATAAAACTGCATTAGATGATCTGTCACTGTCCAAATACAATTTTCTTTTTCTTTTTCTTTTTTTTTTTAAATGAGTCAGTCAGAAACCTCTGATAGCACCATTTCAAATGCAAATAATTCTGTTCCAACTGCCTCTTTACATTAGCTAAATGAAGTCATCAGTAAACAAAATTGGAAGAAATCTTAACACAACTGCTGTAAACAACTTTAAAAGTTTTATATCCCAAAAGATTAAAAGTGTTAGAAGACAGTTCAGATTCACTGGAGATGTTCACCACTGATAAAGTTTATAGTCAAAATATAACTCTCTCATCTCACCCAAACTGATACTGGTCACAGCAAATTATAATCAAAGATAGATTTCTTGGAGGGTGATAATACCATTAGATTTAAGGAATTAAAAATACATGAAACTTTTGAGTTAATGAACAGGGTCCTTAACTGCTCATTTAATTCAAACAGCTGTTTGTTAATGCCCTAAGCAGTGTCATAAACTGTGAAAATACTGTTGAGTGCAAGACACTAGTTAATGCTATAAAGCAACACATGCTCTAATATTAAAAGGATTTAATGGGATTAATAGAGAATAAAACATTAACTCCCTATTATGATGTTTTTGGGACCCAAGGGCAAATTCTGGCTAAAAAGGACTCTGGTTCTAAAAGCACAAAAAGTAAACTATAGCACTGTACAGCAAATCATGGCAATTTTATGCTCCTGAAAAAAAGTGGAACCCTGATAAGATCGCATCTGTTCCAATCACAGACTGGATAAAATCACTGTTTACTAAAGTCCTAAATAACTAAATATGTGGAACCCCAACAAGATCCCATCTGTTAAGACTACAATTTGGATAAGGTCCCATTACAAAATTTCTATATAATACCATATAATGAAAATTTTTTATTTTCTTCAGTTTCATAAATTCTTTCATACAGATACACAATATTGTAAAAATCCTACAGCATAATTAACTGGCTTGATGAACATTAATAATATAATAGAATCTGGATTCTCAATTCAAAAAAGGAATCAAAAATTAGTCTTAGTGTTTAACCCATACAACTTCAGTCATTTGTTCTTAATTCTAGTTATTTTGAACATATCTATACAATAATTTTTTTCCCTTCCTCATACAATGACAGGTTTGTATGATAGCATATAAACTACAAAAGCTTAATATTTTCAAAGGTGTCTACTAGTTTTCCTGATTTTCTTTTGAAAGAATATTTTTTTAGAATAGAGAACAGAAAGTAGGCTGAATTTGCCTTTATAGGTATAGCATATTTGAAAATTCTCAGTAGTAGGAGAATTTTTTTTAAAGTTCACACAAGGTTGATATGCAAATAAAATGTATTTCAATGCCCAGGAATTTTTTTTGAAACAGTCTTACTTCAGAAAAGGACAATTAAGAATTTGAGTTTTTCTCTAAAAATGAAAGGCAGCAAAGCTAAACATATTTTCAGGTCACATTGTCCTCCAAAACATTATGGATTCCTTTATAGAGGAGTCCATAAAATGAGATGTTTTTCTGTCCTTTTAAATTGAAAAAAACCCAGACGTCTACAAACCTAACATTATTTTAAAGTAATTTAATTGAATTTTTAAAATATAATTTCTGCATTTAATATTATTTAAAATATTAGTAATAATTTGCAACTGCACTGGAATAGCAACTATCTCTGCAGACCTGGATATCTCAGATCATGACTTTTAAAAGATTACAGGATCAGACAGCAAAGAGCCATCATTTATAAAAAAAGTGAGGGCTGACAGCCACCAAAAAGGCAACTGAAGATGTGAATGTTCATAATTTCTGCTTAAGTTCATCAAGAATATGAATTTCCTGTGCTTGGTACCTCAAAAGGAAATTGCTTAAAACCAGTCACATACCTAGGGGATAAGAATATCTACTTACAAGTAGTGGTTTTCAACTACAGATTGTGTTTAGATTTTTCATAGGGATATGGAAATTTTTTATATAATGAGGGAGAAGGCATGAAGAGAGAAATTAAGAAAGTTTTCCACTCTTAGAAAAACGTTGAATTTTTACAATCATAGAATGATAGAATTGTTAAGGTTGGAAAAGACCTCTAAGATCAAGTCCATTTAGAAATGCTAATCAAAGTAAATTGAAATACCCTGTGTGTCCCAGCAGAAATTTAATTTCAGATATGGACTGCTGGGGGTTTTTTCTTAGATTGTTCTAGTCTGTGACCCTAGAGAGCAAAATAATCTTCCTGAATGTTTATACTAGATTCCAGTTGCAGTAACAGGCCCTTTTTCCCTTCTGGTAGGCAAAATCATCCTGATCTTTTTTCTTGGACATACATGTGTTCTTCCTCATAGACTTTCTTTTCCATTTAAAATATAACTTTGAAAAGATCCCTCCTATTTTCTGTTCCACCTTTTTTGCAAGATATTTGCCAGACAGCTCCTCCATGAAAATATTTTCCCATCTGAACTTGCTTATATGTATTGAGACAATAGAATTTGCTTCCCTAAAACTTTGCGTGTCTGCATTTTGTAAATGTGCTCTTATGACACTGCTTCCATTGCAGTGGTCATCCCTTAAAAGTTAGTGTTTTCTAAGTGTTGTCACATGGCAGTATCTGCCAAGTGTTATTGAATGTTCTGAGGTTTTGCAGTGCAGAAACAAAAGCTTGTACTATTGTTGTTCACAGGAATTGTGAGGAAGCCACTAGAAAATTCTGGGCATCTTTCCCACAGAAGTTGACTCTTCTGTTACTTTAAGATTTTCTACCACACTTAAGTTCACAAACATTTCATACTACTTAATAAAAAGATGATTTAGTATTTTTTCTTCATCTGAGTGGAAGACATTTCACATCACAAAACTTTCAAATACACTGTTTTCATTATAGGTAACCACGCTTACTACTGAGTAGCAACTTGTACTGGTAACAATAACAGTTAAGTTTTAGCTAGTGCTGAACAGCGCTTGCACGGTGTCAAATCCTTCTCTTTCTTCTCACTCTGTCTCCTGNATCTTGTGGAAGGACTTCATACTTATTCTGAGAAAAATAAGAGAAAAACAGGGGAGAGCACTCATGGTAGGATAAGATGGTGGTTAAAGACACCAGTGTGTACAGATATAGATTTTGCTTAAAGCACTTGAAGAAGCAAGCTCTCTAGGAATTTTCCACATGTGGGTATAGCTGTGATTTATTGAGTTTTTAAACAGAGGGCAAAAGAACACTTAGCATTTGTGAGAATATTCATAATGGTTAACATTATAGCACAGAAGTTTAGTGTCTTTAAATAATCCATGAGAAGGATAGACTCCATCAACAGATGGCTAAGCAGAGCAGTATAATTTTTTGCTTGGAAACACTCTTGAGACTCTTGACAAGAAGAGATTGACTATCCTTCTCTCACCATGCCAATGACTAAAAATTTCCCTCCACATGCCCAGACTCCACCTAATTTCAGATACTCACTCTACTACTTAGTATTTGCTAGCCCTTAAAATAGCTGCAATCTAATTGTAAGAATACAAAATTCTGTATGTTTTCCAATGTTTCCTGAATTTTTTTATAAGTTTTCTTCTTCAGTTGTCACTAGATATCTCATTTTAACACAGAGCTTCCAAGTCTTACAAATGATAAGCAAAGAAAAAGGAAGACAAAACCAAATCACTGAAAGAATGGTGTAAAATGTGATAAGACATTTCTAGCAAAAAACTGTATCAAGGTTCAAATTCACTATAGACTAACAGACAACACATAATTTTATGTTGATTGATTTAGTACAAGTTAGAAGACATCGTAGCATTCATAAGAACACAAGTTACACAAATTCTTATACATCAAGGAAGCAAAAGGATTTTTAACTGAACACAGATGGTTGGAAACTGAAGTTGTACCATTGTACCAAGATATGTAGTCATCTTCAGGTAGGCATTTAAGCCTGAAAGTGAGATTCTGAGTGGATGTAGAACTCGAAGGGATATTAAGCAAGGTTGCAAAACATACAAAATTGGGAGGAGCTGTTGATTCCATCAAAGGCAGAGAGGCCCTGCAGAGACATCTCGATAAATCACCAACCCGGCAATCACCAACCATATGAAGTTCAACAAGGGAAAGTGCCACTTTCTGCACCTGGGACAAGGCAATCCTGCTTGTGTGTACAGACTGGGGAATGAGATGCTGGTAAGCAGCACCATGGAAAGGGACCTGGGGGTCTTAGTTGACGGCAAGCTGAACATGAGTCAGCAGTGCCCTGGCAACCAGGAGGGCCAACAGCGTCCTGGGGTGCATCAGGCACAGCATCGCCAGCTGGGCAAGGGAGGGGATTGTCCTGCTCTGCTCTGCTCTGGGGCAGCCTCAGCTCGAGTGCTGGGGGCAGTGTTGGGTGCCACAATATAAAACTGACACTAAGCTATTAGAGAGTGTCCAAAGGAGGATGAGTGTCCATGAGGATGTGAAGTGCCTTAAGGAGAAACCGTATGAAGAACAGCTGAGGTCACTTGGTCTGTTCAGCCTGGAGAAGAGGAGACTGAGGGAAGGCCCCATTGCAATTACAACTTTCTCATGAGGGGAAGAGCAGGGGCAGACACTCCTCAGGGAAGTGGTCACAGCACCAAGACTGACAAAAGTTTAAGAAAGGTTTAAGAAACAATGCTCTCAGGCAGATAGTGTGATTCTTGGGGGTGTCATGTACAGGGCTAAGAGTAGTACTTGATGGTCCTTGTGGATCCCTTCCAACTCAGAATATTCTATGATTCTTGAACAGATTAATTTTACAGCAGTGTACAGATTAGAAAAAAAAATTAAAATTTTTTAGGTTACTAGAAGTGAAAATGTTCCTCATTCCTCATTTGCAACTATGGATGGTGACACTATGGACTTCTGGTTATCTACAGAACTAGTGGTGTCAATAACTGTTGAACCTGAGATTGTTGAATGCTCATCTATCACATCATGAGAGCTATGGGTGCAGTTTTTCTTTACCCACCCATCTCACATATATTTTAGATAATTCAAAAATAATTCAAACTAAATGATTCAAACTAAATGTCTAGTGCATTAAAATTACAATCCAGGCCTTGTTAGAAAGTTACAACTTTCTATGCAAAATCTAATTTGTAAGTTTAATTTTTAGTTCAGAGTACTCAAGATGTAGATGCAAATAAAGGTGAGGAGAAAGATGGATAATAATAGTCATTAATTTTGTCACTAAACAATGAGGCATAGCCTCCCAGTTTTTATCGCTGCTGTCAAGATAGAATATTAGTATTGAACCTTGCCTTCCTATGTAAAATGTTTCTATATTCATTTGTATCAAAAATAGTATCAATAATATAAAAATTGGTTGCAACAGAGGGAAAACTAAAAACCAATAAAGTTCTTTCTGAGATAGTTTGCGCTTCCTATCTAGAGCCAAATGTACAAGATAAATGTTTATCTTCACTAGAAATATTTTCTACTCTTGTGGAATCCATAAGATCATCACTGAAAGCCTGAAAATTATCTGTGAACAACTAAAGAGATTTATGTCTGTCAGTAACTAAATCTTGGACATTCCAGCATATAAAAATGTATCCCAACAGCACTTACAAGTTCCTAATTGACTACATAGCTGTATCTCTGTGTCTGCTTAGATACAGGAATATTTTATTTGTTAGACAGGAAAGGCAGCATTAAGAGCTAGTATTAAGGATGGATATGGCAGAATCTGCTGAATTAGACGCATCCTTTCCAAAACAATACTAAGCCAAGAGTATGGCTCCAATGCTATACAGACCTTTGCTTCTCTGTGTAACAGCAGGGAAATATGGACATTAAAGTTCTCTCCCATAGCATTATTTTGAAAATAATTCAAATCCTTTTCAATGGCAACACTGATATATTAAATATAACAATTTATGTATTTTTAGGTAGTGGCTACATAAAGAATGCAATAATATTTTAAAAGAGATGTCTGAGATTGTATGGTGTTTCAAGACCCTTTACCTCCAAGGATTATAAAAGTTAAATAGTTCTTTTCTTCTCAATGAAAGACTTAACTAAAATAAGCAGTATGAACAAACCTCCAACTGTGAACTAATTAAAGACAATTCCCCTTCATGGTTTTCCCACTAAATGTTATTTGTGATTTTATTTTGCTTTCCCAAGTTTGTCTTACTTTACATATCTGTCGTTTATAAGGCTAATGCAAAATACTAATTATTTAAAATACTGAACAACACACCCCAGACCTCAGAAAGTTAACACTACTGTTTATTAACCCTGGAAAAAAAATTAAATTTTGACTTGTGAACACACTTGCATACTCATACTAGTAATACCCTTTAACTCTACCAAGCAATAACAAAACATAAACAAATAACAAAAAAACCCCCAATCAAATAACAAAAAAACATCAGGAACCCATTATTTTAATTTTGTTTATTTAGACTTGGACACAGCATAATATGCAAGTACCTCTATAATGCTGAAGTCAGCCTTTGAAATATCAATGCTACTCTAAATTAAGTAGTTTTCAGCACGTCCAAATCAATTCAGCCATATGACAACATAAGTAACAAAACCTAAGCAATCCAGTCAAGGTCCTTGGGGTTTTATATTCAATGTTACTCAAGGCACACTGCCCTGTGGCATAGGAAAAAGGAAGGCTGGAGTTTATAAGAGATATAAAATGACAATCTAGAAACCTCACACACATACACCCACCCCCACCTCCAAAGGTCAACAGAGAACCAACTTGGCTTGAATTCAGTTTTGACCTGTTTTGAGGAGTAGATTGGACTGTAGACTTTCTAAGGTCAATTCAAGCCTGGATGAATATGTGATTTTGAGCCTGGGTCATCTCACCCTCCTCCTTAAGTGTGAGGATGTTTTAGCACAATTCTGGCAATATGACACCTTTGATACTTGCTTCCCATGCCCCTTAACAGTGGGGATGGAGATGACATGAAGGGTCCTGACAGCCACAGCCTCACTGCTGGTCTCATAACCCATCACCAGAAATGCATCCATGGAGGCCAAAAGGCAGAGGCCTCATATCCCATGGCTGCTGAAGGATACAACAGGCATTCTGTATATTATTCACAAATTAGCATAGGTATGGACATAACCAGCAGGGAATGCAATATCCTTCCCTACAACTGACTCACTCCCTCTCTTCAATTGACCATCACTGCATTAGCAAAATAAAGAAATGGCACAATTTAAAACTGAACAATGAAGTTATAACTCAGCTTTCAAAAATTAAGCATGATTCTCATTCCCTCCTAAGCCTTCTGGGCACTTTGCTGAAGACAAAAGATCAGCTTTGCTATTCCTTGCACAGCACAAGGGAAGTATTTTAATTTCAATTTAAAAGTTGATATTTTGTTCTAATTGTATATGCGAATCTGTAAGACATCCAAAACAAAAACTCCTACCTACTGATATCAATCCCAAAAAATACGTCAGATTTTTGCTCTGAAGTAATTCATCACATCTGTGATACCGCAGAGTGGTGATGCAAACATACTTAAAGCAGAAATATTTAATAATTAATTTAATAAATAATAATTTCCATTGCAGCTGAAAATATCTGCTGCTGCTAGGGAGATTCATGAAACCTGATAAATCTCTAAGATCTGCCATTAGAGACAGCTGACAATCTTTTCAGTTCTTCCCGATAGTGCTTGTAAGAGAAATAAATTACAGTAAATATTATCTTCAAACATTTCCTCAACACAATTATACCAATGATTTAAAATTAGCAGAAGTTCTCATTTTCCTACACAATGTACCAGATCAAAAAAGAGAACTGAAACAGAATAGTTAAATACAGCTTTAGAGAAACTCAACCTCTTTTCAGAACATAAGCTTCTTTTCTGCCAGTGCCTTAGCTCCAAGGAGTAGGTTTATGAGCTGACAACTTGACAGTATTTCTTTGTTATGACTGGCTAAGGACGTCCAATTGTCATACAATAATTTTCAGTAATTAGTATACATATTAGAAGTAACTCATCTTTTCACAAGAACAATGTTCTTTTGGATAAACAATAGCTTCTGCAACACTAAATTATGGAGGCCAAGCTACTAATTTATGGTGGGTTACAATTATACATGTTGTGGGCCACAAGCACTCTGTGGGCTGTGTAATGAAGGCCAATAGTTTAAAAACTGATTAGAATTACAAATAATCTGCCAGGTGTTTTCATCGCTGTTTTAGAAGACAGAATTATCCTAGCCAGAGTCTCCAAAGCCAAGATGAAAGAAAATATGGAAAATTCTGTGCTCAATAACACTTCAAAAATACCTTTTTCAAAGTGTGTATTATCTTTATATCAGTGATCAAGAATAAGGGTAGCACAGGAGTGGCACTACCACATAAAACCTCATCACTCCACACACATTGTACTGGCCTTGCAAATTTGACCACGTGTCTGGTCCTCTTAGACCATTCACAGGAGATTTGTGGGCACAAAATAAATTAAGAGTAGAATAATTACAGAACAGTGGTACAATAAAGAGTTGGATTTATCTGTACTTACATCACGGGAGTTAGTTACAATTCTCTATCTCACATCATTATTTGAAAATTTCAAATATTCCTTTTAAATAAATTTGGAATAAGCCAGAAAAGCTAAGACCTTTCATTTTCTTCCCAATAGAATTTGAATGCAGATTTTTAGATCTATCTAAGAAATTATTATTGTATTAAATAGGTGATGGTTGTTGGTGATTTATAGGCAATCAACAACATTGCCATAAACAAGATTACCATAAACATGAGCTCTAGATTTTAGGTGTCCAGCTATACAGTATAACACCTAATAAAATAATATGGAAAATAAAATAAAGCATCTAAAAAAGTGATTTGAGTTAAAGGGTCAAAAATAGTAGTAATTTTGTATTGAATCACAGAATATCCTGAGTAAGAAGGCACCCAAAAAGATCATCAAGTCCAGCTCCTGGCCGTGAGAAGGACACCCCAAGAATCACACCATGTGCCTGACAGCATTGTCTAAATACTTCTTGACCTCTATCAGGCTTGGTGCTGTGATCACTTCCCTGGGGAGTCTGTGCCAGTACCCAATCATCCTCTGGGTAAAAATCTTTTTCCTGATATCCAACCTAAACCTCCCCTGACACAACTTCAGGCCATTCCCTCGGGTCCTGTCACTGATCACACAGAGAAGAGATCAGTACCTGGGTCTCCACTTGCCCTTGTGAGGAAGCTGCAGATGGCTGTGAGCTCTCCCCCCAGCCTCCTCAGGCTGAACAAGGACAGCATTCATATAGACAGCATTCTTGTTTTCATCTGGGAGTGGCCATGATGCAGTAATATCATTTTCTACTTGTAACAACTTTCAACAGTCTTGGATTAGAAGAGGTTTTAGAGCAAATGGGTCACAACACAGGATGTGAACGTATACTCTGACATTCAGAATGAGGAAAAAATCACAGTGTTGCGGGTTTAAAACATTAGCATGAAGTACCTTTCAGTGTTAAAACTTAGGAGGTTTATTTGACCATACAGACCATACAGGTAGGTTCTAAACTGTAACTGACCTGGAAATACATAGATTTTATGGATATACAAATGATAATATCTGCTACATTAATAAATTGTCTATGGATTATTGTGATATTAAAATATTCAGCCCAGATCTGATACTAAACATATATGTGATTAAATTGCTAAGGGAAGGTATTTGTTTTGTTCAAGTGGCAAATGTAACTGTTTTCAGAAGTACTATATAAGGAACATAAAAAATATAAAAATAAAACATAAAGAACATTAACTGGATTTGAAGTGTCCAAAATGTCAAAACTACAACACCATTCATTAGGTCAGGGTAAAACCATTTTGCTATCATTCAATCCAGATATAGCTTATTAAATTTCAGTTGTTAAGGAATACTAAGTAGATGTGGGTTATCTACAAATTGCCTGAGAGCATATGTCAGTGCTTCCAAAGATTATGCTGCAGAAGAAACAAATTCAAGTTTACATTCAATATTACATGAAAATATTAACCTGTCAAATTTTTGACTCAACCTTTTTAAAATTAGAAATTTAATTTAATTAGAATTTGTGCACTGAAATAGTCTTCTTGAATGAATACTAATTTTAAATTTCTTTTTTTTCTGCACCTGTTTCATTTTATATTTATAAATCCCTTAAAATTCTTCCAAGTTAAATGGCAAAGTTTTTGCACACCTGAAATATTCTGTGATATTTAGACTTCCTATATAAGTTAAATTAATGCTAAAGGTTTTGTTGTTCAGGCTTTTGGTGTTCAGAATTGGGTGTTCTACTCTTGTAAATTTAGAATGCAAATGTAGGTTTCTAAAGCTGTTGGTACTCTACAAGTTTATAATTTAAATAGACTTAACCTTGTTACAGGCAACAGTTTAAATCACTACTGCATTTGAAATATACAGGTAATTATACATATTATAAAATAAATTATGTTAATAAAAAAAATTTGTTGAGCACATGTGCTGAACTGAAGAATCCCTGAAATTTTAAAATAATGGCTTAAAAATTCAAAATATAACAATTCCATCTATTTGTAACAGATTTTCTAATCCAGCATGTTCTTAAAAGATAGGTACCACCTTGTCCAGTGCAGAAGAAAATCACTATGCAACAGTGATTTTCTGAACCTGATTGCACGAAAAACAATTGCATTTGTGGAAACTGAAGTGTGAAAAGCTTTTAGGAATGATAAGAAAGGAACTGAATAACAGTACATGTTTCTGCATAAGGGTAACTGCAAATGGTGATCTTTGCAACAGAGGAAAAGCCTTCAGCTTCATTTTGGGAACTCATTGTGCCTTAAACTATCTCTGTAGGATAAAGTAAATTTAGGTCTAGATAAACGCAACATACAAAACATTAAAGAAATGGGGGGAAAGAAAATTTAAAATACTTTAAAGACAATTTTCTGCTGAAGAAAACAAAGCTGCATAGATTTTGGAGAGGGGAGATACAACAATTCTATTCTACAATAGCCAAAAGATGTTCTGAAAAATAGAGGTAGATAAACAATGAAATAGGTGTCATGGTCCTGACCTAAGTAGTCTGTAGATGACTTTCTTTACCATTGTGATGCTTACTGTAGATCAAGTTAAAAATGAATATTTAAAAACAAATGCTTTTCAAGAAAAAGCGTTTTGTACATATTGGTTAAATCTGAATTTTGAACTAATTTGGATGTTTAAAATTATTTTCTAGGTGAAGTGCATAGGAATTTTCAGGTTTTAGTGGAAAAAGATGAAAAGACTTCTACCAAATCTTCTGACTTCTTTATCTGCTGATCCACAAGAACAGAAGTAAATTCTTTCAGATCTCCTAAGTCTTGCTGTATGATCAGACCACTTGAACTTGTACTCAAAGCCTTTATAAAAACCTACATCAACCTGATGGAGAAACTATTTATGTTTTTATGAGCATGGCATTCTAAGAGAAGGAACTACCAGTTTTGACCTTTGTGTAATACACTCTGACGTACAAATGCAGGTCCTTTTAAAAAACTGGGTTATTGCAACTGCATTGGATTATGGTCTCTGAGAAAAATTGTCATTTTTGTTGATTGCACAAACTGTCCTGAGACACTAATTTGTAGATTCTGTTGTGATTTTAGGCAAAAAAGGACGATTTTTTTCCTTTTCTTTAAAATATCTTTTGTTTCTTTGTACCATTTGTTTGTTTTTTCTACTATCTATATGTAGTCTAATGTCATATCAAGTTTCCTGTAAAAAACCTGTACTTCAAAACTGGCAAACTCTTTTTAATTCTTATTTGACTGGTCTGTACCAATGCCTGCTGAAGACTTATGTGCCTATTAAAACATTATTTACCAGCATTGGATCATCCCCGTGCTTGCTAACATGCAAATGGTTTGCAACTCTTTTGAACTCTGACATGACCAAACAGTAATGGCATCTGTTGACCACCATTGCTCAAAAAAAAAGAGAGCAATATACATTAACAAAGAGGGGTGATGTGTTCTAGCTGAAGAGCCAAAGGGAAATTGAACTACTTGCAATAAGATTTAAAGAATGATTTCTATTTCTATTAACAAAGCATAGGTCCGGGCAACTATTAACATCTAAGTAAAATGTGTATTCAAATCACACCTGTTCTCTTTCTCAAAAGTGCTATTTCAGCTAATTTAACCACTCATTCCTCTTAGGGACACATTTTCCTGGGAAATTTAAGCTACTGAAATCAACCTGAGTAAATCATGCAGTTAAATGATTTTTGATAATAGAAAAATTTGGTTGACTGAAAATGCTTATAGACTGTGGAAGTTCGGAATACTGGTGGATGACTAGACAGTTTTGCATTCCATATGTCACCAACACAAGTCTCAACTAACAAACTTGTTATGATCCAACTACCAACACTGGAATTGCAGTGCTAGAAAATATGACAGAAAAAGTCATTCACCTACAGAAATTATTGTTTCTCAAGAATGAATATTAACAGAATATACTGGAGGCTTTTCCCTCCTTCTTTAAAAATGGACAGGAGGATCGAGAAATAAAACTGTAGAATTGTGTTATTTTATCCATGTCTGCCAGTATAATTTTGTTTGTATCAAATCCAAAATATACTGGTGTATGCCATTTATTGCATTGAAACAGCATTCCTTGGGGCTCATTTGCATTGCAGAAACAGGTATACCCTAATTTCCAGAGTATGACTTAATCAAGCAACCTCTCAATAATTATGGTCCTAAAAATTCTGCTACTCTTAGCAAGTACAATCAACACTCACATTATTTCATGTTCAAAATGGATAGAAAGAGCATAAAATGTCTGCCTTGTTGTCTTATCAAAACCTCTGCTGCTTCATCAACAAGAGGGAAACAATTCTGCTGGGGCAGGCTTGTGTCTCAATTGTCAACACTAAGTATCTCTGATTTGCATCTTGTAGACATAGCACTCTTCTTGGAAGGCTAGCAAGATCCCATTTTTGAGCTGGACTTTAGAACAGGTTTTGAGTTAGCTTCTCTCTTCTCCAGTAGAAAAAGTGAAGTGGTATGATGGGACACTTAGTTCAATGTTTAACCCCATTTCACTATAAGAAATGGCAGGGAACAGTAGAAGATATTTCTATATTTCCTACTCAATAAAGAAGATTTCAGAATTCTTATTTTATTAAATATGCTAAATTTGGGAGTTATGTGCAACAAACTCTAGGTCTTAAACCAGTGACACTAATTTATTAACATAAAATCAGAGCTTCCTTTCTCTTTCAGACTATCTGATAAACTAAGTCTTCAGTTGTGACCTTAGGCATGCACTGACCACAACGAAGCACTGTTGTTGCCTAGCTACAAATTTTCACTTTTAGATTCAGCACAGCTTCTGAATGGTGACCTAATGAAGGGCATCTTTGCTCAAAAATCCTGGTTTTTTAAACTTAATTATGAGTCTAGTAAGAGTTAATACACACTATGAGTCTTGTAACACATAATTTAAGTACACATCCATTTAAAATTCTTTAGCAGTACAGTCTCATGTTTTATCAAAGCTGCATTTCTTTGATATATCTGAAATTTTCATTACTTTAGTGATTAAATTTAATTAAGGAATTGCTTAAACCATAGTTCTTTCTCTAGTGATGCTATATATTCTTCAGTAATTTCTCTTTGAAGGGCTGATTCAATACAGTTACTCCAAGTCACAACACCCCAAACTGGTGGGTGTGTGTATGATTTCACTGTCACAAGTCCCAGTACCACAGTTTTTGGGTTGTTAGTTGGATTGCATACCAATCTTTTTTTTGTCTCAGTCAACAGTCTGTACTACCATATGATGCTGCTGTCATCAAAATCATCTTCTGTAGAATCATTGTGACCCATTTATTCATCAAGGCATTGCCAGTTGAGACACTTTGAAGTCGAGACTTCAAATCCCTAATTCTTTAACCATGTAGTTTAAAACAATTGCAACTAAAATTGCTTCACCGTACAATGGCAGGTTCAGGGGGTTATTTGTGTGTGTGTTTGTTTGTTTGCTGGGTTGTGGTTTTGGTTTTTTTTTTTTGTTGTTGTTGTTTGGTTTAGTTTGGGGTTTTGTTTTGTTTTGTTTTGTTTTTGAGGGGAGGGTTGGTTTTTTTTTTAACTATTTTTGGCTGTAGTATGTGAGCCACAGCTATTACCTTTCTGTAGTTCTCTTGCTATTGACAATGGGGTCAGAATATAATTCATAATCTAAAGAATTTTTGGTGTTTCAAGTTATTGATGCACTCTGTGCAACTTGCCAGACATACAATGCTGCATGCTGGAAACAACAAATTCCCCTGCAAATCAATTAAATAATCATTTAAACAAGCTATTTAAAATACAAAGTTCTAAGCAATTGCATAAAGCTGTAGAATTAAAATTTTGTAATAAAAGGTCAGATGCTTCACATCTTTACTTCCTTAATTGAGAGAAGACAGGATGTTATGCCCTTTTTCTGAAGATGATGTTTTTTTAGAATTTTTTTCTTTTTCTTAAAGACAAGTGGTCTAACCACTTTCAATAAATCATTATTGAGTAACACAATTGCAAGTGACAATTGTTACACAATTGTTGTCTTAATATTGAGAAAAGTGAGTAAAAAGAAGCTCCAGACCAATGTGTCTAATGACAAATCAGTGACACCAATGTGTCTCTTATTTTCCTAGATCTCTGCTAATCAAGATAATGGGTTTAATATCAATGAAGATGCTTTGCTGACAGGTAATTATAATAAGCTGGCAATCTGATGGTTATTTATACTTATAGTCTCTACAAAATGCTGAAAAAGCAGGCTACATATGCATCATTCCTGTTTTTGATCTGATTTTTTCCCCTTTGGTATATATGTGAAGCTACTAAAATGAAATAAGGAAACAGTTTAGGTTGATGAGGTATTTGAAAAGTTTTGCAGTTCCTTACTGTAGTATGCACACCACATAATTCATATACCAATGAGCCAATGAACTACAAGCATAGATGAAAAATTATTTATCTGTTCATGAACAGACACACTCAATATACTTTGACAAAATACAAAAAAAGTGCCGAATCCTCACTTTAGTACTAAAAGCATCTGGTTCTTAATAAAAAAGTGGCATGCAGTTCTGAAGTTTGGCAGGAAAATGTAGGATTTAGACTGTTGTGGTGAACTTCCAGTGTTTGAAGCCCTACTGACTGAACTAATTTAATGATTCAGGCTTCTGTATATTGACTGCTATGAATTTCAATTCCAGAGCTAAAAGAACTTCCAAATGAAAAATTTTGCTTCTGCAAACTGAAGTTTATACAGGGATAACAGGAATTGAGATACCATAGATCTGTGCTTTGCACAGTTGTGGAGCTATATTGAGATGGGTTGATTGCAGATTATCTGTTTAGAGGAACTGCCCCAGATGGTCAGAAGTGTGAAAACCTGTAACATCACTTGAGTCCAGGTCCCACCTCCTTCACCAGACAATTTGTCACAACTAGGCTTGGTAATAACACAGGAGCAGCTATGATTTAACCATGTAACCCTAAGATTCCTTACAGCAAGGTAGATTAATGAAGGTTGATTCCACCAGACTTAGGGTTTGCTTTTGT